>VXBP01005118.1:423317-620137 GCA_013400115.1 Rhinopomastus cyanomelas | reverse complement strand
GACCTTTCTTGTGTATGGGGGTCACATTTGCCAACTTCCAATCACCTGGGACCTCCCCTGTGATCTATGACTTCTGATAAATTATGGAGAGCGGTTTAGCAAGCTCCTCTGCCATCTCTCTCATCACTCTGTGGTGAATCCCATCCGGTCCCATGGACCTATGGGGATCCAAATGGATCAGCAGGTCTCTAACTAGTACCTCTTGAGTAACAGGGGAACTACACTGCACCCTGTCCCTATCTGCCAGTTTAGATAACCAGTCATCCTGAAGACAGTCTACCCTGTTGTTGAAGACAGAGGCAAAGGAGGCATTAAGTACCTCTGCCTTATCCTCATCTCTAGTTATTAAATTTCCCTCCATGTCCAGTAAGGAGTGGAGGTTATTACTACCCCTCTTTTTTTCCGTTGATGTATTTGTAAAAGCTCTTCCTATTGTCCTTAACAGAAGTGGCCAGTCTGAGTTCGAGTTGGGCTTTTGCCTCTCTAATTTTCCTCGTACATGATCTGACAATACCTCGAGACATGACTTGATTGACCTGACCCTTTTTCCAAAGGTGATACATCCTCTTTTTCACGTTCAGTTCTTTCAAAATTTCCTTACTCGTTCAGGTTGGTCTGAAACACAGCAAATTGTAATCAGTGTAGTTATCAAATGTCAGATTTGTGAGCATCAATACCTAGAATGATATTTTGAATGCCACTGTGCTGTAAGTAGACTTTATTAGGAAATGTTTGTGATTACAGTGTTGTGATAAAATGATGTGTGAAAACTTGCCTTGCAAATGGTTTTATTTTAGTAACTTTGTGTATTGTGTATTTGTCTTGTGTTAATACTTTGAATTGCTGTACAGAGAGGTTACAGTAAATTTAAGGTGGATTTCTTGTAGAAAAATACATAACAGAAACATCAAAGCAGTGTAGCTTTTGAATGCTTAAAAAACTTATATTAATGACAAAACAACATTTAAGCAACCATAGTACTTAATTTTTGAGTAAGACGTCCTCAGTGACAAGCCTAGGTCTGCTGAACTGAGCTTTTCAGGCTCCCTTTAGTTCTCATCTCCAGGAGTCTTCCAGAGGCACACATAAGGGTTTTGGTGATGAGAGGTCTCACATAAAGCCCAGGAAAACTTGCCAGCTTTTCAAGGTGAGACCATTAGAAGAACACTGGAGCACTGTTAGCACTTGATTTGTTAGCCAAGTCCTTAGCAAAAGAAATGTGCGTATACTCAGCTCTGAAATGAGACGGAAACTGGGCCGCAATATAACCCACCTTCTGTACTGCAAGCAAAGAGGATCAGAAAGTTTCTGTGTGGTTAGAAGTATGGGCTTGACACTTGGACAGGAGCCCATGCTCTGTGTGTGTTAGAGACATTACCTTGCCTTGGGAGCAACACAGAGCTGCAAGAGCACTACATCTAGTTTATAGCTACAATCTATTTAAATGGGGAAATTTCACTTTATAATACAAAGAAATAAGCAAAAAGGAGAAGGACTCACTATTACAACCTGCCTTTTCTAAAATGTGGTGAGTGAGCACATTCCAAGACTGGAGTTACTCTGGTTTGGAACATTTAAGGAATATCCAGTGTGCCACATTATGTCTGTGTCTCATCTCAGAAGAGATGTGTTTCTCCCAAAATTGAGGTTGTCACTGGTTCATGCTAAAGGTGATTTTCAAGGACACAAGTAGGAAAAATATATACAAACAAAAAGCTTTATTCTGCAAAGGAGATAAGGCATTTCTTGTCAGCTTGAGTGTGGTGGTGAGTTGGTTCTCTGTGCTTGAATTTGCTTCAGTTTGCTTCAGAAGTGAACCTGAAACAGCCCACAACAAAATCTGTTAGATACTTAAGCAGAATCATTGAATCATAGAATCATTAGGGATTGGAAGAGACCTCAAAAGATCATCTAGTCCAATCCCCCTGCCACAGCAGGATCACTTCACTGGTTATAGAATCAGAATCACTCAGGGTTGGAAGGGACCATCTCATCATCCAGTTCCAACTCCCCCCCACCATGGGCAGGGACACCATACCCTAGATCAGGCTGGCCCGAGCCTCATCTAGCCCAGCCTTAACACCTCCAAGGATGGGGCCCCAACCACCTCCCTGGGCAATCCATTCCAGGCTCTCACCACTCTCACAGTGAACATTTCCTCCTCACATCCACTNCTTGGAGACCAGAATGCAGTGCGGGACAGTGTCAAAGGCTTTGCTCAGGTCCTGGTAAACGACAACAATCTCTTGCCCCTCATCCATTAATGTTGTGACCTGTTCATAGAAGGCCACCAGATTTGTCAGGCAGTATTTGCCCTTGGTGAAGCCATGCTGATTGTACCAAATCACCTCTTCACTATTCTCCTGTCTCAGTAGTGCCTTTAGGAGGATTTGCTCCATGATCTTACCTGGCACAGAGGTGAGACTGACTGGCCTGTAGTCCCCTGGCTCCTCCTTCCTACCCTTTTTGAAAACAGGAATTATGTTTCCCCTTTTCCAGTCAGTGGGGACTTCACCAGACTGCCGTGACTTTTGGAATGTAATAGACAGGGGTTTAGCAACCTCATCTGCCAGTTCTCTCAGTACCCGTGGGTGTATCCCATCGGGTCCCATGGACTTGAACACTTTCAGGTCCTTCAGGTGATCATGAACCAGATCTTCACTTATGATGGGCAGTTCTTCCTTGCAGTCCCTGCCATTATTTTCAATGAGTCCAGGAGTGTGGCTGGAGGCTTTTGCAGTGAAGACTGAGGTAAAGAAGTCATTGAGAACCTCAGCCTTTTCCATGTCACTTGTAACCACCTCACCTGTTTCCTTTCTGAGGGGACCCACACCTTTCCTAGACTTCTTTTTACCATTCAATATCCTTTTACCATTCAGTATCTTTCACTCTGAGAGATGATTTGCTTTGGTAAGCCAACATCAAAACTTTCCAGATAAAGGACAGCAGTTTTGGAGATATACAAGTCTCGAGTGGTATGGTATGGTCTCAGAGGTTGTTTTCTCATTAATATGAGAAGGAACTTCTTCATGGTGAGGACAATGGAGCACAAGGATAGGCTTCCCAGGGAGGTTATGGAATCTCTTTCTTTGGAGACATTTAAAACCTGCCTGGCCATGTTCTTGTGTGACTTGATCTAGGTGATCCTGCTCTGGCAGGGGGGATTGGACTAGATGATCTCTTGAGGTCTCTTCCTGTAAGTGCGTGAGCAATCCAGTCCTTATGCTGGAGGACTTTGTTAACAGCGAAACGCAGCAGGGGATGGGTTTAGAGGCTGCACAAGGTGCAGGGCTGGACTACCTGCTGTCTGCAGGTGTATTGACAGCTAGCTTGCTCCAGTAAGAACATGGGAGGCGTGCTGTCTGTCCAATAGCATTGCCCGTGAGACAGGTTATGTGAAGTCTATATAAGTTAGTGGCTTTGTTTAATAAAAGGTCATTTTTTGGTCTGTGTCATTTCGTCTTCGGATATTCCTGGGCTTTTGGGAGATCGTGTTGGTCTGAGTGTGAAGGCCCTGTTAGAGCTCCCACAGGAACGTCTTCTCGGTCAACCCTGGAGTAGAAAGCGAGTAAATGATAGTTCGCTGATATCTTCCAATCCTTAATGTTCTGTGATTCTGTCAACTTCCAAGCCAAGGACATTTACCATGCTGAAGTTACAGAACTGCTAAAAGGAGTTGGGTGTAGACTTGCTGGAAGTCTACCTATGGCTTCACAGTTGCCTTTGTGTTAAGTTCTGCCCTGAATTGCATTGCTGAAATTCCTATAGCTTCATTAGGGCTTAACTAAGAATTTGCTGAATATTGGAGGTTCAGTAATTACAGGGGTGTTTACAGGAAACAACACCAGCAGAACAGCAGAACAACAGTTCCCAAATCAAAGCTGCAGCCACATGAAGGAGAGAACTGTGAATACGTCTCAAGTACTGGGTTCAGTTTTGGGCTCCTAAGTATAAGGCATTGAGGTGCTGGAGTGGGTCCAAAGAAGGGCAACAAGGTTGGCAAAGGATCTAGAGAAGAAGCCTTTTGAGGAGTGGTTGAGGGAGCTGGGGCTGTCTAGTCTGAAGGAGGCTGAGGGGAGATCTTACTGCTTTCTACAACTCCCTGAAAGGAGGTTGTAGAGTGGTGGAGGTTGATCTCTTCTCATAAGTAACAAATGATAAGACAAGAAGGGCATCAGGGGAAGTTTAGGGTAGATATTAGGAAAAACTTAATCAATGGAAGGGTCATTAGGCCTTGGAACAGGCTGCCCAGGGAGGGGGTTGAATCACCATCTCTGGATGTGTTTTAAGGTCATGGAGATCTGGAGCTTAAGGACATGGTGGGCTTGGTACAGATAAGTCTATAGTTCGGCTCAGTGATCTTGAAGGTCTTTTCCAACCCGAACGATTCTATGATTCTATGACACTTCCGTTTCACCATAGCGCAGTGCCAAATTAAGCAGCTCTGAGCTTTCCTGGAGAGCAGCTGGGGGCTGGCCCTTCACTTGCTCCTGGAGCTGGTCCCAAAGCAGTCCCCTGGGAACCACAGGAGATGTTGCCATACATCCACCCCTGGCCGCTAGCCCAGCAGCTCCCGGCACCTGCGAGCTCCCACTCCCCACACCCACGGCGCCACCCGCGGCCCCACAGGCCACACCCCGCCACTACGACCCCGCCCCGCCCGTCCGCCAAGCCCCACCTTCCTCTGCCCTTGGCGCATGCGTGCAGCATCGTGAGCCGCCATGTTCGTAACTAACCATCCAGGGGGGCGGGGCCAGGCGGCGGCGGGCGGGAGCTGCGTATAGGGCCGCGCTAGGGACTTGGGGCGCGAGCCGGCGCAGGGCCCGCGGCGGTGTCGGTGCCGGGGTCGGCAGGTGAGGGAGTGTCGCGCTCCGTGTCTGCCCCGTGCGGGGTCCCGGTGAGGCTGGGCGCGCCGTGAACGCAGGGCCTGCGCGACCAGGGGCAGCGGGGCCGCGCTGAATGGGGCGCGGAGGGGGCGCTGTCCTGGGACGGGAGAGCTGCCCTGGGCTCAGTGGGGGGGTGCCTGGTTGCCTTTGGGGAGTGTGTGTGTGAGAGAGATCTCTCTGAGAGGTGCGGCTGGCGTAGTGCAACGGGGGACACTTGGTCTGTGAGGAGAAACAGGGAGTTCTTCCCCACCTCAGTCAGCGCCTTGTGGCAGGGTGCCGGAGCGGCCGTGCGTGAGGGTGTGAGGTGCCTGAGCGAGAGGTCGCGGGGGACCGCGGTCCTGCAGGACCAGGATGGGGGATAGAGCGGGATCCTTTGGGGGTCGCAGCTGGCGGTTCGCATCGTGCCCGGGCCGGTGGCCGCTGGAAAACTGCCTCCTACTCCCCTGTAGTTGCGATTTTGCCTCTTCGTGACTGCTCTTCTCCTTTCCTCGGCCCTGTGGTTGTTGCTTCTGCACTGTAAAGAGGCCAGCAGAGGTCTAGGGGGTTTTGGGATCGGTTCTGGGATGCAGCCATTAGAAATTCAGATGACACTGGGGGCTGTAATTAACTAGCCAGTTTCCTCTTCTCTCTGTTTGTGTAAAATTTAGGCCAAGCTCAATTTTCACTCAGTTCTGTTGAGGACTTTTTATCTCACTATGAAAAGTGCAATATTAACTCGAGAGCCCTTGGAGTCTTCACAGAATCATAGAATCATTAGGGATTGGAAGGGACCTCGAAAGATCTTCTAGTCCAATCCCCCTGCCACAGCAGGATTACCTAGGTCATGTCTCACAGGAACACATCCAGGCAGGTTTTAAACGTCTCCTGAGAAGGAGACAAAGGAGTCTGCTTCCCTTGGCTCCTAGTATAGTTTAGGAGATAGAAGGGGCACATCTTTTCCAGCTTTGTATAGCAAAGGACTAGCCTTTCTATGATTCAGTATGCTGGGAGTTAATGAAACTGATGCTGATTTGGACCTGCTTCGAAGACTGCATCAGACATATCTCCTTTACCCATTTAAATATGGCTCATACATTTGAATAGAATGCCACAAAGGAGTCTTCCTTATTCTTTCCCCAGTGAGCTACACAGGAGATAATGCTAATGAAGAACCTTCGGGCACTGTCCCCAGTTCTCTGATTTCATGGTAAAGCCTGTTCTGCAGTCCCGTTTAATACTAGAATATGCTGCAGAGTGTTGATAATAAAAAGGTTTGGGTTACTACCAAATTACTAGTTAGGACTAGGATTAAGTGCTATCCCGAATGCACTTCTTGTGATCTCTTTTTAGTTCCATGATTTTAAAAATTGTGCTTCTAAACGTTTTCCTTTACTTCTGAAGTTCAAAAAACGGTAGTGAGCTGCCAGCACGAATTAGTATGCTACTGTGCTTCAGAGAAGCAAGACTCTTTCTAGTGAGCCTTGGCTTGACACCAGGTGTCACAAATGAATTAATGACTTTGCCCCAGACAGTGTTTTTAAAAAAAAGTTTTTAAAAGAGTCTCTTCTGGTCTTTTGTGAAAGATTCACTGAACTGAAAGTCATCTGAGGATTTAGTTAAAGTGTGCCTAATTTGTAGATTACCGTGCCAGAAATACCACTACTTCTGCAGCTTGTATCTCTGGCACAACTTCTGGTGATACCAGGCATGAAGTAGATCAGCAGACTTAGACAGCCAGGAAAAAATGGGTATGTGCAGAATCACTGATCCAGTTTGCAGTATGGTCCCACAAATGATAGCAGAGCATATCTGAGGATGTGATGAGCACCGGGATCTTAAATGGCCTGTGAGGATTTGTTTCATTCAAAGCAAGGCTGAGTGGGGTGAAGCAGACAAATTAGTATGTTCTGCTGATACCACTATAGAGGCAATATGTGAGACTGGTGATGAATCCTACACTAAGCTCTGAGGGGGCTTAGAGAAGAAGTGAGCTTTGGCTGCTGCAGAAAGGGCACATGAACTGACCAGAAATGCAGTGGGATTGAGTGTACAAAGTGTTGCCTTTTCCTGAATTGTGGTAAACTTAAATGTAAGAGGTTTTTTATTTCTTTTGCAGCAAGCTGAGAAATCTGCCGGAGCTCCTTTAAAAAGAATAAATCAACAGACTGTCTCATGTTGTGTATTGCAGTGTGATCTGATGCTTGTGTATGTTTCTTTGACATTGGGGATTGAGCCCAGGATATCTAGATCTAAAGGCATATGTTCTGTCTGAATTGAGAGTTCCAGTGATGTTACCTCAAGGGCTAGATGTTCTTAGTTTGGTTCACCTATTAGGGAGGAGTAATTAATCCAAACTACAAAGGAATGTGCTGTTAGTGACTCCAAAAGAATTTGCAGTGTGTTCTGCTGGCAGTGTTTTTGCTAGCTCTACTGTATCACCTCCACAAACACCACAAGCAAAGCTGTCAAAAATGCTCTTCTTTTTCATGGTGATGCTAAGTACATGGTTTTTTTCTTTACTCTTGTAGTTGGTGTATCTGTAGTGGTGAAATTTTCTGAGAAACTGCCCCATGGTAAAAATGGAACAATTATCACATGTTTGTTCTAAGAGCAAGCAGCTTCAAAGAGAGTGTGTTTGCTGTTTGGCTGTTTACTCATCAGTAGTAGAAAACTTTTCTAATGACTCTTGGGAAAATTGACTTCAATGGCCTTAGGCTAGGTTCAGAGTGATAGATGCCTTTATCAGCAGATGTGCCATGGTGTATATGGGTGTCAGTGTGAGTGGGAGGTAAAAGCTTAAATAGATTGGGCAAGATATATTCTGCTTTCCTTTCAAGGTTCTCTGGGCTCTTAAAAGTTCCCACAGCTGTAGATATTGTTGTACTACTAGATGTTAACATTTTTTATGGCTTTTTTATTTGTGATGCAACAGGTTTCTTAAAATTGGGAGATTAGACATTTATGGATAAATTAAAAATGGTAGTGTGGAAGAACTTCTAGTGTCTGTGCTCTCACTAAGTGATAAGTGTCTAATAGCGAGATCTGGACAGGCTGGAGAGCTGGGCTGAGAAAAATTTAATGAGCTATAACAAGAGTAAGTGCAGAGTCTTGCATCTGGGCAAGAACAACCCTAGGTACCACTATAGGCTGGGGACTGACCTGTTGGAGTGTAGTGTAGGGGAAAGGGACTTGGGGGTCCTGGTGGACAACAAGATGACTACGAGCCAGCAATGTGCCCTTGTGACCAAGAGGGCCAACAGCATCCTGGGGTGGATTAGAAGAGAAGTGGTTAGCAGATCAAGAGAGGTTCTTCTCCCCCTCTACTCTGCCCTGGTGAGACCACACCTGGAGTATTGTGTCCAGTTGTGGGCTCCTCAGTTCAAGAGGGATGTGGAGCTTCTGGAGAGAGTTCAGCGTAGGGCAACAAAGATGATGAGAGAGGTGGAGCACCTCCCTTACAAGGAGAGGCTGAGGGAGCTGGGTCTCTTTAGCTTGGAGAAGAGGAGACTGAGGGGTGACCTCATAAATGTCTACAAATATTTGAGGGGTGGGTGTCAGGAGGATGGAACTGGGCTGTTCTCGGTGTCATGTAGTGATAGGACGAGGGGCAATGGTTGTAAGCTGGAACATAGGAGGTTCCACATCAACCTGAGAAGAAACTTCTTCCTGGTGAGGGTGACGGAGCACTGGAACAGGCTGCCCAGGGGGGTTGTGGAGTCTCCCTCACTGGAGATATTCAAGACCCAACTGGATGTGTTCCTGTGTGACTTGGTTTAGGTGATCCTGCTGTGGTTGGGGGATTGGACTAGATGATCTTATGAGGTCCCTTCCAATCCGTAATGATTCTATGATTCTAAATATGCTAAGTGTCTTTTGAGAAATAGGAAGTAAACAATGTTAAATAGCAGTCTCTGGAAGACAAGACACGCTTTCAGTTCGATTTAATGGTAATTGGGTAAAAAATTGGCTTAATCCAATTTGTTTTTGTAAGACATTGTCATGAAGGGTTTGCACAGTAGGAAGTGTTTCATGGTGAAAGCTACACAGTGCAGACAGTGTGTGTCCTATGTCAGAAGATCCAACGTGGGAACTAACTGCAAGTGCCTGAAGGTGCGAGATAGATGCAGCTGCAATGTGTGACTTGTTATTGGTGACAGGACTATTTCAGAGATGGATTTCTTGATGTCTTTTGGTTTGTCAGGTAGGAAGGGGCTCATGTGAACTAAAGAGGAGCTTGCTAGCTGGGAGCAAACTTAAGTCTGCCTGCTTTGATTGCTCTGTGTGTTTCAGAAGACTAAGAAAATTTGAAAGATATCCTGTATACAGTGTCCTGTGTCTGTTATGAGAAGCTGTTTTTAAGTGAATCAGATGTGCTGATTTTTTGAAGAATGCAGTAGCTATTGTCAGTGCTGTCAGTGATTTTGCTTTAAGCTTGCTGTGGGAATATGTAATTTTGTGTCCTTTTGTGCAAACAGTGCTTTGTTTTAAGTACTAATGACACTGGTCATAGGATTTGTGGGGCTTTTGTTTTGGCTGATTTGTGATTGATGCAGCTGCTCTGTGCTGTGTTCCATAGTTGGGTGAGATATAGAAATGGGTGAGATCTGTTTGGCAATGTCAACACGCTTTGTTTATTACAGAAACTAAGCTATTCTGCTTAGTTTCTGTAATAAATATTTAAAAGTTAAATAGCATTGTAGAACACTTTGGGGTGGATGGGACCTTTAAATGTCAACTAGTCCAGTGCCCTGTGCAGTGAGCAAGGACATGGATCAAATATCTTAGAGCCCTGTCCAACCTGACCTGGAATCCTTCCAGGAATGAGGATCCTACGACCTCCTTCTCCTCTGCTCTGCATCTGCAGTACTGTGTCTGGTTCTGGGCTCCATGGTTAGAGACAAGGGACTCTTAGTCCTCCAATGGAGGATGTTGAGGATGTTGAGGATGGTTAAATGGACTTGAACACTTGTCCTGCAAGTAAGGCTGAGAGAACTGGGGCTGTTTAGTCTGGAGAGGAAAAGCTTGCGAAGGGATTTTATGAATGTCTATAAATATTGAAAAGTGGGTTTCAGGTGGAAGGGGCCAGTCTCTTTTCAGTGGTGCCACATGATATGACAGGTACAAGTTGTAGCACAAGAGGTTCCATCTGGACATCAGGAAGAATTTCTTTACCATGAGGGTGGTGGAGCAATGGAACAGGCTGTCCAGAGAGGTTGTCAAATTTCCTCTGGAGACATTCAAAGTCCACCTGAACTCATTCATGTGTGACCTGCTCTAGATGATCCACTTTTGACTGGGGGTTTGTACTAAATGATCTCTAGAGGTCCCTTCCAACTCCTAACATTCTGTGATTCTGTCATACTGTGATCTCTCTGGATAACTTCTTAAAATATGAGAACTTCTGTACAGGTGAAAGTAGAAATAGAAACAGATTCTGAACAAAATTTTTGCTTTTGAAGAAGTCCTTGGATGTTTTGCCCTCACTTGTAGTTTGCTTAAACTTTGGGGGAAACGTAAACCTTTTTCCATATTAAAGAGCATCAGTCTTACCAGATGTCCCATGCCTACTGGAATTGTCAGATTGTGCATTCTGCTGCTCCTTTCCAAGGCACCCTACTCTGGAGGGGTGATCAGACATGAAAGGCTATTGACAGGGCAAAACTGCTGCTGATTTTTTGTGCAGGTGTGGATGGGACCAGTCATAGAATTGGCTGTCAGTAGTAAAAGCAGCAGGGCTATTTACCTGTGATGTCAGATAACGTCCTTTGGCTCCTCATGTATACTGACATACACACTTGCTTGTCCTGCCTCTTGGAAGCCTCCTGACTTGCCTGAAGGTGGGAGATATGGAGTGCTTTTGGATGGAGGGCCTAAGCTGTTCCATCTTGTTAGATGAAAACCCATCAGCACAAAGCACGTGGGCATGTGTTGCACTAAAACCATGTTTTAAACCAGAGATGGGTTTATTTAAGTGCCTGTCCTAGCTCAAAGGTCTTAAATGTTTTAGCAGGTACTACAGTGCTCAGCGTCAGCCTGTTAGTCCCATACATTTCCAAAGAGAAGAGCTTTGTTTCTTTTTTTCTTGGTGAGGAAAAAAATCTGAGAAGGCAAATTTTATCAGTCTGTATCATTCAGAAATTGCAGGCAGGATTTATTTAGCAACATGATGAATGGAAAGGTGTAAAGGAGCTTGATTACACCTCTGACTGGTCAAGTGCATACAGTTGTTACAAGGTAGGTAATGTTCCATGTCATGAAACATATGAGACAGTATTTTTGAAGTATTTGAGTGATAATGTTTAAACATTAGAGGGAATCCTGTAGGTTGAAGAAAGGGCGGGATAAACATGTGAATTTCAACCCAGTTCCTTTTTCCTGACTGTTTTTTTGGATCTCAGTGTGAGTGGCCTGTTCTAGTTTCAAGTTGAATGTGTTCTGAGTGCATTTTATTTAGCAGCGTGGGAACTTTGATTCTTTTGAATAACTGACCTTATCTGCTAATGCTAATGAGGAATCTGCAGGAGTATGTTAAGATGATCTGAACTATCCAGCAGGTTTTTACTGTAGAGTAAAAACCTTGGCTCTCTAAAGTTAAAGCTCTGTTTCTGTTGCGCATTGCTGTAGTGTATTTTCTACATACTTAAATGTTTTGCATTTATTTCTTATGTAATTATATATGTTTTAAACTTCATAAATGTATTATGTATTTCTGTTCATGGATAGTGAGTAACTTTAAGTAGTGACAGCTAGAAGTTAAAAACCACTTACATGGATGATGCTGCCACTTACTAACAATTGTATTTTATTGCCTAAACATAAACACTGTTTATGTTCAAAGCTTTTATCAGGGACTGAACTGAATCAGTTTTGTTCTCTTTAATGTTGAATTTGTAATTTAGCAATGGTGGTGTTATATCTAGAAATTCAAGCTGGGCTCTTGTGTTTGCTGTTCTAAGCTTATTTTTGTACAGTGGAATGAAAGCATTTCCATCAGGGTATATGTCCCATGAGATGTATAAACTACAAACTTCTCAAGCTTACACCTTCCAACTGGAAATCATGAATTAAACACATAAGCTATGAAAGAATCCAAGGATAAATCTAGATAACTCAGTGATATTGTATCTGAATTTACTATGTCGCTCGAGTTTCTTTATATTGCTGTTTTAGTGGCTATATAAATCGGAGCAGTCTCTTGTGTCTGCTCACGTTTGTCACCAGGACTAAACGTTAAATGCATAAGTATTAGTTGTCTCTGTTAAGATTTTCTGTTCTTTTCTGGTTTTGGGCCGGATAAACCACTGACATCTTGAATTGTAGAGGGGCTAACGTTGGGAGGTTTGTAACCCAAGTGAGACTTGGTGCCGTATATTTCTTCTGAATGAAAATCTAGTCCTTAAATATCTGAATGTAGTTTTATTAAAGGATAGTACTAATGAGATGATCACGTTATCAACTGTCTGGAGTTGATGGATGTGTAATTAATTCAGCTAGTTGCCTTAGTTGTACTGGTAGTATTGCATGCTGTTAGAACCTGGCTGTGACTTTCCAAGTCTTTTGTGGGGATGGTTTAGTAGCTTAATGTAAGGTTAAATACACAGAATCACAGAACATTAGGGTTTGGAAGGGACCTTTAAAGACCATCCAGTCCAATCCACCTGCACACAGCAGGATCACCTAGATGAAGTAGCACAGGAACATATCCAGACAGGTTTAAAGCGTCTCCAGAGGAGGAGACTCCACAACCCCCTGGGCAGCCCCTTCCAGTGCTCTGTCACCCTCACTGTGAAGAAGTTCCTTCTCATATGTTTCAGCTTACATCCATTACCCCTTGTCCTAACATTAGACAACACTGAGAAGAGCCTGGCTCTATCGTCCTGATGCCCACCTTTCACATTTTTATACACATTAACGAGGTCACTCCTTAGTCTCCTTTTGTCCAAGCTAAGAGATCCAGCTCCCTCAGCATTTCCTCATAAGGTAGTTGTTCTTTCTTCGTGGAAGAGTGTGCAGTGAGGGTCCAGATGGGCTGTGATATAACTTCCCTGCCATCTCTTTTGTCAAGAGGGTAGAGACCCACACATTGGTTGAGTTTTTTCTTTTTCTTATCATGGTACCCCAGGTTTTTGTCTTTATTAGTAAAATGACAGCAAGAACCTCTAGGAAGTTTGTTATTCTTAGTTGATGTGTTTTGATTAACTTATTTTAAAAGAAACTCTTAATAGCTAATAAGAGACTATACTGTACAATTTTTAATGAGTACACCTAAGTTATGTTGATACTATCTTATTTAGACTATCACCTATAATCTTTTTCCCTCTAAAATTGGTGATGCTTCTTAAGAGCTGCAGTGATGGACTAAGACCATGGTATCGTAGAACCATTAGGGATTGGAAGGGACCTCGAAAGATCATCTAGTCCAGTCCTCCTGCCATAGCAGGATCACCTAGACCAAGTCACACAGGAGTGCTTCGTCTGCACAGACCAAAAAGGCAGTTTATGTTCCCAAAACCTGTTATAGTGCTGCAGTCTTTCTTTAACTGTTACTATTGTGGGGTTTGTGGTTGTGAGCGGGTGAGTACAGCAGAAAATCAAAACTGGTAACGTTTCAGGCAACATCTTAGGGTGTAGTCTAACTTTAGCCTATAGTAGTAGCAATTTTCTCTTCCTAAACTTGTAGCCCTAAGGCATCTTGATAGATGTTACCAGTATCTCTTGCCTTTCTGCAAGAGCGGTCTTGGCTACAGTGTTACATAGGTGTTCACCTGGCTCATGGAGCTCTGTGTGTTACATCTGAGAGCTAAGGGAAATTATTTTCTTTGAAAGGACTGAGCAATCTAAGGAAGGCTTGTCCTCCTCTTAAAATTAATTCCTTGGGTGATGACGAGTGCGCCAAGAGTCCGTTTCTTTTGGGATGCTGGCAGTGGTTTCTTGTCTGTTTTTGCTCTTGGCTGTAATTCCTGGTTTGCAGAACTAAGTATTCCAGTGAGGAGGGGCTATAGAATTTGTGTTTAACAGCTGAGACAATTATATGAGCTCTTCTGTGGAATGCCAACCAAAACAAGCTAGAGTGCTTGCACAGCCTAAATAATCACTTTTTTTATTGGTTGATCCTGAGTAAATAGGTTAGAAAGTACTTAAGAGTGGCTCAGCGGGTAGCTTCTGGCAGGGAGCACGGACAAGCAGCTCAGAGTGCTGAGCCTCTTCCATAGCGCAGTTGTATCTAGATGAAGTCCAAGGCCATGGCACAGGTTCACAAGCTAAGACACTTGTGAGAAATGTAGCTTCTCCCCTGCAAAATAACCCTGTGATTACAAATGAAGTAAGTGAATCCCAGTTCACCACCTTATAAGGAGTGGACGCATTTTCTCATTGGTCTGTCATGATCTGTTGGTGTGGAGTGAAAGAAGTGGTGGTTAAATTTAACCATGGTTTGTGGGGAGGCAGGGGATGACTGTAGTGCAAGCCTTGTTCTGCCAGTGCTGTCAAGTGCTGTGGGATGTGGTATGGGATTGATATGCAAGTGCCATATCTTCCCCATATGCCTACAGAAAACTCCACACTGTGGTTGCAAACAGTTCCCATTCCTAGTTTGGATTTAGTCTACTCATTGGTAAAATTAATGTTAGGAGGAATTTGCATGACAACACTTTATAGTTGTGAATAGGGAGTCAAGAATAAATGATGGTGGAAAAATAAATGAGTAGGAAAAAGCGAGTGGGTTGGAGGAGAAATGCTATCTTTGTATTGACTGTATTGTTTCAGTGCTATCCCAGATGTGTCTAACAAGTCTGACATTGTTTGAGATTTTCGTTACTGAGAGCCCTTCGTAAGGCCCTTCACTGTGATGCTGATGTGCGTCATTGGAGTAGCCTGACACTGCTTTGCTGGGATGCAGGTTGTGCAAAATGCTCTGGTAGGGGATGGTGGGAAGCCTGCATCTTACACCCAGTTTTAGAGAGCAGCTTGCCACCAGAAACTACTTTCTAAATTCTTGGCTTTCTGGCTTTCTTCATCAAAACGACCTGAAAGGCTTCCTGATGACTTCTGTCACCCCTGGTGCATTAATATTCTTTTATTTCTGGAGCGTGTTTTTTGCTGGTGGCTGGCATGCATAGGTATGCATCTGTGAAGAGCAAAATAACTTGGTGCATTTTAAGGAGGAGTATCAAAAGAAAGAGCTTCATGACATAAGCCTGTGGTAACCTCTCTAATCTTTAGGTAACTCCATTGTTTTGATTAAAAAGTTGAATGTTTGATTTCTTCTCTATTACTTTGCCTCTGTCTATACTTCTGGGGGCTGTCTTGATATCAAGTCCCAGACTGTTGAGACTCCAGAGGAAGTTGAGGCAGGAGAGGAGCCTGCCTTGTTTAATGAGGACTGGGTTAGGGATAAGTTGGTCAAACTGAGTGTACATAAATCCATGGGCCCATATGGGATGCACCTGTGCGTACTAAGGGAGACAGCAGTAGTCATTGCTAAGCCACTCTCCATCATCTTTTCTAAGTCATGAGTGTCAGGAGAGGTACCTAGAGACTGGAGGATAGTAAATGTCACTCCGATCTTCAAAAGGGGAAAGGAGGACCCAGGTAACTATAGACCGGTCAGCCTCACCTCGATCCCAGGAAAGGTGATGGAACAACTAGTTCTAGAGGCTGTCTCCAGGCACATCAAGGACAGGAGGGTCATTAGGGACAGTCAGCATGGCTTCACAAAAGGAAAGTCATGTTTGACCAACCTTATAGCCTTTTATGAAGGCATAACCATGTGGATAGGTGTTGGCAGAGTGGTGGATGTGTTCTGTCTTGACTTAAGTAAGATATTTGACATAGTCTAACATAGCATCCTCACAGCCGAACTGAGGCAGTGTGGTCTAGATGATTGGGTAGTGAAGTGGATTGTGAACTGGCTGCAGGATAGAAGCCAGAGAGTGGTGGTCAATGGGACAGAGTCTAGTTGGAGGTCTGTGTCTAGTGGAGTGCCCCAGGGGTCAGTGCTGGGACCAGTCCTGTTCAATCTAGTCATTGATGACATGGATGAAGGATTAGGGTGCACTGTCAGCAAGTTTGCTGATGACATAAAGCTGGGTGGTGTTGCCGACACCCCTGCAGAATGTTCTGCTATTCAGCGAGACCTGGACAGGCTGGAGAGCTGAGCAGGGAGAAATGCAATGAAGTATAACACGCGTAAGTGTAGAGTCTTACATCTGGGCAAGAACAACCCCAGGTAACGGTATAGGTTGGGGACTGTCCTGTTGGAGAGCAGTGTAGGAGAAAGGGACGTGAGGGTCCTGGTGGACAGCAGGATGACCATGAGCCAGCAATGTGCTCTTGTGGCCAAGAAGGCCAACAGCATCCTGGGGTGGATCAGAATAGGGGTGGTTAGCAGATAGAGGGAGGTTCTTCTCCCCATCTACTCTGCCCTGGTGAGACCCCATCTGGAGTACTGTGTCCAGTTCTGGGCCCCTCAGTTCAAGAAGGAAACGGAGCTGCTGGAAGGAGTCCAGTGTAGAGCAATGAGGATGATGAAGCAAGTGGAGCACCTCCCTTAGGAGGAGAGGCTGAGGGAGCTGGGTCTCTTTAGCATGGAGAAGAGGAAACTGAGGGGTGACCTCATTAATGTCTACAAATATTTGAAGGTTGGGTATCAGGAGGATGGAGTCAGGCTCTTCTCAATGTCATCTAATGATAGAACGAGGGGCAGTGGTTGTAAGCTGGAACATAGGAGGTTCCACATCAATATGAGAAGGAACTTCTTCCCAGTGAGGGTGACGGAGCCCTGGAACAGGCTGCCCAGGGTGGTTGTGGAGTCTCCTTTTCTGGCAATGTTTAGGACCCACCTGGATGTGTTCCTGTGTGACTTGGTCTAGGTGATCCTGCTGTGGCAGGGGGATTGTACTAGATGGTCTTTCGAGGTCCCTTCCAATCTGTAATGATTCTATGATTCTAAGGACTTGCAGTTTCCTATGTGATTTCGTTAGTATTGTTTCATTGTTTGAACTGGTTGAATAACTTCAGGTCAGCAAGGGCTTGTATTTGAAAACATGCTTGCTCCTTGTAGAATGGCTCCTCACTTACTGGTGCTAACTGACTGTGAGAAAACGTGTTGCCAAACATAATGTTTCAGTTATTTTTTCTATAAGGAAATGGGAAGAGAAAGCTGGCAGTGCTGTTGCCAGCGTTTGCTCACCCTGCGCAATGACTGCCATTGCAAATGACAGTGCTGCTAATTGCTCTTTGCATTTTGGGGTAGCTGGCTGCTTTTTTCTTTTTCAGTTGAACAGCTGTCTTTTCAGCATTGAAAGGAAAGCAATGTCTCCTCCAAATCCTTATTTTCCAGTTGTTCATTCTGAACAGTAAAATGGCTTCCAAATGACTGTAAAACCTTTTGTTGTTACTTGCTATTTCGATGTGACTAGTGTTCTTTTTGCAGGATCAGCCAGATAGCTTCCTGCTGTGATAGCAACTTTGATGTGAATTCTGAAAAGTGTGCTGAGTTGGTGATTCAAGGTGTTACTACTTTTATAACTTTTGTATCTCTTGTGACTTGTATGCATTTAGTAGTTGATGTAAAATGGTGGCTCTATTTGTACATGTGCAGAGAGACTGACTAGTTGAAAAGCAAAAATTATCTGGCTTTCCCCACACTGTTGTTGACACTGTTTTTTATTTGAAGTTGTGATCTTGCAGAATTGTGAGTGAAAAAGTCCATATATGTGGACACCACAGATTTTTAGTGCGTGATATCAACTTTCCTTCTAGGCAAGAAGTGAGGCGCTCCAATTTTCAACTCACAGTGGAGACAGAGCTCAAAGAACTGCAAAAAACAATAGTACACTCAGTTGGAGATGCTGTTCTCCACAGTTCTTTAAAATAACATCTATGTCAAATAATACTGTGCAAACGTGTGACAGTTTTTCTTTTTCTCTCCCCAAACCTTGTTCTAGATGTCAAAATTAACCTGGACTACTTGGGAATGGCGAAACATAGCCCTGGGATCCTGCCATGAACAGTAAGAAAGTTGAGATGCATTGTGTATGCAAATAGCTTAATTTTTTATTGGCTAAACCCAGTGAAACTGTTCTTATTCAGTTAACTAGGCAATACATTGTGTAGTTCAATAGGGATGTGCTTCCAGCTTTTCATGCAGTTTAGGAAGCAGTATGTTAAATCGGGGGTGGCTTAATAGGACAGCACTCTGAGAAGCAATTCTGAGGAAGTTTCTGCAGCCAGTGTGATGCAGGAGTGAGGCTGCTGTGGGTAATATGCAATGAAATTATTGGCATCTGGAGAGTGTGTTTCTATAATGTGTAATTATGTTGTGGGACTCCACTGTTATCTAGCTTATAATTGCATTGATACATTCGCACAGATCACTTAAAAATGTGATTAGACAAATAGGTGTAAGAAAAAGTGAATTGTGCAGTGGTAAAGATTATGTTATGGATGCAGTCTGTGAAAAGTACCTAAAACACAGGCTGAGGGAATCAATCAGAGTGCAGGGTCATGTTACTGGTGTCAGTCCTGACCTGGCTGCTGTTACAAAGGTGTCTTGGCAAAACAGACCTTCAGTCTGATCTCTCATCTAGCTTGTGTGTAGTGTTTTCCTTATGTGTCACTTAGTTTTTAAGTAGAGGTTCTGTAAATGGTTTATGCGTTCAAGAAAGCAGGCACCTTTAAAGATATTCCTGAATGCTGATCAAAAGGCTCCAATATTTTTGTGTTGTTGGTAGCCCAAAATTTTCTAGTTTGAAGGATACATAAATATTTATGTATGTGCATGCTCTGCACTTTATATAGCCTTTTCCAGATGTTGCAGTAGGCATCTCTAAATTGGTGCCTTGAAAATTATTCTGATGAATTTTCACAGTACAAATAGATGACTTACGAGAGACTGTGTGGGTGAGTAGCATGCACAAAATGTAAATTTTCAGCAGATGATATTGGCGCTGTTTGCCAGCCTTCCCTGGGACTGAAATTAGAAGGCTTTTGTATTGTTAAATATCATACTTGGATATAGTTGATTGGAAATGAGCAGCTCTTGGAAACCCTTGAAGTGCTGTGAGGAGTTTACATACAAATGTTTAACATCCAGGTGTTCAAATGAAAAATATTTAATTTTCTTTTGTGGGACTCTGTGTCATGGTTAATTCTTCCATAGGTGCAGTCTTTCACCCAGGGCTTTCAATAAAGTGTTGATATACTTGAAATAGTAGGCACTGTTAGTATGTTGAAAATCTCAGAACTCTTCTTTGGTGAAAATACTGTAATTGTTATTGTTGTGGATCAAACTATGTAGCCTTAGGTCACTTATTAGAATGTTGGTAGATGCAGGAAACTGTTTACTACTGTGTACAAAACACGGATTGCTTTCAGCTTTTTGAGAAGTTTGCTTTGCTTAGTTGAAAAAGAGGTATGTCTGTATTTGTAGATTATGAAAGAGTTTTGAAGTCTAACCAGAACGCAGCTAAAGCTTGGTTTTTTTTCTGATCATGGATAGACGGAGATGGAACAGTTTGAGCTGTGCTGCTTGTAGGTAAAATGCTCATTCATTTTAAACTGTTCTAATTCATAGTATCACAGAATCTTTTGTTACCTTATCAAGCTTCCAGTTTGAAAGGTTGTTGTACTGATGTCCAAAGCCCTCATGTTTCGGAGGTTCTTCATGTCCACTTCTAGGCCAGGTATCATTAGAGAGCCAAATTTCATCTTGGCTGTTAATCCTGCAGGGCTGGGAAATGTTCATATGCTATTAAGTACCAACATGTGAAATGAGTCTCATTCAGCTCATGTAATTTGTTTGGTTTATGATAAGCTGGTGAGTGATGTGTGCTATATTGTGCTCTTTGTAGTCTTATGACCTAGTGTTTCCTGAATTATTAGTTCAGTGGCTGTGTCCTTTTAAGGTATAGTTGAAATAGTTGCTAGAAAACAAAGGGAAACTAATGCTTTTAATGTGATCTGTAGCCTAGTGTTTCCTTTGCTTCCATCTTCACCCATTAACAGCACTCCAGAGGTGATAAGCATGCTGATAATGACTGATGTTCAAATCGTGCTGACTCACTTGATTCAGAAACATTTTTCCCAGACCTTCTTTTGCGCATATGGATTTTGTTTTCCCTAGGATGTAGTTTAGGTGAAGCCTGCAGGTAAAGAGGCATGGCTGATGACAGTAACAGCAGGTAGGAAGGCTCAGAGTGAAGTGCGAAGTGATTCCAAAGTGGCTTGTTGCATGGATACTTGAATGGTAGCGTAACGAAACTAGGAGGTGACTGTGACACTTTGGTGTGTGATTATGGGAGAAGGGATGCTAGAGCTGAAAACCAGCCAAGTGGGCTTTGAAGTGCTGAGTTGTTTTGCTTTTGTTGTCAGGTAGGTTGTGCAGGCTATCCAAAAGTAATATCTGAAGACTGGAAGATTTCAGTCCTCTGCAGTGTACCTTATTTTAGTAGGAAATTCCACAGGATTTCACCTCCTGTTCATTAACCCTTCTGGAGAAGTATGTAGTTAATGCCTCATCAGAATGGAGCTCTTGACACACAGAAGTGATCCACAGAGCCTACAAATCAAACCTTTTACTTTTGGGACTCTTGAGAGATGACAAAAAATGTTCTTCCAGTCATGGCCTTGAAGGCAGAAGCCCACATTGTTTTGTTGTGGTTTGTTGCCACAGATGAGAAGCATGTGAGATGCTTCATAAGTCTGTTTATGGACAAAGGAGTATAGTCATTGTGGCTGGTAGGGATCTGCTCCAGACTGGGGAGACAACGATACTTTAGGCAGCTGCCACTGTTAAGCTATCTGGGAGCTGTGCATGGCAATCAATGATGATGAAGGTGTGGATGAAGGGATGTTGCAGATGTCTGGGCCAAGGGCAGAATAGGAAGCGGTGCTGCCGTCAAAGCAGCAAAGCTGATGGTATTTGATGACTCCTATCTGCATGGCTCTGGCAGGGAGCTGGCTTGTCCCACTTGCGCTTTCTTGTAGTTTGGAACTGCTTCCTCGTCTCCTCCCTGTGCTGGCACTTTAAACTTACTGTCACTGTGGTGATATTAAATGCAACCTTCTTGTCCCTCTCTGCTTTGGTCCTAGGTTGGGAACTCTGTGCCTTGGAGCTGATCCTGTTAGAGCTCAACCTAATGAGAGAAAAGCCCGTTTGTTTCCCTTGGTCTTGATTGTGCAATGGTGTAATTGCTGAATTCTCAGAAGCATGGTGTGGGGTTATCCAGTGTGGCATAGCATTTGCTGCTGCCTGTGGGGCTGTTACAAACTACATGTGTTTGATTTGACTGTCATTTATAAGCAGAGTATTAATGGTTTGATCTTAAGAGAACTGTTTGTTTACTTGCCATATGAATGAATTGCTATTTTGAGAAGCTTGTTTTTAATATATAAAATATTACTGAAGTATTCTAGGCTTCTGTGGACATGCTGAAGTTTTTTTCTATTGTTCCTAAAATAGGTTGAATAAAATTTTATAGAACTTAAAGTACATTAATAAATTACACTATGTAATTGCAGTTAATGAGCATGGTAGCATTGCTTTTGGATTAATACAATTACTTAATTGCTTAGTGCAATTATATTAATGCAATATATTAAATACAATTCATACAAGGACTAAAATTCCATGAGGATAAGATCTGTTCTGCTACCTACTGTTGTATTTCAGTAGCTTATTGGCTATCTTTATGACACTGATTTTTTTCAAAATGCAGTGCCTTGGTTGACTGGAGCAAATTGGTAGCTTCATCTTACCTTCTCTAGTCTAACACAAAGGGTTTCTTTTGAGTGTGGACTTATTTTTTTTTATTGGAAATGTTTAAATACTTACATGCTTCTCATGTGTAGGTGGAAAATAGTCATGAGTCAATTTGTTAATTATTTATTATCAGGTGATACTTGATATGTGTTAGTGCTGCTCTCAGGTAATGCAACTCTGATGCTATGCTGTGTCCAGGAGGCTATGCTGGTGTCCAGGAATGTGTTGTATTGAAAACCGCCTACATCAGGCTACTCTAAATCCTGCTTTTAAGATAAAAAGTGCCTTTTGAGACATTTACTACTTTTTTTTTTTAGAGAGACAGTATTTTCTTTAGAGATTAAAACACTTCTTTTAGGAGTATAGTTCAGTGTCAGATTTAATTGGTTGCTACTAGAAGGGACAGTGTGTTTTATGCTTGGGTGGTGCCTGGACAAGTGACTGCCCCCAACCCGAGTGAGCAGGGATTACCTCACTCCCCGGGTGGGAGACAGCATCAGCTGTGCTGGGCTCTCCAACAGCCCTTGCCTCTTCAACTGTTATCCTGGTTTGTTTTTTAGGTTCAGTACAAGGTGGGAAAGTGATGAAGGTAGAACTATCCTTCATTAATGTTCCCAGGCTAGAATTTAGCCTTTTGTTCTCTTTGGATTTAGTCAACAGTCTGTGTTTCAGCTGGTTTCTGTTTCAATTTTGTTGCCTACTTTCTCTGCTAGAGAAAGGACTGTGTTTAGTGTTGTAGATCAGGGAAAATAAATCATAGCATCTTCTATCTTTGTGATATCTGAGCATCATTTGAAAACGACTTGCCTTCTGTACATATGATGTTTTTGCTGAGATCTGGCCTCTGTGTGATCATGTGTTTGCCGCTGAGGATGCATGAGCTTGTTCATTTAATGTCTCCATAGATTGTGTTCCTGACACTTTTTTGCGTGCTCTGTCATGTCTTGTATTGCTAATTTACTGTTACTTCTGGAGACCTGACTGTAACTGACAAAAGTGATCTATGTAAGCCATGTGCATCTGCAGTCCACTAAGAAATATATAGAATATCCTGATAGAGATAAATATAAGCATACAAGTAAGAGTTTCACAGCGTGTCTGCAGTGCAGCTGTGTGCACTGGCATATGACCAACGCCTGTAATTTTAAAATTTACTTTATAGAATTGGAATTAGAAGTAGTCTAACATCTCTGTGAAATGCTAATTAATTTGACCTGGATCTTAACCACATCTCTTTAAATTGTTTTCCTAAATTCATGCTGAAGATTGTTAAAACAAAAATAATGGGTCATATAGGAGCTGAATTTTTATTCATAAATATATATACCTGCTTTTGCATATCGAAAAAAATGATGGCAAACTATAACAGCAGCAACAAAGGCAAACAGCAAACCCAAAAGATCTGAGGAATTTGCATAGTAGTGAGAAATTAATCCCTTAGCTCCTGACAGGGGGTGCCAGGCTAATGCTCGTCATCAGATTTGTTCTTTCTGTGAATACAGTGAGTAGTTGTAAAGTTGTAAATGGAAGTGTCAATTTGTCATATGTTGTGTTGGTCTTGTAGAATCAACAGTGATGGAAAATTTGATAGCAGCTCTACTATTAAAGTTGAAAGTTAACAGATGTTTCAGCCTATCAAATGTTCAATTTTTAGTAGGAAATTTGAACTCTGAATTTCTATGGCAGTGAGAATTGAGTATTCGTGATGCACTCGCTGCATTTTGTACATCAGCTGCAATTTTTAGAACTTGTGTGCATCACCTTGCCCATCTTGTTCTATTAGTTTTTATAGTATTCAGTTTTATCCTATGAATGGGGAATAAACCCAAACTTGTAGCATTTCTCATGATTTTCTACTGCAAGCCAGCCAGAGCTGTGCAAACCACAGAGGTAGTTTCTTTTGTGCCATCAGCAGTGATTAAAAAGTTAAAGAAATGAAAAATTCACCTTTCAGCTGGCAGTGCAGTTGCCTCAGTTTTCTAATGAGTGGATAACATACACTCTTCAACTAAAGTCTCATCCCAGAGAAAACTTCCATTGAGGGCAGATGCGCGGACAGAAGGGATTTCTTTCTTGAAGTAACTCTAATGGTTTATTGAAAGTAGGCAATAGTGGTGAAGTAGTACTGACTGTATGTAAGTGTTTTGGCCAGCATAATCTGTTCAGCAGTCTCTGGAAGAAGATGAAACTTATCTTTTCAGGAGCTTGGCCCCTGTTTTGGTTGATATAACATGAAAGTACTGTGTATTACTAACACTTTTCCAAAAACTGACAAACTTGAAACTAAGTTGACTTTGAGTGACCTCTTTAAGGACATTATGTAAAATAGAATGATTAAAAATTTGTTTTATTTGTTATTGATTCAAAGGTTGGGTTTTTTCCCCAGCCTTTAAGCAAGTTGAAGTGATCAGTGTAGTTAATATGTACTGACAAGCAGAACTCTTAAAGACCATGTGAAAGTAACATGATTTTTGACCTTGCTGAGCAGGTGTATAGAAAGAAAAAGCTTAACCTCATACATGGACCTGTAAGTAGTGTATGCCTGCCCAAAAGGCCAGCTTTGTTTTTGTTTTTTTTTTTTGAATTCATTTAATTCCAGCCTCTAGAGTTGGAGAAGCTGTCTTTTGATCCCTTTATGTTGTTATCTAATATATTTACCTCATCAGAGAAGCCTGAGCCATGCCCTCAGGATGGCAAAGGAAGAAGTGAAATGGCAGTATCTGTCTTAATTACATGAACCACGCTGTGTATCATTTAGGACTTCTCAAGAAAGTGTTTGAGTATGATGATAGGAGAACAGTACAGATGTGACAATTTTTTAACATCTTAGTTTTATGGATGGTTAAACATATCTTATTTATTCTTTTATAGAGGAGAAGCTGTAGTTTATTTGAAACAAGTGAGTGTCCTGAGATGCAGCAACATAAAGAATTAAAAAACACCTTATTCTACCAGCTCTTCTAACATCAGTAAAAGGCAGTTGGCAAGTTTGATGCTGTTAAGCAATTCTGTTTGATGCCATCTCCATTATGGCATGTTTAAAGTGCTGTGAAGCACACTTTGAATTTATAATTCATGCTTACAAATAGCATACAGTTTCCTTCCTCTCAATGTCTAAATCTGCTGTAACAAAACAAAATTGTAGACAAGCTCCTAAATTAGCATTGCTGGTGACCTACTCTCTGAAGTCAGAATTGTACTTGTAATGAAATGGAGCAATTTAGGGCAGAGGATGATTTAGAGACGTTTCAGTTCTCTGTTCTATATAAACTGATCTGTGGTTTGAAGTCTGTTACATAGATGTGCTGTTTTGTGACCACATCCTAAAAACTAACATACTTTGGAATGTTAATAGAACAAGGGATTTTTTCTTTTGGCTGTGAATAAACATTAAATTGTTTTATAGGCATACCTAACTCATGCAGCTACTTATTTCTTATCATTCTCTTAAATTTATCAGTGTAAAATATATAAAATCCAAATTTCACCACTGTGGCTTTTTTATTGTGTATTGCACAGTTTATATTTTGCAATGCTTGCTGCTGAATGAAGTCAGTAAATTGAAGTATTACAGCTTTTCCACTGTCCCTTCAAGTGGAAGGAGTTCACTTGAATGTAGTCTGCAGTCTTTTGTTTTGTGTAATGGCTGTCAGATATCAGACCTTGAGACATAAAAAAACTGAACCAGGAGTGTTTTATCAACTGTACTAGATAGTAGAAATGGAACTCATTAAAATTTTGGGCTCTTCTGTACAAATTTCATGTGATTATGTCTTGCATATAAATAATTTGAGCTGTTTCTCTCACTCTTAAAATAAAAGGTGCTTTGAGTCACAGCTTCCTTTTTAGCAATTGTTCATGGGATCAGCAGGCTCAGGAACAACTGGGTTAAACCAAAAGATTATTTGAAAAATCTAGGGCATGTGCTCTTTGCTCACTTGATTAGTTTTCATAATTCATTCTTCTTTGCACAGCAAAGAGGAGTGGTATTATGTGCAAAAAAGCAGCTGTTTTTCCTTTTGTACTCCTTTGTCTCTGTAATTTTCCTAGACAAAGTTAGTGAAATGGCAAAAAAAGTAATGCTGTGTGTGAGTGTTTAGAATGAGTCTTGATTTGTTTGTGAAAATCCATGGTATCTGAGAGGCAGATGCTATTTCAGGATTGATGTCTGTGACTCTGCTTTAATTCTTTTCTGTTTTACTACAGGTTCATGAGGAACAGAGGCGACGTTGCCATTTATCAGAGATGATGTGGAGAGACGCTTTGTGAGTAACTGACATGTGTTTTCTAAAAAGGCCAAAATAACAGAATTGTGTATGTGGGAATTACATTTTTCTCTTAACTGAGATTAACTCTGCTGTTTGCCTATCAATTTAATTTGGCTCTGGAAAGCTGTTGCTGTAGAGCCCTTCATGGAAACCCTAGACAAAGCTGATTGTTGAAATAAAGAGCTGGTAGATATGTATAGTTTCATAAATGATTAGCCGCATTGCTTACCTTTTCTTTAGTGACCTGGACAGTCCACCAAAGGCTTTTACTGTTTACTTCTGAGTGTATTCTAGCATCAGTAAAAACACCTGACATTTGGTGTATTGGGAACAGGTAGTAATCTTAACTCAGTACTTACACAGCAGCTGTCCTGTCAAGGTTACAGATGCTACCTGATCTACACGGCAGGTTATTATCACTGTCATTGTCTAACTTTGGTTACAAGTCTGTTTGCCATAAAGAAGATGGGAGTAGTAGCATCAATAGATGCTTTCTTGAAAGGCTTCTGTTCCTGTGTGCTGGAACTGAATGATATTTTGGGACCATGCTGCTAAACTATGCTCCCAAAATATGACAGAACCACCCCTGGCACAGTATGTCTGTGCCCAAAGTACTTAAAGGATTTACTCTTTTTGGAAACACGGTAAATTTTTTTTGTGATTACAGTTAGGTGATGCAATGTCTTATTTGTCAGATGGACTCCATAAATGTTGTTTATAGTGCTGTAGACTGATCAGCCAACTCTCTCCTTTTTGTTTTTGCCAAATTCCAGTAATGGTTGAAAATTAAAGCAGAATGTTATTTTAGGTTTTTTCCATTTTAGTCTGTTTTTTGTGTAATATAAGAAATATCATCTTGAGTTCTCTCTTTTAAACTGTAAGCTTTGATGCTGTGGAGCTACTGCTTTGTTTTAATGATAATTACCTAGGAAAATGGTGTCTTTGTAGATACCTTAAGTGTTTTTCTTGGCTTCCAGCTGAAGCTAGAAGAACTGCTATTACCTCAGACACATTTCTGTATTTTTTGCCTTTGTAGTATTAATGCTATGCCATGACAATTGTGATCTTTTGTAAATTGAAAACATCTTTTTATTATAATGGACTAGTAATTGCTTAAACTTCTAGGCAGGAACTGGTTTGCCTACATGGGATTTGCCTTTTTGTTAGCTACATCTAAGTAAAAGATTTAAAAATGGTTCCCGCATCCTAGAACCCTTTGCATGTTTCCATAGATATGGCTTTGTGATTTGTAGTTTAGTTTAACTTCTTAAAGTCATTACTGCTGAATTGTGGGATGAGGTTTGGAGAGGGAATTTTTATGAGAGACTCTAGTGATTGGACAAGAGGGGAATGGTTTCAAGCTAAAAGAGGGGAGATTTATGGTACTTAAATTCCTCACTATGAGGTTGTGTGAGGCACTGGAACAAGTTGTGGATTTCCCCTTCCCTGGAAGTGTTCAAGGCTGGGTTTGATGGGTCTAGTGAGATGTGTCCCTTGTGGCAGTGGGGTTGGGCCTAGTGATCTCTGAGATCCCTTTCAACCTAAGCCTTTCTATGATCTCCAAATACTGTCTTGCTTTCAGTCGAAAATCTGCTTCAAGAGGGAGTTTGCTTCAAGACAATGTTAGCTTGTAGTCCTCTTTCCCTTGCCTTCTTCCATGCTCAGCTTGCCAGTTGAGGAAGGATGAGTGAGCATTTCTTTATAAGTGTCCTGGCTGGGTACTAGATTCTTAATGAAGCATCAGTCCTTGTGCTGATTCAGCTGACCTCACCCAGGAGAAAGTGTGTTGATTTGATTTACTCTCTGACCTTGAGGTCACTGTCTTGTGGCCTAATTCTGAGAGGACTTTGCCATGCTTGGCTGAGTAGCAGCAATAATCATAGAATCATACAGAATATTACTTAATAACCATAATATAACTTAAAAAATAATATTTTTAGTAAAAACATTACATTCTTCTGTGATTAACCAGAGCAGTGGATTACTTGATTCCTTGTTCATGCTACAGGTTCTCATTGTTTTCAGATTCTGGTCAGGCTTCCACCAGAGTCCCTGGATTATAGCTCTTGTGTTCCTTCTGCAGCTCCTCACGTTGCTTTAGGCTGCCCCTGAGACAGTACTCTTTTGACAGTTCCACCTCTGACCCAGAAAGTGAGGTAGGACTTACTTGCCCAGGGGCCTGATAATTCGTTAGGCTGCTTCCTTCATGGACGACATTTCGGTATCCCTGTTTCAATTCTTCAACAATAGATTTGTGCTGTTAGTATTGAGGTGAGAAAGTATGAGCAAAGGCTTGGTTTGGTTTAGATTCTTTGGTTTCAATCTTCTAGCCTGCTTCCTCTAGGACAAAGCAGCTTTTCATAACTAAAAATCTTTCCTGTTTAGAAAACCAAAAAAGTGTGAGTGAATGAAGGACACAGAAGTTGTATCTGTTGACCTGTGCAGACCTGCGTTTTAGTAATAAAAGATATCTTCATTATTGACAGCTTAATAAAATTGGAACTTGATCGATTGCTCTTTTTTAACAAAAACCATAGTTTAGGTATAAGTGTTCTAAGCATCTGTCTATATACCTGAAAATATTTTCAGTGATGCCCAAATTACTGATAATGCATGTATTTTTCTTTAAGAGTATTTACAGATGTTGTCTGTATTTTAGTGTGGTTATTTCCAGATAAGGCTCTGTAAAAAAAAGACAAGTTATTTTGTGGGGCTAGCATTTAATTTGTACAGATGGTTGCTGTAAGGCATATTCCTAGTTGCATAGCAGTCACCTTTTCATGGCTGGGTCAGACTGTGCTCTGATACTTGAGAGTGGATAAGTCTTGGAGCCAGCAACACCAACCATCAACAGTGTATCTGGATTTGCCTATGTTGAAGTTCTTCTGTGTCAGCGTGCGTGGTTGCACATATAGGTAATATATCTGTATCTGGCCAGTTTCATAGTTTCTTAGAGGGTTATTGCATGGATGAACATGGATAAGAAGTAATTGGATAGTTCATTAATTTTGTGCTTGCTGCAAGGTGAAGGTGCAGCAACTGATTCTTTTTTCCCATTTCTGCATGGTGAAAACATTAGGTTTAACAGCTGTGCTGTCATAGCTCCTCCTGAGAATGGTATTTCTACATCCCACAGACTGTCTATCGCCACAGAGTGAAAATTACTATTTTTCTGTTACTATTGTTTTTTTCTTGTTTATTGCTGCGTACTTAGGAGTGTGCAGTATTTCTGGTTAAATGTGGAAAAGTTTTTCTCCTCTTGAATACTCAAGCAGCAAGCTTTAAAGGGATTTAAGTATATGCTACAGTTTAGTCCAGTATCTTGCAAAGGGGCTTTGCTATTTGACAATGTACAATTACAGCTTCTTCATTTAGTAGCATCAACTTGTATGTTCATAATCTTCAAACATATTAATTCCTAAGTATACTGGATAATATTTAACTTACAGTAGTAGAAATAAAGTACAGATATACCAGCCCCTTTCCTATGCTATTTTTTTTTTCCCTGACAGGCTGATTGAGGGTGCCTTGTTCTCTGGACATCAGGCCTTGTCTGAGTAAGTCCTGTTTGTAAAATAGGAATAGGTGCTTGAGCTGTGCCCTTGGTAATTAGTAGATTAGAGGTGTATGTAGTAAGCTGGACACCGAAGGGATGTGCTGTATCTAGGCCATTCAATTTCCTTGTAAATGGACTGATATGTTCCATTGGCTTTCTCTGGTCTTAGCAGCCACATAAAGCTTTATGCTCTTAAAATAACTGCCAGTCAGCAGCTGGATTCTTACCAGGAGTTTTTTCGCTGCTAGTGAGGAGAAAGTGGGTTATGAATGTCATGAGTCTTATTGCTTTTATGGAGATAATAGACTTCTATTTTATTTGTATTTGCTGGATTGCTTCTGTACGTTGCTCCTTTTCCCTCTCCATTTGTTTTGTTAAATGCAATGCCTATCAGTCTTTTGTCAGCAGAGTTTTTCACTGGTGTGGATTTGTTAACTGTAGATGGTGATAACTGAGCTTTAACATGCTGAAGCTGCAGCCAGATATAAGTCACTGATGCAGGAGAAAGACTTTAGGAGGGAGTATTTTGCTTTGAAGTGTTACAGTACTCTGATATTGTCAGACTTGTCACTTTCAGAGTTCAAATTAGGAAGCCTGTATGTGCCAAAGCGTGGATAGACTTGAAAGCAAAGATCTCTTGTGGCACAGGTGCCCATGTACTTACACAATGAAATAATCCTGTTTTAGCTTGGGAGAACAGAAGCGTGATTGTGGTCCTGCAAATGTTATGGAAAAGTTGAAATTGCAGAATGTTTTTGAGATTGTAGGTTTGATTGTGTTAAGAGTATTTAAAGGTTTTTCTTTTTCAGTGTGACAGACAGAAAGGCTCGTTTTGCTGTCTGTCCAGTGTCTTATTAAAGGCTGTGGTAACTCTGCAGTGAAACCCTTTGTATTCCAGTTTGGTATAGGCATCCTTCTGGACCCCTTTGGAACATACTTTAGGATGGTGATGGCAAGGTAGATCTTTTGGAGTGTTAACTATGCACACATTGATGACATTGCCAACCTTCATCCTGCATGCTGGAGTGTGTTTTTTCACAAGCCATGTGTTTACATTGTTTTAGTAGTGCTCTTTGTGCAGCACAAGCTAGTTTTGTAGTAGAATGGTTTACATAAAAGTTACTTGTGCTGATTTTAAATACGGTTTTGTAGTGTGAAGTTAAGGGTGGTGGATCCTTCTCTGTTAAAACAGTCATTTGCTTTTTGGTGTGTGTGGCTCGCTTGAAGTTACACTGCTGGTAAGTGGCAGTTCATGAAGTCTGACTGGATCCAGCGTATGCCTGCTGCTCGATTTTAATGAACTCCAGTGAATTTGTGAAGCATGTTTGACAGTTTCACACAACTTTTTGTTTTTAATGATGAACTCTTGCTTTTGCTTCAAGGAGCCAAAACAGCATAGCCTGGAAAACAGAATCATAAAATCATTAGGGATTGGAAGGGACCTTGAAAGATCATCTAGTCCAATGAATCTTGTTTTGGTTTTCATTAATGTAGTGAGGGAACACTGTTGTAGTTTGTTTCAGTTAAAAAGAAAAATCCACAGGGGTTTTAAAATATTTGTTTGATGCCCTCTTTAAGGCTTGCTTGTAAGCAACCCTGACTCAGTAGGTAATGTGTCTGTGTGTTTGCAACTTCATCAGAACAGCCTCTGATGGAAAAGCCCAGGCATCTGCTGTTACTGTGCTAGCAGGGTGCCTGGCAGTCAGCTTTCTCCACGGGCTGTTTGGTTTTGGTGGCTTTTGATCCGAGATAATAAACGTTTTGAACGAGCTTTGCAAGAGGCAAATTGCTGCCTTAACAATTGCTACTTACTTGCACTTGTACTCCTTATCTGTGCTATGTCAACGTTGAACACTTGGCTCTTGCTGCAAAGGCTTAGTGTGGTCTGCCTTATTGGTGGCAGTCTTGTGATTTAAATTTTAAAAGAATCCCAGAAATTCAGGGAATTGGACAACTTTCTTACGCACAAATTTCCAGGGTCGAGGTATTTTATTCTTTTGAATAGAAGCGATGCTTTTACTTAGTTTTGCATGCAGATGAAAGTGCTGTGAGAAGTAAAGCTTGATATCTGGTTTGATATGAGAAAAGGTTGCATCCTGAAGATGCTGAAGAAACGGTTCTGGAACAAAAATATCATAACCGTTGTTGTTATCTGACAGTAACTCTTTATACAGACAGCAAGTGTTTGTGAGGATGGCTTTTTTCCATGGGTTATCCTAATCAATTTGACATAAATTGATAAATCACTTTTCAAATTTTAAAAACCTGGTGACAAAATTAACCAATTAACTAAAGTTAATGTGCTAATGGGCCAGAACAGAAACAATATGGGAAGGGTTTAAAAAAAACCTGCAGAAAATTATCTTGATGTGGAGGGAAAAAAGCAAAAAGACCTTTTAATGCATCTCATGTAAAAAGACACACTCATACATATGAAGATTAATCACGTGGTCTCACATGACTGAGTCAAAACTTCAATATTCAAACCCTAAAAAGATGGAGACCTCCAGACATTCCTGCTTTTGTGGCAACATGGTGCCCATCAAGTTCATGCCCTCGGTGTCCCTCAGTGGGCGTTTTAAAGTCCAGTTCTCTGTTCCTTGTGCTTCCACACCGGTCTTTTGCTTCCAAAATGCCAATTCCTACAGCCATGAACAAGAGGAGTGCACTCTCAATTTCAGTAAAGCATGGAATTCAGATGAAATCTCCTGTCAGCATGACTTTATCTTCCTTGGAAACTAATTGAAGGGAGTGCCTTGAACTTCTGTACAGATACATTATAGGTGTTGGTAATCTGCGACTGGGTCCTTCTCAACCTCTTGTTCTCTTGAGTTGACAAAGCTGAGTAACTAAAAGAACAAGTCAATTTTCTCAGTTCTTTTACTGATTGACAGCATATTTGGGACTAATTTGAAGCACATTTCTGTTCAGAATCCTCACACTGGAGGAGCAGTTAAGCTTTGCACAGAAGCTTTGCCCCTTGGGTAGAAATGAAATTCTGTGATTATATTTCCTTGATGTTCTGATTGTGTTCATAAAGCACACAAAAATAAAGATATTAGAAATCAACATCCTGTAATAGACCCTGTCTTCACAATCCAAAAGATGACTAACTGAACTTTAGGGTGGCCAAAGGAATAGCAAAAATAACTAGCAACACACCTGAGCTGCAGATAGTAAATTAATGCATTAAGATTTTGTGTGCATCAGGTTTGGGAAGGATTTGGATAAAGGCCTTTAATTGAGATTGGTGCTTTTTATACTGGCACAGTATTTTTCCTCTATTAATATCAGACTTACCAATTGATGGAATTTATTCTTAATTCAGTTTTCTTTTTCAGATCATAGATTTGATACTTTTCTGTAGAAACTTCAGAGGTACAGAGTTGGTCATAGTATCATAGTACATTAGGGACTGGAAGTGACCTTAAAAGATCATCCAGTCCAATCCCCCTACCAGAGCAGGACCACCTAGACCAAATCTCACAGGAGCATATCCAGGTGGGTTTTAAATGTCTCCAGAGAAGGAGACTCCACAACCACCCTGGGCAGCCCTTTCCAGTGCTCTGTCACCCTCACTGAGAAGAAGTTCCCTCTCATATTTAGGTTTAACCTTCTGTGTTGCACCTTACACCTGGAACAATATAGGTCAGCACCTATACTGTTGGGACACGGATCCTACTTTTGGCTTTCTGTGACTCATTTTCATTTCTTCAAACAAGAAATGAATTTCCAGAACCTCATGTTACAAGAGACTTTTTGTAGAGCAACCTTATGCTTATGATAAGGTGCATTAGAGTCCTAAATCTAAAATAAACTACACAAATAACATGCATAGCATTCTTCTTTGGAGAGAGAATGAGATTGGTTTTTTTGCACATAATTTATCCACTGTGACCCTATAGTTACACAGGACATAGCACATTTGGGTGCTGACTGGAATCATTGTTAAATTGATTATGCACAGAACATTAAAAATCTAGAGTAACTCCTGTGGTTTCAAAAAGGAATCATTTTAACAGGCAGTTTAATTTGCCTTGGCTAGCAGCTGATTATCTAAATAAACACTTCTGAAATAAAAGTTGTCATCTTGAAGAGCCACAGTGCTAACTTGAAATTCCATACTCCTGGAAAGTACATTTTGGAGTAAAATTTTAGTTGCAGTCTGTGTCCTGCGATCTAGTCAAGTACAGAGAAGCCTGTCCTGTATGAGTAAAGGGAAGGGGAAGAAAACAAAACTTTTCTGTTGGCGCATCTGATTTTACTTCGTTTTACTGGCAAGAAAAGAAATTGCCTTATTCTGAAAAGTGAAGTATAACCTTTCTTTGTGGGTGCTAAATAGCTTTTTGGTACTTCTATACTGAAAAATAAATGAAGAAAAAGAATCCCCCCAACACCTAAAGATGTGTGCTACATAATACTTGAAGGGGAAAAAAACCCTTGGATTATGAAACTGAACCAATTAAAAAAAAAATCCAGCAAACAAACCCAAGGCCTTTTATATATTCCTTTTTTTTAAAAAAAAGGTGTTCTCGCTGTGCTTGTGCACACAGCTTCGTAATAAGTTTCTGATTCTGTTGTCTTTGGACATCTGGGACGTGTCCGATTCTTCTTTGCGAAACTTTTCTGGCTAGTATAGGATCTTTGTCTGTTGTCTGGGTTCGTCTTTGCTCTCATAATGAGGATTTTTTCTCTCTTGTTCTTTCTCCCCAGTAATTAGAGCACCAATGTGACTGTGTTCATTTCTGTTCTTAGATAATTAGAGCTGGGCCCATATAGTAAAATACACGGTAGTCTGCCTTGGTTTACCTCAGGGGCTTTTCCAGGACATCACTGGTCTGTCATTGTAAACCGGAAATCTTTTTCATTGCTGCTGTTTAGTGGGGTGTGACAAAGACGTTGGCTGATGAGGAGTAATTATGTGATGCACACTGGCCTGATCGGAAGTCAGCCTCTCCATCTCTCTGCTATGTGTGGTTTAGGAGTAATGAGGAGTGTTGTTTAAGAACAGGAATGACCTTGTTTTCTGGACAGTTAACATACTTGGTTATAAGAGCATTTACAATGCAGAACTTGTGAGCAATGTGAGGGAGGAGGAGGATAAGAACTGAATCACATGACTGGAATTTGCTGTTAAAAAGAATTTATTCAGTGATAGAAATCTAAGGCTCAATTTTACATAGTTTTTTTTTAATGTAACTTCTGTCCTTTGGATTCTGCATGCTCTCTTCAGATTCAGCAAAGTAGTAATGTCAGTAAATGTCCGTATATATGAGGGCAAACGTCTGTAAATATCTAGGCAGGCAGGAACAGTTCAGATACAGCTGGTGTCAGTGACTGTCTTTTAAGAAAAATCAGATTATTTTAGTACTTCATTATATGGGCTTATAGTGTTGTATTCTCCAGGCAATGCTTCGTGCAATAGGCAGCAAGACTTTGTTCATGTGGCTGCAGTCTGAGTTACTTTTGTGAGTCTTCTGAAGTATTATGCAACTTTGGGGTTATGAGGTATTTCTGAGTTTGCTGAAAAATCTTTCAGCAAATAAAGCATGACTTCTGGTGCTGTTAGCAATGAAAGTAATGTTTTGTACTTCTCATGATCTGTGCACACCCTTCTGTGTGTTATCATCCTGCCATTTTTGTGGGCAAAATAATTAGAGCATCTCCAGAAACCAAATTGCTGAACTTAAGAATGAGTAAAAAACCCTAATTGTAAGAACATGCTAGAACAAAAGCTTCTCTTAATGTAGGTTTTGGTTTGTTTAGAGATCCAGAAAATAATTATACAATGGAAATACATACTGCAAAGAGCTGAAATGTCTAGAGCTGAAAGAATACACAAAGGTTTGTGGAAGGTGTCATGAGCAAGTGGTGATGCTTACAGATGTCCTTGTTTTTTTACTCTGTCTTATGCTGGTTTAGCTACTTGTGCATAAGTACCTGAGCATCATTTTGGGTTTGTTTGATGCTCACACCAAACTTCCCAATTACAGTTTAAATTCATGTAATTAAATTTGTGTTGTTCAAAGCTACAGTGGGCAGCCGTGGTCAGAAATATCTAATTTGTGGGTCAAAGATTGTCTGGGTTTGAAGAGTAATGGTTCTCTTGATGAACTGTGAAGCATCAGAGTTCAGTGCTTGGAGTTACTTATCCATGCAGGTTATTAACGTTGTTTCGTGCCTAATTTTGTGCCTCTGTCTTCCTTCACTGAAGATGTGCTGTTTCTTCACCTTGAGAAATTATGGAAAGCTGATATGTAGAAATGGTTTTATATTGAAGGCTTAGGTTAGAAAATAAGCATCTTAAATTCAACCCTCCTTGGATGCTTAGAGTATAGATTATGTTGCACAGATCCATAGTCTGCTGCACCATAGTGCAGAAGGAAAGGTATTTATAGTGGTTCTCACATAACCATCAAGATGTCCCAATAATAGTGCTCTGGTAGTGGGAGGTTAGGTAGAGATGTTTCATTGCTGGTCTTGTAGACGACCCTGCTTGAGTCACCTACTGCGCCTCTCTGTACAAACCACTTTAATTGCTTTTCACAGTTGCTTCTGCGTGAATCTATATCATAAGAAGAAATGGTTAATGAGAAGTTGATAGTGTGATAGATTGATTGTAACATGTGAAGATCTTTATACTTGTTTCATTCACTAGACGTTTGCTAGTTTCATTTGAATCTTTCTCTGGAGAGCTGGTGAATAATGACTTTCTGCTGCACAACTTTACTGTGCTTTTGGTGATGCCACAGACTCATGGACTAAATGTGGTTAAATCCAATCTACAAGCTGTTCCTTGTACAGCTATTTCACAAGTTTGCTCATCTTTCTTACTCTATGCCTTTCCTAGTTGGGACCAAGTACAGAATAGTTCATATCTCAGACCAGGTGATGTGGAGAGTAACACTGTTTGTCAGCAGGTAATAGAGGCGTATGAACTTCAAGGCAGGACTCAAGCTAGTTTAAGGTAATTATGTTGTAGAAATCAACTGAAGCTTAAACATCCACAGTTGTTTTGCATCAGTGTCCTATGTGAAGTGAGCTTTCTGGTTATATTGGGGTTTTTTCCCATTTAAAATGGGATTTTTGGAAAATAAGTTATTTGTCTTACAGAGCAGTTCTTATTAATACCAGAAGGTGGCATAACTGATTTTCCTAAAGGTATTTTGATTACAAGAAATACACAGGTTACTACTAAACTTATTTTAAAGCTCATATAAGAATTAAGTAAGGTTAAGTCCTTAAATATTAAAAAACACTGTTTAAAGACATGCTCATCCTGCTCCTCTTCAAAATGTGAGAGCTCAGGAGGGGTTCATGCTGCCTTTGATACGGTTGTTTTTGAAGTTGGAAGTAATTGAACTAAGGTGCAGGGTGGAAAAAAGAGGTTGCCCATCTCTGTGTAGTGGAATTTTTCCTGAGCTGTTTTACAGAATCCAAGTTTCCCAAGAACGCATTTAGATATTTTGCCTAATCAATATGCAATATGAAACCAATACCTGCCTGTTTGAAACTCTTCAGCTTAGCTAGAAAGAAATTGTAAACATGGTACTTACAATTGTTTGTTTTGTGCTGTTGCAGCTCTAACCACACACAGATTTGCAGGTGAAAAGAAGTTGCGTTAGAAGCAGTAGGGAAAAAAGACCAATAGGCATTTAAAAGAAAATCTGTTTTCAACTTAATACATGTTTCATTCAGGAAACTGGAAACGATGAGTAGTGCTGCCATCTATTAAATGGCAAGCTAGTGTAGAAAGGCATTAGATACGATCTCATGGGGTGCTTTCCTACCTAGCCTGTCTCTGGTGCAGTCAACTCCTCTGTGGTGTGGGTGATTTAGTAGTGAGGTGAATGGTGAACTTGCTGAAGAGAAGAAGTCAGTTGTGGTCAATGGGACAGTCTAGTTGGAGGCCTATATCTAGTGTAGTCCATCAGGAGTTGATACTGAGACCTGTTCTGGTCAATATATTCATCAATGACCTGCATGAAGGAACAGAGTGCACTGTCAGCAAGTTTGCTGGTGCCACAGAACTGCGAGGCATGTGCTGCCGTTCAGTGTGACCTGGGCAGGCTAGAGAGTTGTGCAGGGAGAAATTTAATGAAATAAAACAAGGGCAAGTGTAGAGTCTTGCATCTGGGAAAGAACAACCCCAGGTACCAGTGTAGTTTGAGGACTGACCTGTTAGAGAGCAGTGTGGTAGAAAGGGACCTGGGGTTCCTGGTGGCCAGCGAGATGACCATCAGCCAGCAATGTGCCTGTATTAGGAGGAGTGTGGTTAGGAGGTCTAGAAGTTGTTCTACCTCTTTGCTGTGCCTTGGTGAGATTTCATCTGGAATATTGTGCCCAGTTCTGGGCCCCTCAGTTCAAGAAGGACATAGAACTGCTTGAAAGCCACTACGTTTATTAACATCTCCATTATGAGCAAAGGCTGAGGGAGCTGGGTCTCTAGCTTGAAGAGCAGACTGAGAGATGACCTCATTAATGCTTATAAATATGTAACGGGCAAGTGCCAGGAGGATGGTGCCAGGCTCTTCTCAGTGGTGCCCTATGATAGAACAAGGGGCGAGCTGGAGCATAGGAAGTTGCATGTAAACATGCAAAAAACCATTTTCACTGTGAAGGTGACGGAGCCCTGGAACAGGCTGCTCAGAGAGAGGATATGGAGTTTCCTTCTCTGGAGACATTCAGAACTCCCTGGATGCAGCCCTGTGTGAACTGATCCAAGCAGGGGGGGTTGTAATAGATGATCTCTCAAGGTCCCTTGCAACCCCGAACATTCTGTGATTCTGTTACTAGTGTGAGTGTATTAAGAATAATTGGCAAGACTTGTGGTAGTGCAGGGATGTCCTGTGTGGAATAAGGCTGTGATTGATCTGTACCAGATTGATTTTGCATTAAAACCTTTTCATCTGAATAGTTAAATTGGATTTTTCCTTTCCTTCAGCTCCCTCTGGCAGGCAAATACCTGAATTACGACTGTTTTATTTTACCCAGTTTCAGAGAAAGGCTTGTCTCCTGCAAAGTTACTCGTTTGGTGTATACGTGTGCATCAGAAAGATTTTTCAATGATCTCTCTTGAGGCTGCCATGATTCACCAGAGCAGCAAAGATGAATGATATGACTGTTTTGAACAGAGACTTTGAACTATTTGATTTAAATATTTCATAGTTTAAAAAAAACCCAACAAATAAGATGAGCATTCTTCTGTGGGCCTTTCTAAAACCAGCTTGTGCTTAGATTTTTCTCACTATGTACAGTTATTTTATGCAAAACGGTGCCTACTGATTTGATCCTTAATTTTCAGATTAGTTCTGTTGTCACTAAATAGGGGTATTGTAACAGCAAGGTTGTTCCAGTCTAAGGGAATCGTAAAGCTGTCACTTTAAATCTGCTTTTGGAATTGGATCAATTGCTTGTTCATTTACCCACCATAGAAAACTTGAATGAAATAAATAATGCGAATCTTCTGAGTGTTTGCCTATATTTCTAAAACATTTATGAAAAGCTTTGTTTTCATAAATGCAAGAGAAGAAAGCAGTTTGTAATCTTTAAATAATTTGATTGTTACGTTAGATTTTCGACCTTTGGTGAACTAAAATGTAATGGTCTATTTTAGAACAACGCAGTGTTTGATTATGAAGTGTCAGTTCTGTAGTCATTCTTCCTTGTGTTCTGGAAAAACCTAATGTGAGTAAGGTTAGACAACTTTGAAAGCATTGCATTTTAAAGTAAAATATTAGTACTTACTATGCTAATTATGTGGCACTGAACATTCCCCTGCACCCCATTCAGCTGAATGCTTAAGACTGTGCTTTTTGGAGTCCTTTGTTTGACAACACTCAACAGTGGGGAATTTACAGAAAACCTATTTTTGCTGTAGCAGGTGACTAGATACCTTGTGAAGGGGTAGTACACAACTCTGCAGAAACCTTACAATTAAAGCTGTTCCGTGCATGGATGACTGAAAAGGTGGTTGCAGGTACCACTGAGGTCTAAGTCTTCCATAATCTGCAAGTACACCTCCTTGGTCTTTTGTCCTTAGGACATATGAAAGCCATCCACTTTAGTAAATGCTCACTGCTGGTTTTATAAGGGAAGAACACCAAAGCAAGAGACCTGGTTTCTCAATTTTTGCTTTCATTTTGGGATTTTTGGCTTTTCATTTTGGCTGGTTTGCTGACAAGGAAGGATACAAATTAAATAAGGGAGTTCCCACATTGTTTTTTGAGAAGGAGTCTTCAGACTACACCTATCCTTGTTAAATGGAAGCGAGTTGATTCCAAAATCACATTGGCTTACAGGTGAAAATAACTGAAGAAATATGAAGGATAGGTGTTTAGCAGGACGAAGGGTCTTGTACATGTCCCATTCATCTCTTCCAGCTTCACCTGTTCTTATGCATTTAGTTGTAATGATCTGCAGATTTCAAATTCCCGTTCTAGAGTAGTGAAATCTTACTTGTTTTCTTTTTTACACTGAATGGGGAAATAGTGATAAATTGGAAACAACTTCTTGCTGTGTAAGCCTTTCGTGTATCTTTATATGTGAAGACAAGCTGAACTTTAATTTCAAGCCTGCAATTCCACAAAAAATTTGTATTTAACATGTTTTAGATGGAAAATAATTAAATAGATTAAATCTGCATGCACCAAATGTTTTGTGTGACGACTCCTTAAAGAAATGTAGCCATCTGCAGTGCAGTGACCATGGGCATCAAGGTGCAACAGCTTCTCTTTGAAGACTCATTCTTGCTCTTTGGCTTCCAGGTTGCACACAGACATTTCTGACAGCCTGGACTTGAAGCATCAGCATGTCTGAAAACATTTTCAGTCGCATTTCAGTCTCTGTCAGGCTTCCTGGAGGAATTCTGGCTTTCAGATGAGATGGCAGAGTACCCACTGGAAGTTTTGGCAACTGTGGCTTAGCAGATTGGGTCCATCAGAGGTGACAATGCAGTGGGAATTCTTGAGCTCAGAAAAGGACAGTGTGGTTTGTTTTTTTTTTTTAAGAAGATGAGTCATTACAGAGCCACACAAGAGCAGTGATCGATGGGCTTTATTCTTCCCTCCTCATGCCTGCTCTTTTCAGCACAGGCTGCTTTGTGTAGTACCGCAGAGACTCAAGTTGACAAAGACAGTTTATGCAGTGCAAAATGACTAACAGTTTCCATGTAAATAATGGAAGAATGAAAAAAATCCTACAATTTTGTAAGAGTGTTTTCAAAAGTCAACCCAGGACTAATGTAATTTGCAGTTTACTGTCTGTGGTTCAGGAAATACTGAAATTGTTACTAGAATTGAACATCAGCCACTCTTCTTTTAACTGCTAAGTAGTTTAATGTATTTGCTTCATGTGAGTCAAATGTGTTTGGGAATACTTCGCTAAAATTGTGGAGCCAACAGACCATCACACCTGTGAAGTTGTTTGGAAATAAATTCTTTGTAGTTCGTAGTGTGACTCAATAGAAATAACTGTTACTTCAGACCACTTTTCATCAGGGTCAGTCTGGCTGCTGTGACTGCATTCAGATTTCTGTGGTCATTTATGAAATATAATCACCTGAGGAAAATGACCACAGGTCTCAATAAAATGATGTTAATTCCAAACCATGTTATAGATATGTTATCAGCAGATTAGATTAAATGTTGGAAACTTTGATTAATTCGTTTTGATTTTACCTTTTGTTTTAAGACCTCCTTTAACCTGATGCCCTTTTTGCAGGAGTAGCTTGCCCAAGAAAAGCTGTATTTGTTAAATTTTTTCTTGCACATTCTACCCTGCTACTTGTCACTAAGCTATCAGTACATCTTGACTCTTGCAAGTGGTTTCTTCCTAGAAATATTTACCTCAGTCTCTCCACAAGAGACACATACAAGAAAATGCATCTCTAAGTGGCATAAAGTAAAAGCTACTTTAGTGGCCAGAAACATACACCTAGAAATATCTCCAGATTTATTCCTAAATTTCAACCTGAAACTGAATGCTGTATTTTATGAAATTAACCTTTCTAAATATTAAAAGTGTGAATACTACAGTGGTTACACTTGTTAGTTTCTTGTCTCTGTCCCCCATCCTGTGAGTTTCTGGAAAGTTAAGTCATAAATTACAAAACATAATTTTGGTTGTTTTGGAAATATCTCATTCTGACCTGATAGGAATTGCTGTGGTATTTTTTAACGGTGGTATTTGTTAAACAGTTTTTAACTGTTGCTGAATATTTTTAGAATATAAAGATATTTTTCCTGTTAATGACTGATGTTTGCATGGACCAGGGTGGTGGATTTTTGAAGAATATGTGAAATGGAGAAACTTATTATTCAACACAATTACTTCTCCCTCAGCAAGCTGGTGCCTCTTGATTTGCTGAAGAACATAGATTTTAGTAATGTCGAATCTTGGAGGGAAGGGAAAGTGGCAGTGTCAGATGCAGGTTAATATATGTTTGCCATACGTATTTATAAATGTATGTAAAATGTGTGCATATATAGTTGCATCTGTAGAAATGAATGCTATATATACACACATGCTCGTATAGTGTGCAAATGTATCTTTATGTGTAAAACAAATTTTCACTGAACGGATGCATCCTAAACTGTTACTGCAGCAATTTCCTCATTTGTACTGGAAAAAGTGCTGAGTGGGTGGATGGTGAACTGCAGGATTTCATGTTATACACGTGCTGCATGGCCCGACTGCTTAACTTAATATTGAAACGTTTGGGGTGTTTTTTATTCCCTGGTTTAAAAATGGTCCTATGCATAGTGCTATAGAGATAGGAACCTGTACTGCTTACTGCATTTTGTAGCAGGAGGGTTTGGCTGCAAACCTAGTTAATCTTGCTTCTTTGAGCTTTATAGTTTACAGTTATTCCTTTGTTCCTTGAGCATTCAGCCAAATTTGAAAGAATTAAATATATTGGGTAGTAACAATTTCATAAGCATCTGTTCCATTTATGAGTCTGTGTGCATCTTGGTGTGTATGGTGCAGTTACTTCCAAAAGGTGCCGTAACTCATATCTGGTGCCTGAGGTTTTTTGCCTAGATAAAAAAAAAAGACAACACAAACGATAGTAAGTCAAAGTTCATGCATCATTCTTAGAACTGCATTCAGCTATTTTAAAGTTTATTTCTTAATTTAGTTTAAAAATAAATTGGATTGCTCTTTCTTTGTAAGATACGTAACTTTTTTGTTTTGATATCGCAAATCTTTTTGTGTACCTCAGTGTTTGGAGATCGTTACTGTCACTGTGAGGGGACTGCAAAAACATAACTGCACTGGTTTGCTTTGGACTCCTCTTTAGGCAGACATTTGCTTTCCCTTCATATGAACTTTGGTAGGAATATTCTTATGATATGTGGTCAAAGAAATTGCATTACTTAACTGACTCGTATAGGACAGAACTGTCAACACTGGCATTTAATTTTCCTCTTCCAGTAATTAGAACAGCTGCAGTTTAATACATTGAAAAGCCAGAGGTACAGTCATGAGGCTTGTCCCTGTGAAAGGGGTAAGAGCTGAATAAGGAAGCCAATTAAATGATCACACTGTCAATTTTTTTATAGATCTTAGAGAAATGTTGTGCATCCCTGTTCTGTTCAGTTTGTAGACTAGTGCTGTGTCCTTAGTCCTGCGTACTCATATTGCATCAGCTCAGTGGGCTGGCAGTTCTGACATCATATGTGAAAAATCAGAGCACTTCCTTCCTTCTGATAACTGAGTTTCTGCCTTCAGTTTGGAACAAATTTTGCTTGCGCTAATGTAATAAATCGTCAGTCTTATCATGTTATAAAAGATCCGTTTAAAAATGGAAACAAGGCTTTGTAAAAATGAAAGCTGTTGTAGAAAATAATCTCAAAAGTACAAACATGTTTAGTCTTACTACCATCATTTTAAGCTATTTTTCTGTCTAGTTGAGGCTGGCTGCTTTTTTTTTCTTGCATGAACAAACACTTCTCAGTAGGAAATAGTCTAATCCTAGAAAATGTAATATTTATGACAAATATTTAGACCTTTCTGTTGTCTACATTGCTAGATGAAAATCGGAAATATAAATCACACTGTCACTGTTACTTTCTGTAAAGCTAAAAGAAGCCTGGAGCTCTGGAAGTGCAGAATACTCTTCAGGTCATGCTAGAAAGGATTTGCAAGTCTTCAGCAAGTCTTCATAGAGCATAACTAACTGCTGTTTCTGGATAGTTCTTTCAGTTCTTCCAGTACTTACTAGATTAATAAAAGAAGAGAGGTAAGCAGTTTCTGAGAGCAGAACAGCCAATCAGACTGAACAAATATTTTTCCCTTTTGTCTTTAACAGTTTGACCAAAAAAAGTTCAATCGGTCAGTGCAAACTACTGAGAATCCAGTGCCATGCCTAGAAGTTAATTTTTATTATGCTTAGCCCTACTGTAAGAATTCATGTCGCATTCTAAGGCAAAGACTAAATATTTTCAGACTGCTAGAGCTCTGTGTTGCTTCTGGTCTCAGGTACGTCATTTTGCCTGTGACATTTTCTTCTTTGGACAGTGGTGAAGGGAGGTTGCATGGGAAATGCAGAAATGGTTTAGAAGTTTTTTGGAAGTATATATGGCCCAGAACTGACAACATGCTAGGCTTTAAGTAGAGAACTTGTGTTTAATATTGCAGGTAAAAGCGCCGCATATATTGATAGTATGTATGAAACATGGTGGTAGCTTACTGTTCAAGTTTGCAGAAAGCGGAAAAAGACAAGCCGAGAACAAGGAAGATACCATGAGGAAAAGCAAGAGATTCATAAGATCCAATTTTAGTTATATTGCTATCTTAAAGCCCAGGGAGAGCTTGCAGAGGAAAAGATGCTGGGATCGGCGTGCTTGTGTAGGGTGGTTCTCTGACTTGGTCATGTGCTTGTGGGGAATACAGCCCTGTGTGCCTACTTCTCTTTTGGGCCAAATCTTTCTTACTGGTCAACAGTGAAGAAGGATGTGGTGTGAGGGGTTGAGAAAGAGGGATAAGAAATGTCTTCTGGAGTACCTTCTATGTACCTTCTTTTTGTGGGATCAGAGCTGTCCTGCTGTACAGCCTCAGTCAGTAGCTTCTGGCCTTGCCAACAACTTAGGTCTGTAAAATAGCAGCTTGGGATTTTGCCTTTGCTCATTTTGTTTTCTTTTTCTTATGCCACCTGTTTGGTTACTTTATGGGGGAGTGTTCTGCAGAAGTGTTTGATACCTGTCAGTTACTTTGACCGTCTGCTCATTGCAGCTTTGGAAATGTTATTTTGGAAATAATTGCTTTAAAACAAAAGACTCTTTCATCTTTTCTGTACACATGAGAAGATATGCAAGAGACTTGGATAATAAATTGAATATAAATTTACGTATAAATTATACCTCTTTAAAATTTTCAATGTGTAATGGATGCAAACCCAAGCCCTTGAATGGTCCCAAGGAGCTGTTTGATCTGTGCAGTTATCCTGAAATTTAAGCATGTAAGTGTTTTAACCATAAAGATGTATCAAGGATCTAGTGCTTTAGTTGGGCGTGTTTTCTTAGCAGTTGTCTGGCAATAACCGTTTCCTTGCAGAGTAAAATTCTGCACGGAACTCTAATGCTGCTTTTACTTCTCAATCCCATTTCATTTGGGAATGAGTGGCAAAGCAATTGGAACACAGAAAATGTAGTCTGTTCAGTGGGTGCAGGGCACTCTCTTGGATCAGGTTCTTTTTTCCATCTTTTTAAATGTGTAACTAAACTTTTCTTTTGAAGTCTTAATTAAAATAACAATAATATACTGTGATTTTTCTGTTGTCTTAGAAATAGTTTTCTAAAGCATAGAATACATTTAGGTAGTATTTTCCTGGTGAACATGCAACCCATTTGTCACTGTCAGGAAGAAAATGGTATTTGATTTTTTTGATTTTTTTTTTTTTTTCCCCCTCCTTATGTGCAGATAGGTGATTCATTTCTCACATGGTTCTTCTTTTGCAAGTGAAAATCATTTGCCTATTTTTAGATTACCTGGCAATGCTAGCTACTTCTGCAACATTAAGAGGAGAATAAGTTGGGCAGTGCTTGAGATTTAAAAGTGCTTGCTTTCAAAAATATTTACTGTTACTGGTTTTACTGTGAAAGTTTAATTTATAACTGCTTTTAATGTGAAGGCTTTAATTAGGGTGCTTAAATGAAAGGTAAAAATAAAGGGGAACATAAACACTCCAAGGAGAGTAGTTATTTGAGGATTAATGTTGCCCTGTAGGTTGAATGATCTTATTTGGGTCAGAAATAAGAAATTACTCTTTTCTGTGTGTGCTTTGACTTAAATACCATTCAGTGCTTGGCAATGACTGTGTGGCTAGGGTTGACTTTTATTTTAAAGGTCAAAATGATATATCAAGAGTCTCTTTTAAGACAGTGGTCCATTGGTTGTCTTTAGCCTCAGTATTTTTTATTGGTAATGCTGCTGTTAATAAGTAAAATGTGCAATCACCTTCTTGGGGGTGACAGAGCAAGGAGACTTCTTTAAAAGCAGTTAGCAATTGGTTGCATTGGCTCTGCACTCAGTGTAAGGAAGAAAGGAACGATGGTTTTGTGTTTGCATCTGCATGATGGTAAATTTGAAAGCATGACTGTGTATAAATTCAAAACAGTGATTTTTCTTTTGTGGCTGTAATAGCTGCTATCTAACATCTCTTTCAACTTAACTTTTAGGCCTTCAGTGCAGAGAAGGCATGAAGTCTGGTGTTATGTATGAGACTGTTACACGCAATGTTTACAATGTTTGCAGACAAGCTTGGCTGTAGGCATGTAAGTGCATGAATTCTTCTAAAAATAAAGCCTCTTTGTGCTGAAGCTGCATGGTTGCTTTTTGCAGGGCTACCATTTCTTAATATTTATAGCTTATGAACATTAAATGTCTATTTGGCAGTCAAGGAGCAGTTTCTCTGAAATTTGTTGCCTGAGCTAGTCCTGCTCGTGTAATTTAAACTTCTCTGCTGAAGTGGTAGAGAGCTCTTCAATTGTTTGTTGAATAGGTGCATCTGGTTTCAAAATGAGTCCTTGGTTCTGATATCCTGGGTTATTTTAGTTCTTTGCCTGCGCTTATGTTAACAGCTTCAAATGCCCTAAACTATTTGGGCAGAAGCAGCAGCTATTCCCTGATGATTTAATCCCCAAAATAACCTCAATGTAGGTTTCAGCATTGTGGACTCAGAGTGTTGTTTAAATTTTATAAAAATTCTGCTGCTGGTTCTAGTCTGTATTGCTGAGCAATATGACAGGGTGCTGGATTTTTTGTGGTGGGATAAACTGTCCTAATCAACACTAAAATTGTCATGCTGTACAAAGGTTATTTTGAAATCTATAGGTTAAGCATCTCTGATTTAGTTTACTGTAGCGATGCATTAGAAGTGATTTTAAAAGATAATTTTTTTCTGTAAGGGAGTCAATACAGTTGAAGCTCCAAATTCTTTCTCTCTGGAAACCTGTGCTGCTTATGCACAATATGAGATTAAATTCTCTCTTGCCTTTTTAGTAGCTTTCCCTTTTATCACTTTCATCAGCCCTAGGAGATCACCAAGTGAAGCACAGAGTTGCAGAGTGGTCCCTGATGGACACCTGCGTGACCGTCTGCTTCATCAGTTCTTCAGGCAATTTGTGGGCTCCTGGAGGAGGTGGGGGGGAGCGTTGAGAATTAGATTGTTGATAGCATCCCTACAAAGACTGCTATTAACAGCGTGCTACACTCTGCTTCTCTACTGCAGAAGACAGAGCAATATTTGTGTTCCCATAGCGTGTTGTAAAATGCATGAGATTTTGCTCATCCTCCTTGGAAATAAGAATAGGAAAATGAGAGCATCCTGAACAGAAGCTATCAGAAGACCATGCAGAAACCTGCAGTGTTTTGTGCTTTATTTTATCTTCCTAACCATGGATTAGAAGGACTGATTTTTGCAATGGGCTTTTTCCATAATGGCATTTTTATACTGTTTGGTCAGAGCTTGCACAGGAAGAAAACAGGCTGCTGAATTTAGTCACTGATCTCTATTAGCCGTGGCCTACGGCTATGCTGAGATTTATATCCCATTTGTATTGTTGCAGCTCAAAAGAAGAATGTTCAGAGGATGACAAGTGTATTCTGAGTAGGTATGTTGTTTCATTTTCATATGAAACCCATTTTTCTGTTTCCATTGGTCAGAAATGAGGTTAATAGGAAGAGAATATAGTACAGTGCTGCAGTGTCCCTGTTAAGGTAGAACAAAAGCATCAGAAACAGTTCTTTTAAAATTTGCTGCTTTTATTCAATAAAGCTGCATTGTGCTCATGTGCACAGTGCAGTCTTTTTTTTTAAGCATATACTGCAGTCAGCGCTTCCCTAACGAGGTGGCACTATTGTTGAGTTAGAAGGATAGAATCATCATATTGCTTTAGGGGACAGCAGGATTTAAAAGGAGATGCCTTGCAGCCCTGTGTTACAGATTGGAAGCATCGGTTTAAGGGCATTGGCAGAATCATTTCCTTGTTCTTAGCAGCAGCCACTGCTGTGTCAGTGTGTGGAATGGAAGTCCTAGTTGGTAGTCTGTTATGGAAACGCTGTTTACTGTTATTGTAGTACCGTGGTGACAACATGCCATTGAAATGGAAAACGAGCTCTCCTGCTATCTGGAAATTCCCAGTTCCTGTGCTTAAAACATCCAGGTCATCGCCACTTTCTCCAGCATACATGTAAGTGAGAGAAATGAGGATAATAAGGTGGGATTGCTTTTGTGAGACTACCCTGTGGCAAAATACCCTATTATATATTACATGACATTGGCACTCGGAATTTTACCTTGTTTTCTATGTAGAACCCAGATTTTATCCTGGATGTTTTGTAATGGATGTTGTGTTGAGTCTTTCCCTCTTTGTTGAAATGTGGAGAAATTATGCAGATGATTCCATATTCATAATAACATTGTATGTGTCCATTTGAAAAGTTTGTGTTACTGTTAATTTGTATGGCTAATCTTGAATTGACAAGCTCTGAGGAAGGCTTTCTTTGTAGTGTATGTGATAATATTTCTCTTCCTGACTAGTACACTTGGAAATTGTACATTAAGTCACCTGCTGTATTGTACTGCACTTTTGTGTAAGTTTTTGTATCGTAGAAATCGTCCTGCTTTGGTCTTGTTTTATTCTTGAAATTATCAACCTTACACAAATAGAATGTTTTTTCTCAAAGTTACAATAAAATCTTAAAACAAATATGAATGATTCACAGCTGAATACTTACACAGTTATGCAGTTGGCCATTGTAAAGTAGTCAAGTATTTTATATGAAACAGTATGCCTTTGTCTTGCCAAATCTTGATGGAGCTTTTGTTCACCTTTTGTTGCTGTGAGTTCTGTGGTAGCATATACAGGTGGCTTTTTTCCCTTCTATGAAATGAAACAAAGCACAGGGTACCGAATGACTTCTGCCTTTATTTAGAGAAGTAGCTCTTTCAAAATGAGAGTTGTTTTAAAACACACAAGTAGCTGGAAATTACTGTAAAGACAGTATTACTTTTCAATAGTGTTCTAGCCTAATACCTCCAGCATTAGTACTTTAAGCTTATATTTTCTTCTTGCAGATAGGCTTTTGCTTCAGATAGTATAGGGACATGCTGTAAGGAACAGGTATTTACAGGTCCTCAAAATGTCATCTTGGTAGTTGTAGCTGAGAATTGCATTGCCGGGTAGTGGAGCTGAGACAATACTATGCTGTATCCGTGGCCACTATTGTCCTCGGTCAGAAAGGCTGGGGTCTGAGGGCTAGTCTGGCTCTATAGTCTGTGTGCTGCATGCTCTTATTAAAGATTAATTTTCATGGAAGTACTTCAGCATTTTCACTCAGTGGATGCATGAAATATGCTTAAGGCTACCAGATGATAAGCTATTTCCAGTAAATTGCTACTGATTTAAAAAAAAAGTCTGACTAAATAGAAAGAAAGTATAACGTAAGTGTCGTGAGGCTTTGCAACCCATTTCAATGTCTTTAGTGTTGAATATTATGCTTTTGTTTTTAAAGTGATGTTACTTAATAAATGCAAGAAAAACCAGAAAGTCTAATCTTAGTTATCTGCTGCTGAACCTGAGTGCTTGTGTGTTGCCTTTAAATTGCTATTCCAAGTCTATGTATGCTCTGACTGTTATTGTGGGGATCATGTAGCTGATGATCTCTGTGTGTTTAAAGTATGTGAACAGGTTTAATGATCATGCTTCACTATATGATGGTGAGCTTATCTGGAGCATGAGAAATATGTGATCAGCAGCCTTAATCATCATTGTATCGTGAGTTAATATATCCCAGTGTTTATGGAGATGTTTCTTCACTGACACACAGTACTGACACTAGCAGGTCTCTCAAGTGTAATGTTAAATTATTCCTGTGCTTTGTTATAAAGAATGAGAAGCATTACAAAATGGCACCTATTTGCTAAGGCAGTATATGCCAACTGATGGAAACAACCTTGGTATTTAGTCTGACCAGTAAAAGAGCTGACGGAATGCATTATATTCACTGCTGAGAATACAGTAAATTTGCTAGTATTTTACATGACCTGATGGATTTTCACATTGCTATTTATTAGTTTTCCTTCATAAGTAGTACCCTGCATGCTGATGAAATCTTAGGTTTTGAGTAAAAGATTCAGGAATAAGTGGCATGTGAAACGGAACATATATTGATGTAAGATAAATGACCATGCAACTCTTAAATTCACTTCTATACTTGATATTTTGGTTCTAGAGTATAACTGAGCTCTTCATCCTTTTAACACGTTATGTATTAATCTTATAAAATCAGTTTATAGTGTAATTTGGAACAGAAACTGGGGAGATCTGTCTTTTGGGTTTTTTTTAGTACTCAAAATTCCAGCTTGTCAGGTTTTTCTGTTAAATAGGACCTTCACTTTAAAAGCTTCATCCTGCTTATGATTTACAAGAAACTTATCTAGAGGTTAAACTGATTATCGGGACGCTATAGATTTTATGAAATTTTATTTTGTCTGTGTATTTGATACCTGAGCTCTGCTGTAGTTTTTCTTTTACAGAAATGCTGAAACTGGTGGTTGCAAGCATGTGTGGCTTACTGGATGAAGCAGGTGTACAAAATACCACCATAAAGCATCTAGTTGTCCTGTAAGCTGTGCATTCCACATGTATGTGGTTTAGCTGCTGTCTTTAGTGGCTTGAAAAATTTGTGTTACTTCCAGATGTGGGGAGTGAGGGCAGAGACCTTGTCTCTGCTGTGGGAAACCTGAAGCCAGGTAGTACATGAAATGAGTAAATACCCTGCTGAAGTTGAGATGATGACTTTGCAGACAAGGGTGTGGTTCTGTTACTGAGAAGTCTTCTGGTCTTGCTGGATCTGGCACTGCTTTGCTGGCAATGAGGAGCAGCAGTAAATTGCTGCCTGTTGGCTGCTGGTTTTGTTTTTTGTTAGGGATATTTTCCAGATACTCTGACTGCAAGAAGTAACATTTCATGTTATACAGAGGGCAGTGAGTGCCTTTGAATGGTAAGGCAGACATCCTCTAATTCATTGCAGAACTCCTGGGGAAGCTTGAGCTTTGCCTCTCTTTGATGGAGAGATAAAGTGACATTGCATAGGGAAAATTAAAGTGGCTTAGAGTCGGAGCACTGGCTTGTGTAGGTGTAATGCTGCCTGGCTTGGTGCGCGAGTTAGGAATGTGCAGGTTATGTACGCGCACATGCCTTTGTCAAGATGCTTTACACGTTCTCTTGTGACATTTAGGGTGCTTGGTTTTAGAATATAGATGCCTTTTGTCAAAACAAGCATGAACGGTTTGTGCTCTGCTAGTGAAATCATTCATATTTGTTGTTATGTTGACAATATGGGGACAGGGCTGGGTGATTTAATGTATTATGTGGGCAGGCAAGCAGTTTCGGCAAGTGATTCAGGGAAAGGACAAAAAATGAGTAATACCAAGCTGGAAAAGCCTTGGCATAACCATCCTTGGCATCATAGCTGCGTATTGATGGCCACATGTTAAAAACCAAACAGAAAATCCCAGTGAAGCAGAGGTTAAGAACTTAAGGTGCTACTACAGAGATGGTGACGAATGTTTCAGAATTTGGCTGTACCTAACAGCTTTGAAGTGTAAAGGGATAAGTCCCAGTTATTGTTCGTAGCTTGTGTCAGCACACAGGCTAAGGAGAATCCTTTCCTATTCACCCTAGCAGTGTCATTTACATAGTTTTCCAAAGATGTGAACATCTTGCATTAACATGAATGGAAGAAATGTTTTTGGAAACTCTAGAGCTTAAAGTACAATGATTGGCATCTACAAAAAATTCAATAATGAAAAATGACTATTTTCAAACATACTAGGTTGGTTATCCTATACATTTATATTATGTGACAATGATTGGTAGCTGTTTTGTAAAGCATTAAGTGCGTTTCGTTTCCAATATGCCATGTTTAAAATTATTATAAAATAGAAAAAAGAATCTTAATGTATAACTGGTTGTGAACTTAGCGCACTCTATCCTCTTTCAGGGAACAGTGTGTTGGTATTTGAAATGGAAACAGCCCTTTGCATGTGTCTTCATAAATAACCGACTAATTTTGGGAGAAATAAACAAATGCTATATTCCAAATACACTGTTTTCAAGGGGTTTGGAGCACTGTCTATCCTGAGTCATGTGGCTGTGGAATCTGTTCAATAGGAAATGTAGTAAAGTAATAAAAATCAGTTACTGTGCAGAAAAGCAGAATAAATTTTTAGTACTCTGGGGTAATCAGTGTTAGTTTTAGGTTCTTATATAGGTTATGTGGGTTAATGCTTTTGTGTCTTCTTTCAAATCTGAGATTTGCTCTACAATGTGCTCTTGGAATTTATGCTAAACAATGATACATAACTAAATGGGAAAAGGCATCTACGTGATTCACCAGACCTTTTCTATTAGTTCTCTTCTGTGAGACCACTCTCTGTGTCTCTGCTGACTTCACTGGGCAGTTTCACTAAAAAAACGCTCTTTTTGAGCTCTTGAGCATTTGACAGACTACATGATGTTCACACTGAAACAGACTCCCTGACCTTTGGCAACCTTTCCATTTAAAGTAATTACTTCCTGTATATTTCAAATTTCAACATGTTGAAAGTCAATCTGCAGATCACCCCACATATTTTTAAACTAATCTGACAGTGATGCAAATGGATAAACTGGATGGGTAGAATAGAAGGGGTTTATATCTTATAAATTGAAGACTGCTTTTAATCTCAGCTATTTTGCATGTGGAGTTCTCTCTTGTGCCTGTTGATCTTTCTTTTGCTCTTTAAATATTAAGCTTTTCAATTCTAAGTTTGAAATGTGAAATTTTGCTACAGTAATAGGCTGGCAAAAAAAGGGGGTGGAACCTTATAAACCTTCCTAGTGCTAGAAATATTTATGGGCAGACATTTAGAGGTGATGCTGTAGTTTGCAGGTCTTCGTTCCCCTCCTTATGTGTCAGTGTGTCACAGTACATTAGGGTTTGGAAGGACCCTCGAAAGATCATGTAGTCCAATCCCCCTACCAGAGCAGGACCACCTAGCATGATGTCACAATATCAACATTATGTTGTGACTTTCTGAAGCATCTTTATTTTATGATCTTGAATACCTTAGTCTGCTCTGCCAGAATGGAAATTCTGCTAGTTTGTAGTTTTTGCCATTATGTCCTTATTGTGGAAAAATCCTGTTGTCCAATCCGTTTCTACTGAGTGGCTTTTCTAGTGTTAGGAAGTATATTTTCTGTGGAAGTTTGGATGAGGATGCCTATGGACTTTTATAAAGTGCTTGGTGAACACTGGGTTTTTAAAATAATGGTAGCTTGTTCTAAATGGTGATAGTGGGAATTGTAGTGTAATAATGTGTAGCTATAACACTAAAGTGGGAGCATACATCTGTATTATTGCTCTAATATTTTATTTAGCAGTGACTGAGATTTTTTGCAAAAATGCATTTGGTGTTTTGTTGGCTTTTTTTAATAGGATGGACAAGTCACCTATACCTGGTCTGACACTTTTCATGCAGAAAGAAAATATTTTCCAATGTAAGGTAATTAACCACAGAATCTCTTTTGTGGGAAGACACCTTAAAGATCATTAAGTTCAGTGTTTGCCCTCATGTTCTCCCCAGTAGATTTTAATAAAGAAATGCTAAAACTGTGACAGGTGACAAAGCAAGAGGAATGGTAGAGCAGAGCTGGGTAACAGAAAGAGAAGGGCTAGTTATCAAACCCTAATGTCAGAATCTTGTTGGCCTTTTTTACCAGCTTTTATGCTACCAAAATTATTTTATACAGTATCCAGGAGAAAAAACTCCTGACACTCTGGAAAGGAGTTGTTCTGAAATCTGTTACAGGAGTACAGTGGGATGTATTTTCTATGACAAATCCTGAATATGTATGTAGATGTCACCTTAGACATATGTAGTCTTTTGTTTCTAAAGAGCCATTCTGCAAACTTACAATTCTTACGTGTCTGAAAGCTAAAGACACATCAAATAGAACTGTAATCCCCCGGTGCATGCAAAGTACCTTTTCTGAAGTGGTTTGTAATGTGCAGGAAGTATTAAGCTGCCTAGCTAAAATTATGAGTTGCCTTTGGAATACTTAAGACCAAATATAAAGGGCAGAGAATAGGATGTGCAGTGTCAGTGCAGCCTAAACTCTGAAACCTATGAGTAACTGTTGTCTTTTACCTTTTTGAATGTTGAAGAAATAGTCTTTCTGCTTCTATAGAAAAGCTACAAAGCATAGGTATTTACTTTGCATTTTCTGTTTTTAATAGTAGGAATTGATAGACAAGCACCAACTATGACAGAAAGTCATTAGAGGAATGTTTCTAATTTAGCATCATCAAACGATCTGAGTCTGCAAACTGAAGCCACAAATGGCTCAGTGAATGTAAACCCTTTGTCAAATGGATAAATGTGGATGTGATACTGAGGCTCCCAGAGAGACTAAATAATGTTAGGAACAAAAGCTTTATAGCAATGACTGAGCCAAATATTGCTTTGTTTTTGTGGAAAATAAATTTGGATTAACCAGTGGGCTGTAATTATGCTGCAAACAGCTTGAGACCACTTTTGGTTTAGTTGATTAAGAAGGAATTTTCAGGAGACTATTCTGTGTGTGTATCCTTGTTAAACTACATTGTCTCAGTGGCTGATGTTGCTCAGTTCTCTTCCGCTGGCTTTGCGTGACTAGTTTTATGCTGTCTTTAGTCAGTGTGGCCTTATCAGGAAGTTCTACAAAAAAGTTTGACCAATGTTGTTGGGAATATCCTCGTTTCTGTCTTGGCCTTTCTACTCAGATCTATGATGTTTGAAACTGAAACTACATTTTGAATCTTCTGAGTGTTCCTAGTAGCCATCGTAGTTTCTATTGACACTGTGGACTTGTATCTTTGGGTAGAAAAGTTTTGTCAAGACGGTGATTGTGTTAAAGTTCAGAGGCCTGACTTTAAAAAAAGTTAAGGCCTTGGCATGTATGCCCTGGTCTCCAAAACTTTGCTTCTACAGTAACTTAAGTAGGTTTCCTTGAGCCTGAGTCTGGTTGAACAGGTTCAGTGTCGCTGTCCTTCAAGTTAGTTTGTGTGTGGTGTTTTTCTCGTAGTCTTGCTATCTTTGGTGATTGTGCTAGCAGAGCTGCTGAGGCTACGTTGCTTTGATACTTAATTTCTCCTTCAGACACCTAAAACTGCTTATTGCAATGGGCATACAATATTGTCCAAAAAGCAGGTACTGCTAGTGAGCTACTGCCTCTGCGTGCTGCCCATCAGCATGTTTCCAGAAATGATCTGTGTTATTCTCTGCTGATTTTGGGATTTGGAAGACCTGTATCTTCTCCTACTGCCCTTGGCCCGGAGCCTGGTGAAAGTAAAATGTAACTTCTCACTTGTCTGCTCTGCTATATAGACCCTGGTTTTATGATACCACAAAGGAATAAAGTTAGGAAGTCCAGTTAAAACAGTGTCTCAACCTTTTATTACTTTTTTTTTTTGGGAAGGACAAGTCTAAAAGTAACTTTTTTCCCAGTGTACAAAATTTTATGAAATTGTATGTCAAGAACACATGAAATAGAATAAATGTTAAATACTGTGATTGTATAGTTTGTTCGCCTACATTAGTTTAATACTCGAATTTTTAATACAAACTTTAAGATTTTCTTTGATACAGCGCTGCCATATCAGTTATGCTTTTTGAGCTCCTAGGTGGCCATGTAATTTGTTAGGGAATTCCTAAATCCATTACTTGCAAAACTGAAACACTGCAATAGGAAGGCAGTAAAGGAGTCAATATTTAAATTATGTAGTGTCTGACTAAGCACACAGACAAGGATTACTCTGTACTGGGTAATAAATGACAGTTTCATTGTGTTTCACTGATCTTTTAATAAGTCTATTGTTATGTACATTTTGTAGCTGCACATACAGGATAGCCCTGTAATACACCAGATTGTTTTGATATGTCATAAAATAGTAAAAATTTGTTTTGTAATAAGAATGTCTTAATATGAAACTGAAATCGGTTTCCTTATTTGCTGATAAATACCAGAGGACATGCCAGGAGTGGTTGCAGAAGATTCCATTTACTAGTGACCAGAACACTTGCAGTCATGGTTCATTTAACATTAATTTGATAGAGAAAATAAGGTTAGAATCCTTTCAGAAACAAGCTATTAAGCTTCACCACATTAGGAATTCACTGTCTGGCCAAACATGGCTTTGGCAAGCTTTTACCGAGTTATGTAAAGTCTATGGGTTTTAAATAAATCAGAAAACATGCACTCTAAAATATCTATAGCTGTAGGCTGATCTCCTTACTTTGTCTTCAAAGACTGTACACTGTGAATTTTGAACAGATCAATGGTTTACTTATATAAATGAACAAATCCCCACTATTATTCATGGTTGCCTTGTTTTTCTTGTAGCAAAGTAAGTTAAAATACTTCTGAAGGAAACATTATAACATTAAATATTGTTTTATTTAAATCCTGCTGCTGAACTCGATAGAAAGGGGCAACTCGATAGAAAGTGGGAACTCCATAATTGGAATATTTTAGTTGAGGAAAATGTATTAGTTTCCACAGATTCTTGCTTATTTTGGGTCACCTGAATGCCTCTGAATTGTTTTAATGGGTTTGTATTTGGAAAATGCTTTAGATTGTGGTTTATCTCTGCAAATCATATTGTAACTCCAGTCAGTTAAAAACGGTTCAGCAGTATCTGCTGGAAAGTTCCAGTACATAAAGCATATTTTGAGGGAAGGTACAGATTGCAATTATGCTAGAGGTGTGGACAGCTGTGTTTGTCAGAAAGTCTTCAGCTGAGAATTGAATGAGTAAAGTTCAAGTTCAGGGTCTGACTACAGGGTTTTATATCTGGTCCATGGTCATAGGGTTAGCATCTCCTGTACTGTATTCATATTTCTGTTTCTCATGTAACATCAGTTCAGCATCATAATTCACTGCCTTTAATCTAGAAAGACTGCATACAGAACTAGGAGCAGTAGTAAGCAGAAGTAAATGCTTTGTTCGGTCTGTGTTTACAATGTTAACATTTAGTGTTCTTCTGAAACAGACAGAACCCAGTTTAGCTATTGACTCATGCCTTTTCTCTGTGTGTAGGCACCAGGAATTACACTCAGAGACTAATGAGGTCCCATTGAGATGATTTTCATCTTCCAGTTTTCTTTTTGTTAACAAAAGTAAAGTGTTCTTGTTGTTACCCCACTGTGTTTTGTCCCATGTTGTGATGATTTGTTAGTATGACTAGTACTGGAAAACCACTGAGTTATCTTTCAAATCAATGAAATATGAAATACTACACTGTTCTGTTTGTTGGTTTTTCCACTGGGGTGGTGCTTTGCTGTGGTTTTCCTCTGCTCTATAAAAAAACCCCAACAACTAAACCAATCCAACCCGCAAACACAAAAAAAAATAACCGTGTGGCTTCTTCACAGTAGGTTGGCAAGACTCGAACTACTGTAGTTTGGTCTTCCTCCTAGTTCAACGTTTGGTTTATGATTTTCTCTCTACTTCTAAAGCAATAGCTATTTGGACAGATTGTTAAAGAAGGTGTTCAGGTACCACTAGTAGATTACAAGATTATTTTCTGTCTAAAGATTCTATTTTTTATGAATGCTTACTTTTAAATCTTTTTAAATGGTAAAAAGCGAAACTCTGTTCCTTCAATATAGACAGGAAGTTAGGAAATGAAAATCCTAAAAGGTATGTAATGCACATTTAATCATTGCAGAAGTATCATTTGGAAGGGCTTGGAGAATTAACCTGAAGCCATGGGAAAAGTGTGTGGTTACAGTAGCTGCTGTTCTTTAAAGAATCAGCATAATGTTAGAAAGAAAATTCTGACAGCAACTCATTAACCTCCAGTGCCTTTCTCTGAACTGTTAGCCACTGTTTCCCAGAGGCTGCAGAAAGAGTAGGCAGCCTCTCTGTTCAGCTATTGAACTGTTAACATTCATTTCACATTACCCCCATCATTTCCTTCTTTTTAATGTGGTACTGTTCAGCCCCCACCAGACCAAGTAGATTCATGTGGTCTCATATGCATATGAGTGGATACTCATATCCAAATTTAGAGCAGCATGTTGTGAATTATCACTATGTGCTGGACTTGGCTGTTTCCTAACTATTTTTTTTAAAACCGTGGTTGAAAATGCTTGGCTGCCCTTCTTACTTGATGGTTCCTATGGATCACAACAGTACTATTAATTAGAAAATGAATTAACTTTCTTCGTTGGTAGTGTGCATAATTGGGATACACTGTACTTAGAATAAGGTAAATTAATCTATAATCTTCTGTTATTATCTAATTAATTATAGTGCTTAACAGGTACACGTTAATGAGTGTAAATAACACCTTCAGTAAGTGTCCAGGCAAGACTTACTGGTTTCGTTCTGAATTTGGTTGAATATAAAGTGTCTTGCCTGTCTGTTCTCAGTGTGAGTGGCAGCTTTTTCTGATCATTCACTTTACAGCTCCCCAAACAGAAGTTATAGTCTGAATAGTTTGACATTTCCTTGCAGTGTAGTTTGAAATTGCTCTTGTTGTATATAATGTAATGCTTGGGATTTGCTTGTGCTTAGTGTTTTTGGCTTCTTTGTGTATTGGTATCGACACAGTTGCATAAGAGTTGTTGTGTTTTCATGTGGTCTTACAGAGATGGTTTCTGTTGTTGTGTGACGTTAAGTTGTACAAAGCAAATAATTTATCATAATTTCTGGTTGTTCTGGGACTGCTCTCTCCATCTCTGTGAATGTCACAAGGATGGGATTCATGGGATCAGCATGCTGTTGCCAGGTCTTAGGGCTTACTTGCATTGTGACTATTGCCAAGAAAGGCTTCTGAATGTCACATTTGGCATAATGGGAGAGGGTACTTGGCCTTCCAGAGTTGTTAACCTGTAGGAAACAAGATGGTGTATTTTAAAAAAACCCCACAAAACTCACAAAATTCCCCAGGAAACAAAATCACATTCTGTGTTTGTTGTAGTTTAGATATGAAGCAAAACCCGGTATAGCAATAAGATAATCTGCTTATCCGTAAATGCACTTATTCTCGTGAAGTCATATGCACCCAAGTTAGTGTTTGAGACTGGAATGATAACTTTTATATTGTGGTGAATTTTTAGAATGTGGAAGTTTGCCATTTTTAATGTCTAATTTGCATAAGCAAGTTCCTGAATTTACATAACAAATATGGAAGAGAAATAGTGACAGTTTCTTCTATGGAAGAACATCAAGCTGTGAGCTGCTGAGCTGAAGTGTGATCGAAGTATTAGACAGTTGCCCTTTATGTATTGAAAATCAAGAAGGAGAAATAACTGCTTATAGCCATACTGGGAGTCTGAATTCCTGGGGTCATGGGTGCAAGCCCCATGTAGGACACCTTGAGGCAGTACTGTAGGCTTACCCTGCTTCAGCAGGGGCAGTTGGACTTAGATGATCTTTCGAGGTCCCTTCCAACCTGTAACATTCTGTGAAGTATATCCTCTCTGCAAATATTTTGAAGTATATCCTCTCTGTATAGCCTCTCTGCTGGCTGTGCAGTTCTAACAAGGCATCTGGTGTTAAAGGACCTGCTAGGACAAAGCTTAGGACACTCCTGTAATGTGGCCAGTTCAGCTAAATGCTTCTGTTGTCACTGCTATGCATTGAATAAATGAGTCATGGTTAAGGTCTTTGCCTTCACTTGTAACAACTTAGGAAGTGTGCTGGCTGTTGGGAAATAAAGTAGCATGGTGTGTGTGGCAAAGGTGAGAAAAAGCCCACTCCAAACAATCAGGAAGGTTGGTTTACTTGTACCTTTCTTTTCCTAATGATTTTAACTGGTGTATACAACTTGAATTTTCTTCTGAGTTAAAAAAAAGTATTTTTAAAGCCTCTTTGTGTAATGGCTATCTGTTCTGACATTTCAGGAACATCTTTCAAGATCAAATAGTCACAGTTGTGCTACTTGAATCTGCAGTTCCTTCCCACCCACGCTTACAAGTCTCTCTGCATTATTTTATATTTCTTCTTAGAAAGACATGCACAGATTTGGAGCCTGGGTGTCCTATGGAATTATGGTAGACTTTTTCCTTGATGTGATTGCATTTAAACTAAAATAAACCAACCTACCACACTAAAAAAAAACCCCAGGCTGTAGAACAAAATGAACAAAAATATTTAGGGTCATAAGCTTTGCTGCTGTGTTACCTTGCTCTGAGTACTTGCTGGATGACAAACATAGTGTGGACAGTGCTTTCCCAAGGTACACCATGTAAAACTACATTGAAATTACATACTCATGTCTGAGTTGCTGCAAGAGAAGTCAAAACTATTTTAGATGTACTCTTGTTTCTACAGTCCATTTTGTCTGTGTGTATAAAATCTCAGTGTCTCAAACCCATGTGCACTGTTGATGGTGAATCTGAGTATGTTTTCACGGCTGACCACATGTACCTATGGGTTTGAACACAGCACTGTGGCATCAGGGTAGTGTGTGAGTTTCAGAAACTGTTCTAAGTGTTCTGTCCTCATGTAGTGACCCCAGCCAAAATTGGGAGATGGGTGTGGGAGTGGGGAATTTAAGCACTTTCTTGTCACTTATTTCAAGTAATTTCTGAAACCAGCTTGGAGGCTAATGTTTCAACCTGCATGGTTAGAGTTTGGAAACCTTTTGTATCTTAAGATTCGCAGCAATGATGTCAAACATAAGTCTTCTTTTGAAACATGAAATGTTTATTAATATTGAGGTCCTCAACCTGTAGATTAACAGCTTACATTTGCTAATTAACATTGTGTATATATGCACTGTACATCTACAATCACTTATTGGTAGCCCATTAACATTCTTCTAATTGTCGTGATCTATTGTTAATTTTTCTCAAAGAAATTTGTTTACAGTTTATAGTAAGTACAGGTTAGGATGGTTAGAATCTAACATGCTTATCTCTGTAAACCTAACTTTGATGGTTGGACTTGATGATCCCAAGGGTCTTTTCCAACCTGAATGATTCTATGATTCTAACTTATATCTCGAGATTAAAGTGGAAGGCTAATAATACTGCAGTATTTGTTCAGCAGTTCTATCTAAAATTAGCCCTTGCTGTTTAGATTTGGACAGTTATTACTTGGAATTAAAAAACTTAAATACTGACTTCACACTAACAAATCTGAAGTTGCATTTGTGTAGCAGTAGCAAAATACTGGATATTGTGTCCTAAATGAGTTCTAGTTATGTGTTTCTAAGTATAGCTTAAAGTTATCTGTATTTCTGGATTCTATTATTATGTTCATACTTGAGCAAGGTAATACAAGCCACGACAAGGAAATTACTNGTACTCAAGATGAGGCCTCATCAGGGCAGAGTAGAGGGGGAGAAGAACTTCCCTCGATCTGCTGGACACACTCCTCCTAATACACCCCAGGATCCCATTGGCCTTCTTGGCCACCAGGGCACATTGCTGTGCCATGGTTAACCTGTTGTAACATTACACTTCAGACTTCTAGCTTTTCTTGGCAATCTGATAAGGTAAGTGATTTTGAAAACTGGATGAAGCACCTGCAAACATTCCGCAACATTGGGAGCACACAAAGAAATAAAATATTGTGCAAGTGTCCTAATCGGACTGATAATGCTTCATTTTCTTAGATTAGGAGAAGGGGACCACTAAGGACTGCTTCTGTCACCTGCTCAATTTTTCACCTGTAGCCTTTATGCTGTTATGAAGGCTCTGGGTTTAATACACAGGAGCACTGACTGAAAATGAGTTTGATCTTAAGGTTTCTTTGTTCTAATCTTCTTAGATCTCTGGTGGAAGAGGAGGATCCTCATATGAAAGTATCTCTTGGTAGCAGCGATATGGGCGTGTCTGCCCACCTACAGTCTTCTAAGACAGGGACCACAAGATTTTTCACCAGCAATACTCACAGTTCTGTGGTATTACAGGTAATGTAATATTCTAATGTCTGTATTGACCTGTACTGAGAATTTTGGCTGCTCTAAACAACTTTCATTCGGTACACATTAGTAAAAAAGCCTCCAAACAAATGCATTTGTGTGCTGTGCTAACAATGCCCGTAAGCATATATGGTTTGCTTGCGCATCTTTTGTGCGTGTAAAGGTTTGACTTTCAGCTACAGCTTGGAAAAAACCCTTGGCCTTTTCCTTGCATTGTATCCCTCTTTACTCTTAATTTCTAAGAGATGATATAATGATGATATAATTTAAACTATGCCAGCTCTGTCAAAGTAGCTAACTTGGATATAATAGTGTAATTATGATAGGCAAACACTTGTACCATCTCCTGTGTGAAAACTGCATTAGAGATGTGATGAGGAGAGCTCCATGCTCTTCCTTCATGTCCCTAAGGTGGCAGAGCCCTGCCAGGTTTGGTGTTACGGCCTGTACTGTGTAGAACAGGGTAAAAATGCTATAATCTCTGAAGCTTTAGGAATTTAAAATTAATTTTATTGTGTCGTTTCTGCTGGAGATTTACATGCTGCACAGAGTCAAGCTCACAACTTCCATAGCTCTTGCTACTCTCCAGTATGGTCTCTCTCAGGAGTACAGATGACCTCTGTATGACATGACTCCTTGAAGAGCTGACACTTATTTTACTTGCAGCCTAAATAGATGGCTGAAGTTTTGGGCTAAAATTGACTTACTAAAAGAATCAGAGAAGTAATTTTTTTGGTTTGGCTCGGATATCCACACGTTGCTGTCTTGTTTGAGCGCTAGGCAGGGTGTTCAGAGGTTATTTCTTCTTAATTCAATTACTTTCTTTAAAATTTGAGCAAATGGAGACCCAATAGTGAATGTAGACAAATTGAGCCAATGGAATACTTTTGGTTTTATATGATCTTGTATTTGGTTTCTGATTTATTTGAGGTAATAATACAAAGAATCATTTGCACTTGGTTCTTTGCTCAGTGATAAGTTTGTCTTAATTTCTACGTACCTTTGCAGTTTTGAAACTGCAGCCTTACTGTACGATACCTTGAATTTTAAACCATTAGATCTGATGTCAGATACTTAAATGTTACATCTATGGAAACAATATTTACATGTTTGTTAGTACTACAGAAAAACATCAGATATACCAGGTTAAAGGAAATAGTTTTATATTTGAACTTCTGCATGAAGGAGGTGAATATTCTGCCTGTCCTCCACAGGATGATGAAAAGGATTTCCCTCAGAGGAAAATCTTACTCTGTCATGCTGTTGTAGATAACTTTATTACATTTAGGTATTAGAACTATTTCAGAAAAGATTAGATGTGTTTTGGAGTGTTTGCAGTGTGAACTTTGGTAATAGATTTGATAATCATGAAACCAAATGACAACTTTGCTTTCAAAATATTTCCCGATATTTTGCAGTGTCTTAGGCCACAAAGTATTTAAACTGGTGTGGAATAGAAATATATTCAGAAATGTGTATGTATCCTGAGAGTGTAGGTCCAAAAAAACATTGATCCCTGCCTGAAGCAATGGCTAGAGTACAAACTTAGAAAACCTCCTCCCTGAAAAGAACTTGATTAGCTACTTCTAATGCCCCGGTGTACTTTGCATTCTTCAGCCATTTCTGGAAGATAATATTCTGCTTGTTTTCCAGTGAATAACTATCATTGAATATACTGCAGGTAATGGTTGTAAGATGACAATGTTTCGTAGTGACATTTGGGACCTACAGCATGTAAAAGTAATTATTTATATAAAGGAAACAAAAGAGATTTCTACTTTTCTCTCAGATCAAGTGAATGTTTCACGTTATGCTCTTCTGCAGGGTTTTGACCAGCTGCGAGTGGAAGGTTTGCTTTGTGATGTAACCCTTGTTCCAGGAGATGGTGATGAAGTGTTTCCTGTTCACAGAGCAATGATGGCTTCTGCAAGTGATTACTTCAAGGCTATGTTCACAGGTGGTGTTTTCGTTAAAGTGACGCATACTGCCATCTCCACATTGCCATGGTTTAAGCACTCAGACACACGTTCATTTTTGTACCTGAATCAACCCAGGACTCCAAACAATTCTATCTATTTGTGCTCTTTCTACTGGTGCATACTGGTTTTTAAATTGAACTTTAAAATGATGTTTTAAATTGTGTAAGCTTGTGGCATTAATTCCAGCCAGTCAAAGTGATCATATAAACTTCTTGTCTTTTTTCAGGAGGAATGAAGGAACAGGATTTAATGTGCATTAAGCTTCACGGTGTGAACAAAATAGGCTTAAAGAAGATAATTGATTTCATTTATACTGCAAAACTTTCCCTTAACATGGACAACCTTCAGGACACTCTGGAAGCTGCCAGTTTTTTGCAGATTTTACCAGTTTTGGATTTCTGTAAAGTGTTTCTTATCTCTGGGGTAAGACTTACTACTTGTTTCATATTTACAGCGGTTAAGGACTCAATATGTTTTGGTTGTGGACAGTTGGGATTTTTTTGTAGGAACAGTGACTATGTAATAATCAGTGTTGAGTCTAAAACTTACCATTATTAATAACTTTGATTCACAGATAACGTGCTTGCTTTGTAGTTTTCATGAAAATCTGTGTTCTTCATGTATAGCAATCTGTGAGATTGCTATAAATGTCATGTGTATTTATCACATTTGGAATGACAATAAATTTAATCATATGTGGCAATGAATATAATAACTTGTATCACATCGCTTGCAGGATTTCTTAGTTCATGCCTTCACACTCTGCATTCCTCTATAAGAAATCTACTTGAGTTGTTAAACTGAAAAAAGTAATAGAGTGAGTTGCTGTTGCTGTCTGTTTTATACACTTTTTTGGAAACCTTTTTCTTCTGAGATATGAGGCCCATAGTGATTGTCACAGACAGCATGATACCCTCCTTGAGTGAACTTAGTCCTTAGAATAATATGTCCTCTAAAGTGTGAATAGAATGAGGAAAGTAACCTTGTGAGGGTGGTAGATGCTGGAACAGGTTGCCTAAGGAAGTTGTGGCTGCCTCATCCCTGGAAGTGTTCAAGGCCAGGCTGGATGAGGCCCTGGGGAACGTGATCTAGTGAAGATGTCCCTGCTGTGCAGGGGGGTTGGAACTAGATGACCTTTAAGGTCCCTTCCAACCCTGGCCATTCTATATTCTAAGAGTGTTTTATCTTGATCACTGTTTATGGTTGGGAGTCGCCCTGACGATTTTGATTTAATATACAGACTAAAATCTCAGGTCCTGAACCTGCTTTTGAGGAAGGGGGAACTTGTTGTACAACATTTTTTCCTTCCTACTTTCTTTCCACTTTGGAGAAAAATGCCCTTCAAGTTGTATGTCAGTGTTCTGGTTTTTCTGTTGAAAACCCCCTATGTTTTAGCACAAGCAAGAGAGCTGTTAGATTCAGCCAGGAACTGGTTTCTTGTGTAAGCTTTTTCCCGGGTCCCGTCTTTGTGGATGGGTAAAGGCGTGTGAGGAAAGATGTGACATGAAAACGCTCTTTGTTTATCTGGCTCCAGCCTTATGTGAAAAGCATTGGATTTATGTTTAATCTTGCTTATTAAGCATAGCTCACGTACACATTTGATCAGCTGGGGTTGTTTTACAGAGTTGGTTTTTTTTTTAACATCCTTTGCTGCTTAAATCTGATATGTCAGAAGCTGCAGTGTCTCACTGCATGACTCACTCATGTGAGCATTGCAATTTACTATAAACACTATGTATGCTTCAGTTACGTTCACTTTACAGATAAAACAGTGCCATCTCAGAATGTGGGGGGCAGTTACTGGTTTTCTAACTTAAACACAGTTTATAAGCAATGTCAGCTTTTCTGATATTAATTGCTTATATACCTTATTAGGAATCTCAGTTTACCTGTAAGATGTAAACTGGTGTGTCCTATATGAATTAGAATATTACTGTTCAGCTTTCTGAAAGTCTGTAATAAGAAGCAAAGAGGCAGGGATTCCTACTGTTCCTCTGAAGAACAGGCTCAGAAATGTCACCTCTAATCAAGTCATGCACTGACGTGCGAACAAGAGGATTCTAAACTTCTAATAATAGGGATCTGCTCCATAAGGGAAGTGTTAGAGACATATGATAGAATTCACAGAATCATAGAGTCTTTAGGGATTGGAAGAGACCTCAAAAGATCATCTAGTCCAATCCCCCTGACACAGCAGGATCACCTAGACCAAGTCATACAGTCAGTCAGGGTTAGAAGGGACCACAGGATTATCCAGTTCCAACTCCTCTGCCATGGGCGGGGACATCCCACCCTGGATCAGGCTGGCCAGAGCCTCATCCAGCCTGGCCTTAAACACCTCCAAGGATGGGACCTCTACCACCTTCCTGGACAACCCATTCCAGGCTCTTACCACTCTCACAGTGAAGAACTTCCTCCTCACATCCACTCTAAATCTAACCATCTCCAGCTTTGCTCCACTCCCCCTAGTCCTGTTGCTACCTGACATCCTAAAAAGCCTCTCCCCAGCCTTTTTGTAGGCCTCCTTCAGATACTGGAAGGCCACAATAAGGTCACCTTGGAACCTCCTCTTCTCCAGACTGAACAGCACCACCTCTCTCAGTCTGTCCTCATAGGAGAGGTGCTCCAGCCCTCTGATCATCCTCGTGGCCCTCCTCTGCACTCGCTCCAGCACGTCCACATCCTTCTTGTAATAAGGGCTCCAGAACTGGACACAGTACTCTAGGTGGGGTGTCACCAGAGCGGAGCAGAGGGGGAGAATCACCTCCCTCGACCTTGGAATACAGTCTCGGTGTTTCAGAGATTTGGAGTGGCCTCCCCTTGATGGGAGATGAGCCCAGGGACACTATGTTGCCCTTTTCCCCTTCTGAGTAGGGCAGCTATGCATTTCTTTTGCTTTCTAAGGGAAGAACTTCTTTCATCTTAAATTGTGTTATTTGGAAGAATTATTTTCTTTGTTTAAAATGCTTGTTTTCTGAAGGTTCCTTCACTCTGCCACCGTTCTGATCCAAGTAGAACCAAAACATCAGGAAGACACAATTCATTCTCTTTATTGATTTTTTTTTTTCTGAAATATTTTCATTTATGTGGGTGTCTAAGGGAATGTAATCTCATTTGTTGTGTAACTGTAAAGGAGGTACAAAACTAGAGTTTGTGCTGTTAGCTTTATCTTCTCAGCATCCTTGTCTAAAGAATTTTGTAATGAAATTGCTTTTGAATTTGCTGAAACAGGAACAAGAGTTGGCGAGCAAATGTGTTGGTGGTTTGTGTTTTGGTTTGGTTTTTTTGCTGTAATTACTGTATCTTACCTTTACAGAAGCTACTCCCTCTTATACTGATTTCACTGATTTTTAAGAGCATTTATGTAACTTAAATGAGTTTTCTGAGCAAGTCTTGCACTTATTTCTACTGAAATTAGCTGAGTAAGAGCAGCATCTGAGCTCTGATGTAACCATTGCCATGCAAATTGTCTCTGAATTGTCTGGAGAGCCCATTATTAGAGATCACAGACGTCACTTTGTGTAAAGCATAATGTAACTGGGTTACTTCATAAGAAGGTATTGGAAATATTTACAAAGAATAACATAAGCCTAAGCTAACAGCTTAATTTGTGTAAATAATAGTGACACCTTTCAGAGAATGGTTTATGTTGGAGCTGACTTGTAAGTGTTCTTTTACTTGTTCTGCTTTTACATTCCTCTTGTGCAGTAGCCCATTACTTGCATAGTCTTTGCTCTGTGGCTGACCAGACAGACTCCCAGAGGAATACTAGGATATGTCCAAAGATGTTCTAATTCATAGTTTAATGTTGACTTTAAGTAATTACTACTATAACATGAGTCACTAGTGTGTGAGTGCAGCCTGGAAGGCCAGCTGTGTCCTGGGCAGTATCAAAAGAAGTGTCACCAGTGGGTCAAGGGAGGTGATTGTCCCCCTGCACTCTGCTTTTGTGAGACCTCATCTGGAATTCTGTTCTGGAGCCCTCAATACAAGAAGGATATGGAGCTGTTGTATCAAGTCCAGGGGGTAGGCCACAGGGATGATTAGAAGGCTGGAGCACCTCTCCTGTAAGACTGGCTGAAGGAACTGGGTCAAGAAAAGTCTCTGTGGGGATCTTATGGCAGTCTTCCAGTACTTGAAGGGGAGGCTGAAGAAAGGCTGCAGAGGGACTTTTTATGAGGGATTCTAGTGACACAACAAAGGGCAATGGTTTCAAGCTAAAAGAGGGTTGATTTAGATTGGATCTTGGGAAGAAATTTCTCACTGTGAAGATGAGGCTCTGGATCAGGTTGCCCAGGGAAGTTTGTGGATGCCCTCTCCCTGGAAGTGTTCAAGACCAGGTTGAATGGGGTTCTCAGCACCCTGATCCAGTGAGACGTTAGCCTAAGCTAACATCCCTGCCCACCATAAACCATTCTATTATTCTGTATGGACCACTCTGAAGTTTATGTTTAAATAAGCCATGGTGTAGTTTAAATTTAACAAAAATGCTGTGGAAATATTTTTAGAGTACTGAGTACAACAATAATGTTTTTGGGTAAGTAGCAGCATTGTACAGAGTGGGGGAAGATGAGAACCCTATCCAAGTAAATTATGGCACTCTGGGAGAATTGGTGTATAGATGAAGAGGATGCTACACAGTAATTAAAGAAAACTTTCCAACATACTGAATGTTCATGTCTTGGTGTACATTTCATAAACTGCATATAGAAAATTTTGTCTGTTCATAATTCTGTTATTTTTTTGTAACAACTGGGAAGTTGTTAAATATCAAGGTCCCAATGTTTGGGAGTCCCATCTTAGCACAAGAATTCAGTTAACTTGAGAATAGAGCAAAATTATCTCAGTTTTTTGGGAACATGAAATCTAATGCCCGGACCAGCTTTGCCAGCCACCAGAAATTCACCTTTTCTAATGTGAGGGCATGATCTCTTCTAGTCAAATCTCTGCGCTGTTATTTGTGAACAGAATTCTTTATATGGAAGCCCATAGGAAAATTGAGTCTTTAGAAGAATGTACAGTCTTTTAAATTAGACCTTTTGAAACACCATATTAAGTGCTTGAATGCCTAACAGACATGGAAACAAAAAAACTTTAAGACTTCTAAATGCTTTGTGGTACTGGGCTTGAAGACTTTATTTTCACTGCATGTTATTTCTTCCAACTCACTCTCTAGCGTTTTGCTGGGTGTCCAATTTCATTGTATTTCATAGTCAATTAAGTTTTTACCAAAGCTTGGAACATGATTGCTTCAAATTTTTAAGGGATTTAGTACAATCTTTTATCAAGAAAATACTTTGGCTTTTTAACTTGCTTTTTCCAGGCTGTAATGATATTGTGCTGTGCTTGATCTTCCGTATTTTTGAAAAGCATTTTAGAATTTTCTGGAACTCTTAATTTGCTCTGTAGTGAACGATTACTATGAGTAGTGTGAATGAGCAGCTCTGCTCAGTAGTCAAAGCCCAAGTAAAATAGAGTTTGTTAAATTTCTCAACTTCTTATGAAATTCATTGGACAGTTTTAATTTCCACCTGGTATTTCCATTCCTCCCATTAACTTCAGTGGCTTTCCAAAAGTAGCATTTTTTGTTGATAAGCCTCTGATTACCTTCCATAGAGAACCATTTCTATGCCTTTCATAAGTCACATAAGTCAAACTTTTGGGTTTTTTGTCTACACTTGAGTAAGTAAAATATTTAAGTGTTTAAATAGCACTACTGTACTTTAGCACTGTCCAAGCCTCAGTAGATAAGTAGCAGTAACTATTGCATTTCATTTTGCTTAAGGTTTATTTTTTGGGCCTGGGACTTAAGAATTCCAGAGTATATTATTTTTAGGACTGTGAAATCTTTGCCGTATAATTAAGCTTTGTACATTAGTTATCTTAGCGCACAGTAAAAATGATAATAGTATCTTTGACAAGGGGAGTAACCTTTACAAAAGTATTTAATGTTCTGCACTGATTTGAGGTGAGCGGCAGAGTTTGTTAGTGAGCCAAACACACCGCACCATTTCATAAGCGTAATGGGGAGTATTCAGGTTTTTTTCATACTGATTGTAATACAATTCCTGTAGATTAAAGTAAACTCAGGTAATTTTTTTGAGAACTGAGGGTGACTGAAAAATGCTGATGTTGTGTTCTCCCAAGTAACTGATGATAGGACAGGGGGGAAATGGCCACAAGTTGCACCAGGACTTGTTTGGCTTAGCAGTTAGGAAAAATGTATTTAGTGGAAGAACAGTTAAATATTGGAACAGGCTGCTGAGGGAAGTGGTGGAGTCAGCATCTCTTGAAGGTGTTCAAAAGGCAGGTGGATGTGACACTCTGGGACAGGGTCTGGTGCTCATGGAGTGTTGGGTTGAAGGTTGAACTTGATGACCTTAGACATCCTTTCCAGCTGTAATGATTGTATGTGTAACATGTCAGTAAATTTCTCAAATGTAGCATCCCAGGAATTAATTAAATTGCATTAATTTACAGTCTCACATGCTAATGATAATACCTCAGCTATGGGTACCCACTGAACACCAGGTAACTGGCTTGTATTTTGCAGTAGGGCTAAGGACATCTTGACAGCCTGAACACCACATACCGATGGTACCTGATCTGTACAATTTTTGTTCTGATCTTTGAACTTCAGCAAGCCTTTTGAGTATGCAGTGGTATCTTTGCTTACCTTCATGTGGAGTAAATGCTGCATTGCTACAGTTTGATGTCAGTAAATGCGTTCCAAAATAATTTTAAAGTGCACCAACTGTATAGCAAGAGTTAAGACTTGTTGGTGCAGTGTAAGTCAGCTTTTGTTAAGGAGTGACTTTTCTATTGCTTTATTGTGCAACTTGCAAGAAAATTTAGAAGAAAGAAGGTCATGTTTCATTTACTTAAATTAAGGTATGCTGTTGCTTCCATTATGCAACTAACTTCTGTACATTTCCTTCTAGGTTTTTAATTTACAAGTTTGATACTGACTCAGAAACAGTCAAAAGAAGAAAAGGTTTCTTGTGCATCAATGTTTTATAGGTCGTTGCTAGTGATGTGATTCTATTTTGTTCTAAACAGTGTGACCTGCTGTGTAATACAAAACTATTTCCATTTATACATTGCATGGATGTTTTTATGATAGAATTTGAGACAGTCCGCTACACACTCATCTTAGAGATAGGACCTGATAACAGGAATAGTATTTCTGGAGATGAAGAATAAGATTTGGAACCTTTGACTGTATGAAGCCATTTCAGGATATACGAATAAAGACTCTGGACAACTGCAGATCTTAGTGTGAGCCATGTCAGTGAATTAAGAAAAAAATCTCCTATTCCCATACTTGTCAGACTTTAGAATTGTGTAGTACTAAAGGGCAGTGATCAGATTGAGGTATACTGTATTAAGATGTTGTAATCTCTGTCATGATGACCCAGGAGGTCATATGAAGGTTTTTGAATTCTTGGGCTGCAATTGGGTCATAGTCCTCAATCTTTATAATCTTTTTAAAAAGATGAGATTCAGAAGCTTAAATTCCTTTGGCGTTACAAATGTGATGAGAATCACAACATTTTGGAAATTGTTGGCTTTGAGTAGGACTGACATGCACAGTGACTACAAAGCATGTGTAAATGAAGCTTGGATTAGAATAAGGGTTGAATGTAGAAAAAGCTGCAGTTCTCAACAAAGAGTGTTTAAGAACTGACTTGCTTAGCATGTGTATTTGAAGAGCTTGCTGAACTGAATTGGCTGGATTGTTTAGAGACCGGTTTTAAGTTATGGCCCATCCTTGCCATCTTTATTTCTCCCTCTGCCTTGCATCCCACGTGACCTCAGAAATTTAGGAGTCTGAGATACAAGAAGAGATGGTTACCTAATGTCTGTCTTTCAAGCATTGAAATAAATTAGGGTATGATCCTACCCTAATTTAAAGCTGATAAAGCTTTCATGTGCTGGGTATTTTTAGGGGAAATTCTTTTAGGTCCATTATTTTTAAAGTAGTAATATGTAAAAAAAAAAAAAATCCCATGTGTTATTTTTGACATGTATTTAATTTTCTACATACTCCATAAGAGGATCACCTTAATATACTAAAAATCCATTCTTGTTAATTTCTAAGGAATGTATTAATGAGACTGAACACTGTAAATAGATTGTCTGAAATTGTATGTGACAGTCTTTGGCTGCATTGTGATAAAACAGTTCTAGTTAATGTTAGTGTCTAATGGCAGTGCCTATTTTAGTATTATTCTCTATAACGTTAACTCTCTCTTAACTGTATTTTCTGTATATCTTTCTTACTAAGATGTTTGCAGAGCTTCTCAAAGATGAAGTGCTGTGTAGTGGCTTTGTATCATAATTGTATAATTTATTAGACATGATTAATACCTACCATCTGCTTGTTCTTTATCTCATTTCTTCAAAATAAGGAATATATTGGGTCTTCCCTTGTCTTTCCTTGCAGTCATGAATATATAATTCCCACTGAATATTTATTTGCTCATGTGTAAATCACTCTGGGCATTGCAGAATTATGAAATAGTGCTGATTCTGTGGTATTCATTAAATGATAATGCAGAATTTAGACACTAAATTGAGAAACCATTTTGATTCCTCTTTGTGTTTGCTTAATAGGTTTCATTGGAAAACTGCGTTGAGGTTGGGCGAATTGCCAACACATACAATCTCACAGAAGTGGATAAATATGTTAATAATTTCATCCTGAAGAACTTTCCAGCATTATTAAGTACTGGTGAATTTGTGAAACTTCCCTTTGAACGTCTTGCCTTTGTGCTTTCAAGTAATAGCCTTAAGCACTGCACTGAACTTGAACTCTTCAAGGCAGCTTGTCGTTGGCTACGGTATGAGGAGCCTCGGATGGAGTATGCTGCAAAGCTAATGAAGAACATCAGGTTTCCACTGATGACACCCCAGGATCTTATTAACTATGTTCAAACTGTGGACTTCATGAGAACTGACAATACCTGTGTAAACTTGCTTTTGGAAGCCAGCAATTACCAAATGATGCCATACATGCAGCCAGTTATGCAGTCAGAGAGAACTGCCATTCGGTCAGACAGTACTCACTTGGTGACGTTGGGGGGAGTGTTGAGGCAGCAGCTGGTTGTCAGCAAGGAGTTACGGATGTATGATGAAAAGGCCCACGAATGGAAATCCTTGGCTCCCATGGATGCTCCAAGGTACCAGCACGGCATCGCTGTAATTGGAAACTTTCTATATGTAGTTGGGGGCCAGAGCAATTATGACACGAAAGGGAAGACGGCAGTTGACACGGTCTTTAGGTTTGATCCTCGCTACAACAAGTGGATGCAGGTCGCGTCTTTAAATGAGAAGCGCACGTTCTTCCACCTAAGTGCCCTCAAAGGACATTTATATGCAGTCGGTGGTCGAAATGCAGCGGGTGAGCTAGGTGAGTGCTTCTCTGGAAGCATGGCTTGTTGCCTTGCTTTGTAGGCACTGAAATGCTGTGAGTGGGTGGAGAGAAATCAGGTTGAAGTTGTCGATGTGCAGCTTCTTTCTGGAAATACTGTAGATGCATGTAGGATTTTGTCTGGATGATATTAGCAGGTAAAGGAATTGCACAAAAGAATTTCCAAATGCATATAACTTGTGTATTGATGCGTAATATCCAATGTCTTCTATATCAGATAGGAAGTGTGTGTGTGCTGATTTGTATTGTGGGGGGGTGTGTATATAAATATATATATACACTGCATTAAAAAAATATTTCCTTAAGCTGAGAAACCAAACCCACTCTTAATTGATACATTACTGTCTAACTGAAATTGGTGAACAAAGGATATATTTTAATAGTTGCACGTTTTCTAGAATAAGAATTGAGAAATACAAGTAATTTTGTAGGTTTTTTTAAAGGTAGACCACTAACAGAGTAATTTGTCTCATACATCAGTGAGATCCAGATGTCCAGACTTTCTCGACTTTTAAATTACTTAAAATGTTATGTTTTGCCTATGATCTTGTGACTGCAGTATGACTAACTTACTCTGTGCTGCTGCCTCCATTTGTTTCCCTCCTGCAAATGATGTTTGATTTTACTTGACTAGAAAAAAGAGAAGCTAACCTTCAGGGAAAGAAGATGGTTGGAAGCAAAGAATAAATATATATTAACTCTTAAATTAACAGAAGTTTGTAGAGGATGCATTTTCCAAAGCCATAGTAGTTAGCATTTGTACTTGAGTCTGGGAACACACACACAATTGTAAACTTGTCTGTGCCTTAAAATTGAAATGTTAGTGATTCTGCTTGGAATTTTAGCAAAATATTATATACAAACCAGATGTAACTTTACTTTCTGCTTTCAGCCCAATACTTAACTGTCTTCTGAAGTCTGTGGCAGTACATCCTGCTGCTAAGATCTGGTTTTTTTGAAACACACCAGTATCTTTAAGTGCAGTGAGAAACCTGTGTACTTGAAAAAACACAAACCTGAGTTGTTCTGCAGCATCTCTCACCTTTTTTCAATTAATGCATCTCATTCATATAGTGCCTTTGCTTCCTGAACATACTGCAGACTTTCTTAGGAAACACAGTACATTGCTTCCACCACACAAAACTGGGGTGGTTTTACTAGAAGGTTAAAATCCATTTTAATATATTAGAAATGAGACATTTAAAAAAGCCACATGTGAATACATTTTGTAGTGACTTGTTTCCCCTATAACAGCCTTTGTCTTATGCAGAACCAGGAACTGTCAGTTTTTCTTACATTCTACTTTATCTGCATGAAAACACATTCTAAAAGCAATCTTAATACCCTGCAGAAAACCAAATGTACAAACTATAGCATATTAGTCTTTATCTCGAGTGTCAGAAAACCTGGCCTTCCTTCAGCTATTTTCTAATGGTGTGAATTAGAGTACACTGTCCTTGTGTACTCTAGCATCTAAAAACAGTTATAAGAATGCCAGTGAAAAAGTTGAGCTTAAAATCCATGTGATATAACACTATTACTGAGCCAGTGTAACTTGTGTGTATAGTGGGCTCTTAAACAGTGTTCTTAAGTTAGATCAAGTAGTGTGGTTCTGCTGAGCTCAGCTCTTCTGCAGCTTTAATTAACATAAACACATCTGTCACCTATCTAAAATTCTTCCGTAAAGATATCATTAAAGTAGTGCTGCAAAAGCCATACAGACCCAAAGGACTATTGGGATCGTGCTGTGGGAAAAGCACTCTTAAGTGCTAAATACTGTGCCTGTCTGATTATTTGATTTGTGGCCTCAGGTTCTTTTCTTTTCTTTTTAATTGTGAGGCAAATCACTTTTTATCTTCATGTTTCGCTCATAAACCTTGACAGCTGAAAGATGAAATCCAGCTTAAACTTCCCATTCTCTTCAGATGAGAGAAGCTTCCAAGCTTTTCATAGAAGAGAAGGTCAAATGTGTGTTGAACAGGTATTAAAGAAGTTGCCTCTGGGTTCAAACTAATTTCAAACTGTTGTAGAGGAAAAATTCCCAAAACCTGAAGTAAGCATTCTGAAAGATCTGTTCTTATGGAAATGAGCCAAAGGATTAAAGTTTCTAAAATTCATTTTTTTTCTCTTTTGTCCTGACATTTATTGGAATAAAAATTATACTTTTTGGAATCTCTTTGTCAGGCCTTCCCAAAACAATTTTTGGATGTTTAATGTGATAACTTTGTCACTTTCTACCTCACTAGCATATGCTTTTGGCAGTAATAGATACTACTTTAGCAGTGCATGCTGCATCAAAAAGTGTTGTTCACTGGTGAGGACAAGTGAATTTGCATGTATGTGGTACATGCATCAGAATGTGGAAATGTGTCGTTGTAATCTATTGAATTATGAAATAGAATTCTTCAACCCTGTGAGTTAGGGCTGTGCAGAAGCATGCACCACTTCTGGAACGTTAGTGTGTAATTCTGGTTGGTTCTTTGTAAGAATCAAATGTCTGTTGAAGAATGTTCCCAGAGGGTAGGGAGAGCAGCACTCCAACATGAGGAGACAGACCTAGAGAGAGTGGATGTACAAGAAGAGGCAACACTTGCTAAGAAGAGACCAAGAGAAAACCAGATGTAGTTCATAGAGATCTTCAAGAAGGAGAGCTCATTGGCAATTTCCAACAAGCTGTGGTGTTGTGCAGAACACTGGATACTGTTTTCTCAGAGAAGTGGTTGTGGTGTCTGATGATGTTGGCAGGAGAGCTATACCTTTAAGTTATAACAAACTTGTGCAGTTAGGTGCACCAGGCTCTGTTGTTCGGAGGCTTGAGTAGAGTTTGAGATTTTTACATACAGACTTTTCCTAAGCACTCTGGGGGATACTGGGTTGTGACTAAACCACAGCTACTGACAGAGAATGCGCCTCAAATAGCATCACAGATGGCACTATGAAATGAGTGCAGACTGAACGTCCCTTGGGACTGCCAAAGCTGTGTGTCTTTCTGAGATTGCTTAATTCTATTAAAATGAGGCCGGTCTTCCCTGGCTTATGGTAATGAACAGATCAGAGGTTCTACTGTTAAACATAAAGCTTCATTTGAGTCGTTCATGCTGTTCGGAGAATGGATCCATCATTCTCATGTTATATAGGATATATACTTGGGTTCATTAAAGGAGTGGTTTTTTTTGTTTCAAAGAGTTATTCTGGTTGGAAAAGACCCCTGGGATCATTAAGTCCAACATCTACCCTACCTTATAAGTTTACCACTAAACCACATCCCTTAACGCCTCATCCAAACAAGCTTTAAACACATCCAGGGATGGCGGCTCAACCACCTCCCTGGGAAGTCTATTCCAGTTCCTGACCACCCTTTCTGTGAAAATGTTTTTTCTAATATCAATTCTAAACCTGCCCTGTTGTAACTTGAACCCATTCCCTCTTCTTATATCATTAAGTGCTTGTGAGACCAGCACCAACCGCTCCACAACGTTCTTTCTGGTAGTTGTAGACAGTGATGAGGGCTCCTCACAGCCTCTTCTTCTTCAAACTAAAGAGCCCCAGCTCTTTCAGTCTTTCCTCATAAAATTTGTTTTCCAGTGCCTTCACCAGCTTAGTTGCCCTCTGCACCTGCTCCAGCACTTCCACATCTCTCTTGTATTGAGGTGCCCAAAGCTGGACACAACACTCAAGATGTGGCCGGTCCCTTCCAACCCCTAACATCCTATGATCCTATGTGGCCTCACCAGTGCTGAATCCAGGGAATAACCTCCCTACTCCTGCTGGCCACACTATTTATAATACAAGACAGGATGCTACTGGCTTTCTTGGCCACCTCGGCATACTGCTGGCTCATATTAATCTTCCTGTCTTTTAGAACCCTCAGGTCCCTCTCTGCCAGACGGCGCTCCAGCCACACCTCCCCAAGCCTGGAGCATTGCATGGGATTGTTGTGTCCCAAGTGCAGGATTTGGCATTTGGCCTTATTGAAGCTCATGCCATTATCATTGGCCCATTTCTCCAATCTATCCAAGTCTCTCTGAAGAGCCTCCCTACCCTATTGCAGATGAAAACTCCCACCTAACTTGGTGTCCTCTGCAAACTTACTAATGATACACTCTGTGTCTTTATCAAGATCATCAATAAAGACGTTAAACAGAGGTGGTCCCAACACTTGTGACAGGCTGCCAGCTGGATTTAACTCCGTTAAACACCACTCTTTGGGTCCGTTTAAAGTCTTCATGAGAGACTGAGAGGTGACCTCATTAATGTCTATAAATATTTGAAGGGTGGGTGTCAGGAGGATGGAGCCATGCTCATCTCCATGTCATCCTAGTGATAGAATGAGGGGTTGTAAGCTGTAACGTAGCAGGTTCCACGTAAATATCAGAAGGAACTTCTTCACAGTGAGGGTGACAGAGCACTGGAACAGGCTGCCCAGGGGGGTTGTGGAGTCTCCCTCACTGGAGATGTTTAAGACCCACCTGGATATGTTCCTGTGTGACTTGGTCTAGGTGATCCTGCTGTGGTGGGGGGGTTAGACTAGATGATCTTTCCAGGTACCTTCCAATTCCTAATGATTCTATAATTCTATGATTAGGGATTGGAAGGGACCTTGAGGGATCGTCTGGTCCAGTTCCCCTGCCAGAATAGGATCACCTAGACCAATGGATGCTTCAGTCTGATTTGTATTCTGTGTTGTATGTCTTGTAAGGCCTGAGAAAGAGGTTTACTGGGAATTTAAGAAAAAGAATAAAAATCAGAAAGTGCTTATGAAAGAGCTGTGGTGAGGGGATTGGACTAGATGATCTGTTGAGGTCCCTTCCAAGCCCTGATGATTCTATGATTCCATGGTTCTATGACCTTGCAAGGAAACAGGAAAGCAATTATACAGAACAGTAGGGATTTTTCAGCTGGGAAATACTTAGCTGTGATTTAGAGTAAGCTAATTTGATTTTGAGTGATTTGCCTGAAGTTCTGTTAAACTTCAGTTCTACTGCTGATGTTTGAGAGAATTTTGAGGCCACACCAGAAAGTGAGGGATCTGGGACTCAACAGTTTTGTCTCTCAGATAACTAATGTCTGACAGCAATGGAGATGGCAGTAATGTGTGTCAAATTCTGCGTGTTTTACCTTCTCTTGCTACAGTCGCCTTTTGACTCTCTTAAATGCAATCTGCGTGCAGAGTTAGGTCAACAGTTGTCCAGCCTTGAACATCATCTTAATCTGATTGCTGCTGGCTTTGCAGTTGATTTGTACATACTCCTCACTTCCTGTCATTAGAGGCTATTAAAAATTGAAGTTCCTTAGCCTCAGCACAGAATGAGGTGTTGGGACAAAGAGGAGTCCTTTGTTTTTGTGAAAGCAAATACAATGATGATTTTGGTGCAACACAGCAGTGACCAACAGGTCAGAAGAGTCTGCTGTTAGGGTAGAACTGGGACAGCTATAATTACTTGCATGTCAAATCTGCTTTTCTCTGCCCTTGAAATTTCTGCATGTCTTTTGGTTTTTTTTTCTAATTGCTAGACAGAGCAGAGTATAAAGGAGTATGGTGTTTAGAACACACTGGCATGGATGAATACATTTATACAAGGAGGAGCATGGATTTATTTGCAGGTTGGGCAAATACTGCATATACTGTCAAGATGGCAGCACACAAATACAACTCATAGGTGTTACTGTTTGTGTAGTTTATGAAATCATTTCTTTGTGCTTTTGCCTTTATTTGAACGAGAGACTGTCTGCAGTGTTCACTAGCTTTTTGAATCCTTTTTGGTCAAAGCATGCAGAACATCAAATGGGAAAAAGACCAAATTTTTAAAGGAGCTTTTTGTCTTTATTAGAAAAAAATTAATTCAAGCTTGACTTTGGAAGTTTGTATTGTAGAAAAATTCCTGAATGCCTTTTCTCATGCAGAGTTCTTTTTGCCTGTACATGTGTGTAATGTAAAAGGTAGCCGTAGTCTCACTTCAAATGCCTGAGATAGGAAATGTGACCACAAGAAGGCTAGATTGTAGGAAGTGTTTGGTGAAGGACTGAGCTCTTAGAGTGACCTTAGGATCTTGCCCATATTGGGTGGGTTTTTTAGATCAAATTTGGGATGCCAACAGCGTTATATAGACACTCTTGATTTCAAGTATTTTGTGTCTGTCTATTTCTTCTCCATGTTACAAAGCCCCAAGATGGCTGGCGTAACTGGGAGTCGATGTGCAGTGCACTCTTGCAAAACCATAAGTATTTTAAGCTTTCTTTATTATTTTTAAATAGTTTACTAAATATGAAATTCATTTAATATCTGCAAATCAGTTTTGTAAAAACCAATTTTTTTCATGAACTTGATATTCTGGACCAGCGGCTTCCAGCCACTCATCCCCTGGTCTGTAGCTGCAGGGGTTTATTGTGGCCAAACTGTAGGGCCCTGCACTTGGCCCTGTTAAACCTCATCCCAATGGCCTCAGCCCATTGACCCAGCCTGTCAGCAGCATTTTCCTACCCTACAGCAGATCAACACTCCCCCCAAACTTGGTGTCACCTGCTAATTTACTAAGGGTAGTAAGGAAGCTTCTATTTTGAGTGTGTCTACTGGAGATATTAATTGCATGGAATTGAAAATTCTTACCCTGTTTTACGGCAGCAAGGAGGTTGTGTTTGATAGCAGCTAAAAGATAGTTCAGAAGATCATTTAGTTTTTTGCTAAACTTTTCGTGACTTAAGAGTTTTTACTGGTAGTCTGAGAACATAGCTATGCCATACTCTCCTAAAATATTCCATAGGGGTTTATTTCTTTAAAAATTGGTTTGGAGTTAGGGTGAGGTACCTTATAGCGACTATATGAGTGTTCCTGGTTCATGTACTTTACTGGCCTGCACAGTAAAGCCAACTCTGCAGGCTGAGGCTAACACCAACTAGTTTCTGCCTTTTAAAATGGCAGGTTTCTCAGCATCGAATTTTTTGTGGTGTTTCAGTAGGTGTGTAATTTTGGAGTGTACGTCACCACCACTGATTCCATAGAGCCGGCTCAAATGTTCTACCCTTGATTGAATAAAAATCTTGTTTCAGAGCAGGTGAAATGCCACTTGCAAACAGAGTTCATAAACATCTCTCTTCAGTGATTAAGCATTGTGTAACAAGCATTAGAACCTGATTCTTAATTTTAATTATTCAAAATGAGATCTAATTTATCTTCAAGATAACACAATTATTGATAATTTCCTTGTACATCATAAGGTCACAATGTTACAGGGTTTTTCAGGATCTCTTACCCCTCTGGTCATATTGTAATATCCAAGCTACTAATTTTTACAGCTTGTTCAGTTCCTTTATTAAAGCTGTTTTCTATTTCTATTCTCTGTACATGTTTCATAGCCCTTTTACTGCAGCCCTGTGTGTCTTCCACCCCTCTCTGAAGAGGGTATTCCTCCTCAGAAGTGTGTTCTGCAAGGGCTCCAAGTTTCTTTTTAACATAATAACCTCTGCAGTTTCCACTTTGATAAATCCTTTGGTTACTTTAACATTCACATTCAGAAAGCTGCACAGATGGAGCTGTGTATTGACACGGGCACTGCTTTTCTCCATTCAAGAGACAGTGTTGTTTCATCTATAATTTTAAAGCTTGGCTTTCATAGACTGTTTGAGTTAGTGACTTCCTTATGCTGTGCTGTATGTTGCTGAGACAGGACATAATAAAACATTGCAATGTGGAAAATGAGTCAATAATTGGGACCCCCTTTGAGAGCACAGCACTCTATCAACGTGAAATACCAAAACCTGGTCTGATCTTCAGTGTGGGTAGTAGGACATTACTGAAGACATGAATCTATGGATCTGTTCTGCTTGCAAGATGTGTTGATCCTCTTTGAGACAGGTTTTTATTCCCTGTCTCTCTGCTGCATACTGTGAAGGGAGGTGTACTGGAGGAAAGCTTTGTTGCCATCTGATGTCGCACCTCTGGCACAGTTTGTGGGCCAGGGCACGTTGTGTGTCAAGCAGGAGTGGGAGTGAAATGAAAGGCAAGAATGCAGGAGTTTTCTGTTCTTTTTTTTGTTTGTTTGTTTTTGTTCCTCTGGAATGAAGCTTGAGGTTTTTCTGTATTGTCTCTTGACATAATGCTCAATAATTCCCTTGATGCTTTCTCAGCTGAACAGTGTTTCTCACTGATACCCCCTCTGCTTATGAATATATTACTGCCACTGTGCCTGTGCTCAGACCCAAATTGCCATGTTGGTTTCAACATCTTTATATTCTTGTTTGTTTTGAACAGCCACTGTGGAGTGTTACAATCCTAGAATGAATGAATGGAGCTATGTTGCAAAAATGAATGAGCCCCACTATGGTCATGCTGGAACCGTGTATGGGGGATTAATGTATATTTCAGGTAAATAATTCCTATGATCATATCATTGCCATGAAACAATTACTTACCTAACTTTTCCTATTTCAGTGGGAATTAATAAAAATTACACTCTTTGTAGTAGGTTTGCTGTGGGGTAAGCAGCAATGCAATTCCAGTCAAATAGCATATATACTGCAGAGTCTGAGAAAATGGTTTTACATAATATTATGCATTTCTATAGTAAGTGACGGCCCGGAACTCCAAAGCAGTCATGTCTGAATACATGTATACAGTTATATAGCAATAACCATTAAACACATCCTCTTTGATATGGTTTGGAAAGCCTTGCAAATGTTCATACTTTAAAGAAAAACATTGGTCTTCACTGAGCTGAAGGAAAGGGATAATTTTCATGTTAGTCACAACATATGAATGATCTCTGCTTTCACTGCCCTTTTGTTTGTAACATATCCAGTCATTTACGTCACAGACATTATAGTTTTGTTCACTTTTTTCCTGAACCGGGGGCAATAGGTTTTCTGAAACTGATACCCGTTTGATTTTCAAAGAAGATTCAGTCTGTCCACAATTGATCTCTACAGACAGCACAGACCTATATATTCTCCTACTGTGATTTTGAGGGCTGTCCCCCTGAAAAGCTGAAATTGAAGACAGGAGGTGGGACAAGGTTGCTTAGCTGTGAAGTCTTGCTGGGGAGATGCACTAGTGTAGGTAGATAATCAAGGGGCCTTGTGCTAGTCAGAGACATTTGTTTTAAAAATTACTGCAAGGTATAGCTGCTTATTTTGCTATGAGCAAGTTCATTAAGCTTCTAATCATTGTAGTGCTGCTTGTATTTTTGCCCGTTTTGTTTAACCGCAGGTGGCACACGTGTGTGCGCTCTGCTGTGTTTTTTCATATAGATGCCCTGTATTTCCCAAAGATTTTTTTTCTCTTTTCCTCCTGTCCTCAGATATCCCTGTGAGCCTAGACACTCTTGGGGTTGAAAATGTGATGACTGTATTATTAAAGCCTCTTTTCTCAGACAAGCTCTCAAGTGCTGGCACTACTATGGCTGTTGTTAAGCTTCTTGCATAGCTCCTGTAGACACCATGCTATCTCTGTCTCCTAATAAGCCAAGTGTGATAATTCAGCATTGAAGAGCTATCCCAGCAGGAGGTTTTTCAGTAGCCGCATGTTCTCCATGTATTTTTTTTTTAGTACCTCAAATGTAGGTGCATGTGGTCTTGCCCATAGCCTCTGGTGTCTAAAATCGGTGTGACTGCTTTCTAAAATTGGTGTGACTGCTTTCTGACCTGCCTAGTGACCTCGTGGAAAGGTGAACATTTAGTCCACTGATAGGAAACCTTTCTGTGGTTTCTTCTGAAGCCTCTTCAACTACAGAGAACAAGAGGCATTGGTTAACGGAAGAATATTTGAAGTCTATCACCTCTTTTCTGTTCAAATTGATGAAAAGATTCTTCCAAAGAAAATTCAATGTGAATGTCAAACTACCACTTGAAACACAGTAGTAGGATTATGACAGTCTCAAAATTTCTGTTTTTCTTGATGGTGAGGAAACAAAATCAACAAACAGAACCAATGTCAGCAAAGAAATGATTTTGCCAAAATAAAGTTCAGCTAATATTTTTTAGTCTACCAATATCATCTTATATAATGAAGTACTGTAGGGGATGTGGCTTCTTTTTATATTCAGATTTAAAGGAACAAGGTACATTCAAAATGTCATTGGGAATTGAGTGCCCTATGTGCTAGCAGCCTAGGCTAAAGTGAAGCATTTTTTAAGGAAGATGGAATTCTTTCAGTAGAATTAATTGTGTTATGTAATGCTTGTTAGCATGAGCACTGCTCTAACATGTGTTTTCTTTCTCCAGGGGGAATTACCCACGACACTTTCCAAAAGGAACTTATGTGCTTTGACCCTGACACAGACAAATGGACTCAGAAAGCTCCAATGACAACAGTCAGAGGTCTGCATTGCATGTGTACTGTAGGAGACAAGCTATATGTTATTGGTGGAAATCACTTTAGAGGAACGAGTGATTATGATGATGTTCTAAGCTGTGAATATTACTCACCAACTCTAGACCAGTGGACTCCAATTGCTGCCATGTTACGTGGGCAAAGTGATGTTGGGGTTGCTGTCTTTGAAAATAAAATCTATGTTGTTGGAGGATATTCTTGGAATAACCGGTGTATGGTGGAAATTGTCCAGAAATACGATCCAGAAAAAGATGAGTGGCATAAAGTGTTTGACCTTCCAGAATCACTTGGTGGCATTCGAGCCTGCACTCTCACTGTTTTCCCACCGGAGGACAATACAGGGTCGCCGTCTAGAGAATCTCCTCTTTCAGCACCTTAGAAACAACCCTTGAGTTACATGTAGTAGCACCTTCCCACTGCGTCATGGAGTCTGTTCTTTTTCTTCAGTAGTTTCTGTCAGGCTTAGCCTACAGCATTTCGTACAATTACTGAAAAAAGACAAGAAAAAGACTTTGACATTATTTGTGCTGTTTGTTTGGCCTGGAATGTTTGTCAAGTGGTTAACAAAAACAAGATGTACTCACCCGAGCCAAATGTTTAACAAACGACAAGATACGTCTGTGAAATGTATGAACTAGGTACGTTATTAATATTGTGTATTGGGTGTGAGATACCTTATAACTTAGATTTGGAAGCCCAGTGAGTCAAATTTGAAGACTTGTATTGAACATGTTCTTTCACTAAATTTTGTAGTCAAAGGCCTTTTTCCTTTAATTTTTACTGCTGATTACAAGGGGAGGTAGACCACATCAGTGTGAACTATGACAGAAGGTGGCTAAGCTGCCTGAGCTACCTCCCTCAGAGTATTTTTGACATATCTGTTTACCCACCTGACTTTGTGGGTTCTTGCAGAACGTGTGAAGTTTCTTAGGCAGAGGGGAGAGAACAAAATTTTAAAATATTAGCACTGTACAAGAAACAGACCTTGTAGAGGCTGGGAGTTTTTTATAACATGCAGTGAGTGTTTTTCCTGAGTCAGCTGAGTGATGCTTCAAGCAAAAGATTTAAAATGTTTGGGTTTTTTTAATTTGGGTTTTTTCAGGAATTGGCTTCCGCTTGCATGGGAGCACACACTATTAACACATGGGAATTCAGTGCAGTTGTATGTTCTGTTGTATGCCTGTACTGAATATAGTAGATAAGGGCTAGAAACATTAAGACACTGAATTTGACCAAATCATTCCATCAGATCAAATTTAATCTGCCTTTTCTCCTTTGCTGTTCAGATAACTTGCATAACGTGTCCTCTGTATAGTCTCAGTTAATAAGGTTATTTAGCACAAAATGCAGCTTCAGCGAGAAAGCTGCTTTTGCTCAGTGAACTTGGACTAACACATTTTACCTTTGTTTGTTCAATAAAACTTTTAACTGCAGTTATCCAGTCTAAGCTACCTCATTAATGTATTTGGTTTTCTTCTTCTGCCTCACTGTCTCCAAGATATGCATCACACGTATCTTTGTGGGGAGATTAATTTGCTAGGAAGTCAATGCAGAAGTGAACACAAATGGGTGGGTTTGACCTACTTTTAAGAACCTCCTTTGGCTTGATGTGTTTGTATTTATTTTTTTAACCTTGGAGTACAACTGCTGCTGATGTGTGGAGCCATGCACATTTACAGAAATTTTGGTCTGCTCCAACATGCAAATGGCAGCTCTCGAGTGCTTGCACAAGGCTAATACCGTTGTGCTTGTTCTGAACGTCACGTCGTGTTACCAGGGGTTTTGCAAATGAACACAGTTGGAGGCGCATCATTTTGAGAAAACTGTTTCAATCAGCTTGTTTTATCGTGCTGCCTGTTACCAATAGCCATGTGAAGCGTGCTGTTTGTGTTTTGCCTCTGCTTGATGCCTCAAGCAGCAGTATTACTATGGTGTCAGTTTTGGAAGTCCTGATATTTATTCTTTATGCAGTTTACTGTTAATGATCACTACCAAAGGTCATGTGTAAGCTTTAGGTTTTGTAACTACTTTGGTTGAAATCAAAAGCTATTCTTCTTCAATAATCTTAATTCTTCGTAACTGGGCAAGGTTGTTTCAGGTGTTAATTGTGGCAGCAATTTTGGAAAGCATCACCTTAAGAATACTCTTCTAATGCTGTGCTGAGCACCAGATAGGAAATGGTTGCTCTGGTGTTTGTGTTTCAGTCATTTAAGTGTCCACATGCTAATTTATTTTTCTGGCTCAGAATCCAGATGTTAGAATCTGCCTGAGTTTAAATCCCTTGAAGTCCATGTTATGTTGAGTTTCATAATTAAACTAAAAAGTAGCTGAAGTAGTTGTAACTCTTTTTTGGATAATGCAAATAGATACTGCTGGAGATAAGGAGGTGCCCTGTTTAAAAGTGGGCGTTCTCACTGATGTTGAATATCCATTCAGAAGCAGCTTAGGGTGAGTTCTATCCATTATAAGATGGTTGTAAGTTAGGATGTCAAAGATTTTTGTCTGAGCCATAAGAATAGCCATGTGGCCAAAATGTAGAGGGGCTTGTGGTTTGGTTTTTTTCAGTGACTCATTACTTAAAATAGAAGGATTCTTTTTGAATGTCGTTTTGTCATCAGTGTTTCACACAGCACAGTGGATTAAATGTAGTGCTTCAATCAAATTAATCTTTGAGGTATTTTCTTATATCTCCTTCTGAATTACTGTTTATAATAGCATTAGTTAACATGCACTCACCAGGATTGAAAAGCAAACATCAAAGATTTGCTAAAAACGGCAGACTGCTTTATTCTGTAATATGCTGTAAAATGATGTGATGCTCATTATAGCTATCGTTCTTAACCATAGCATGACAAATGCTTTCCCTCTGAATCCACAGCTGTAGGTGTATGTATCACAGATACTGAGAAGGCAGACTGAGTAAGGCTGCTTTTATGAAGAATAAGCCCAGGTGATTAACAGCCTCCTTGGTTTTTATAAATCTTGAATGCTTTTGTTGTTGCAGTTTTAGTCCCTAGATTAGAAAAGCATCTGGATAAATAAGCAGTTAGTAGATATTTGACCTAAATGCAGTTAAGGCTACATTAGTGTGCTAGCAGGGAGAGCCACTAGAGCTGTTGTCCCTCCTCTGATGATGGCAGAGCCACAGCGCAATCTCAGGATGTGTTTGGACCTTTGTCTTTTGTTTTGGTGCCCAGTTAGCTGCAGATGCTGAAGTGTTCACTTCCATACGCAGCCGATCAGAAAGCTCAGGTGATATCCCTACAACAAAATACAGCACTCAAATGACTCAAGAGATCTGGGATGACATTTCCCTTGTGCCGTTTGGAAACAGGGCAAGAACAACAGGGAAGAAAACCTAGGAAAACCCAGATTATTTGAAGTTTCTTTGCCGTGTTCATATCAAAGAGCTGGTTTTCTGTAGAGGTTCAGTTCTTGTGGTTTCTCTTCCCTTAAAAAGCTGGATAAAGCCTCTTCTTGGGAATGTACTGCATAGCAGGACCCAATCTCAGGATATTTGTAGGTTCAGCATTCTTGGGATAGCAGAGTTGACATGAAAGGGGGAGACCTACAGAAGTAGAAGGAGCTGTCTAATGACCTGAGCTGTGGCCCTAGAGTTCCCTTGTAATGAAGAATTTTACCTGTTCTGTGAACAAAACCACATCACTGTCTCATATCTTTCACAGAATCACAGAACATTAGTGACTGGAACGGACCTTAAAAGATCATCTAATCCAAACCCACTGACAGAGCAGGATCACCTAGACCAAGTCGCACAGGAACATATCCAGGCAGGCTTTAAATGTCTCCAGAGAAAGACTCCACAACCCCACATGCTTCTGGCAGGGGCGAGTCTTCAAACTGTACTGTTTTAGTAACAGTTAGGGACTCATTCTGTAGCAGAGTGATGTGAATCATGGATTAGGGCCGTTTCCTTACAGATTTCTCCCTAAAGGCCTATGGTCTTAATCTCACGGACTAGTCAAACATCAACAACAGATTTGATGCTACAGTAGTTGAGTACAATACAAACATCTGGAAAAGTGTTTAGCCAAAGATTTGGAGATGATCTGATCTGGAAACATCAGAGAACTGTTTTTGCAAAGTTCACTCTACCTGCTAGAATGACTGTTCCCTCCAGCTGGTAGTTGCTTCGTCTTTGTGTTGGTATCAGACTCTGCTGGTTTCTAATGCTTCCTTTATGTAGCTGACTTCTTTGTTACTTTCTCTGCTTCTAATCAGAATCGATAGAGCTGAAGCTTTTCTAGTGATCCTTGCGTCAAGGGAGAAAATACCCTACTGCTGGTACGTAACATACTTTGGATAAATGCAACAGTAATTAATCTAGTGCATATTTTGAAATACATGGGCAGTTTTAACCTCCTAAAAGGTATGTGTGTGGTAGAGCAATGCATGTGCCATCTCCTCCTGGCTTGTACCAATATGTGATGTTTGATGTGGTGTTGCTGTTGTGTGCGCTAGTAGATTACCAAAAGGGATGGAGAGTCAGTCAAGCTCTCTTCTCTTCTGTAGCACTTTATGCTTTCTGTGCTATGTCAGAGTGTTCTGTTCTTGCACAGCACATTGCACTGCATAGCTTAGCAGGTATGTTTTTTTCTTCTGAATTGTATTAAAATGTGAATGATAGCTCTTTGTGTACGGATGTGATCAGGAAACAAGTCTTAAAACGCAGGGTTATGTATGCCTTGTCTGGTGAAGTTTTTGGTCCTGTGAGCATTGCAGGATCCGTTCAGCTGTGGAAAGGTGGTTGCAGGTTTGAGAAGAAGCTGAGGAATCAGCATGACTTTGCTGGCTGGCACTAGTTCATGTGTTCTTGTTGCCAGTCTTCCACACATTATTAAGTGAACTTTTCTCAGTCCATAGGCTCCATCTTGTGACATGCAGCTCTGTTGGACCTTCTGATTATCTGTGTGGGAGAAAATGTGGTGGGATTTGTTCCACAGTGCAGGTTGGCTACTTTTTGTCAGGAATTCCAGTATTGGCGGTTCACAGACCTCAGAGTTATTTAATGACCAGGCTGTTTGTAGAAGATGCAGCCCAGATAACCTGGGAGTGGTGCTACTGCAGAGCCCTGCAAGCTTGGCATTCCAGAAGGGATGATCTGGAATGGGGTTTGCTGCCTCCTCTGTGTATTATTTTGGCTCTTGGGTGCTGCTTTTCTTTCTCCATCCTAGGGAGTGGTTACTGCTGCTGTTTGGGTTTGTAACTTTTTAATCCATTTAAAAAATGTCTCTCTGAATCTGTAGTGGGAGTGAAAGCTTCAGTTGGCTATTCCTGAGATCCATACTCTCAGGCTGCCCACGTATGCATTTAAAAGTTTTCTGTCCGGGGCTCTGTTTTCATAAGCATTAGAAGAATTCGTTTGCAATGTGAAAAGATCTCAGATGGAAGTGTGTTTGTGGTTGGAAATGTGCAAATCCAGTAAACTGGCAGAGTAAGATTACAGGAAGAATCCTGCACTCTTAGTCTGGCACACTTCAGAGGTAGGTTCATTTGGGTATTAAGCTCCCACAGACTGTCTGTAACATTTATTTGTTTATAAGTTATTTTAACAATAAATAGTTTGCTTAAGTGAACAAGAGCTCTTGGTTGGCCTGTTGCTGTGTTCTCCCTCTGACTGCGGTGTTCTGTACTGGCTGGGCTCTGTTACACTTGCCCAGAGAAAAAGCGACTCTCTGTCTTCCATGCTGCCTGTTGATGGAGTTCCAAATTAAACCTGGACTTTATTACATCTAAAGCACATTGCAGCTCTGGTCAGCTGAAGATCACGTGAAGCTTTGGAGTGACAGCCATGGCTTTGATATCTAATTAGCCACTTGTTCCTTGATGCTTTTGCTACATGTTCCTAAACCCAATTCAGATCTGTGTGCAAACCACCAGGGCTAACCTACAATTTTAGTTACCCTGGCGTCTAAAGACCACCAGAATCTCTTTCCCTCTTTCCAAGGAGATTTGTGTATCAAAGCTGCCGAGTTCTCTGAAAGGTGGGGTAAATGTGTTGCCTCTTAGGTAGGCAGTGCTTCTTTCTTGGCCACTGTTCTGACCTGTCTGCCTTCTGTGCCCGTATGGGAATTGCAGGAGGGTAAGGGTTCTGGGTTCCGTCACATTTTCTAGGTCTGGGTAGAAAGCAACCTTGTTTGCTGTCATCTGTCTGCTCAACACTGTGAAAAAGAACTGTAGAAACATTTCAGATTTTGAACATTAGCTCAGAGAACAGTGTCAGTTAATAAAGAAAAAATATTAACGTGTGTTCCCTATATCCAGGATTGTTCCAAAGTACTTGGCCTCTGTTGAAGTAACAACCTTGCCTTTTATGTCCCTTGTTCAGCATCACTGTAAAAAAAAATTGCTTGATTTCCTTTACATCTGATTTTCATTGCCTGTAACCTTTTTTTAGAAGCGTGGAGATAACTTTCCTTGCATGTTTTATGCACCAAAATAAATACACTGCTGATTACCTGAGTCCCCTCCCCATGTTTCTTACACAGTGCCTGCCAGTGTAACTTCCCATGTTTTTATCCAAACCTGTGACAGCTGTCAATAAATGTCACTACCAGGTCATGATGCTCCTGCTAATGAGCTCCTGTGCTGTGTCATTACGTACGGTGGTGAGAAGGGGTCATCCTTTTTCTTAACAGTAGAATACATCTGAAAGAAATAATTTGCTTTGGAGGACAGACCTGCCCAGGATCAGACGTTTGAGAACAGACCTGCCTGGGGTCAGCCATTGAAATGCAAATAATTTTAGCCTGTGCCTATTAAATTTTGACTATCTTACTCCTTCAGATACAGTTTTTTAAATAGCAGCTATGTAACTTTTTATAGAGAAGGTGTATTCCTTGCTAATAGGTGGGTAGAGCACTGGCTTGTGAGGTTTACTTAGTATCTGCCTGCAAGGCTCCCATCCTGCCCACAAAGCTCTGGCTGAGAGTGATACTCTCCCATCTTCAAAGGAACAACGTTGTATAGCTAAAGACCCCGCACCAGGGACTGGAGAACTGAAATTGGGTGGAAAATCAAAGCAACTTCTTAATTGCTGTTAAAAAGGAAAAGTCAAGTCTAATTTGAAAGCTGGTGTTCTACAAAGGGGAGGGAGAGTTGCTGACCCATAGATGTGTTGGGAATTCAGAGAATTAACAATGAAGGGATTGTGCTGTAAATAAAGACAATGAGGTAAATCCCCCAGTCTGTCCCCAAAACAGTCAGGTTGCTTCTATTGATGTGCAGCACTGCTAACATTTGACTGTGTGTCTCAAGGGATGTCTCAAGTGCTCATATAGAGCAATGCCTCACTTCTGCTGTAGTCACCTGGCTGATGCTCTGGTTCTTGTAAGTCATGTTGTGGTGGTCCTAGTCGGATCTGAATAATGCTTCAAAACTACATGGAATGTATTTTAGAAACCGTTGTCTAACTATTATAGTAGGATTGTATTTACTTCAACCAGTCAGTCCACTGGTTGAAATGTCAGGTTTGGGATCATCCTGGTGTTCTGGCGTTGCTGCTCCTTCTGTGCACTGTACAGATTAAGGAAGGAATGTTTCTTCCTGAGGCAAGAAGAAACAAAGAAATTGAAGCATCAGATGCCAACCAGATTGTAGATTATGTTGTCAGCACCTCTGCAATTTGGGACAATTTTGTATTTACAGTCCTGTCAAATTTGTCATGTTTAATAACCCAGGAGGCTTCTGTTTGCCCTGCAGTGAGTGCTGGGAAAGGGAAAAATCCAACATCTCTGTTACTCCCCGAGCTGTGACTTCTGTCATATGCCGTGAAATAAGAATGCGCGCTCATCTGCACAGAGGTACCAAGCCTTGGATCCCATTGCACCTGCTTGGGGGATGATTCTGCTGCCCGCAGCTGCTCCGGCTGCCCAAAGACAAGGATGGCAGCGTGGCTGCCTCTGCCCCAGCTGTGGCTCCAACCCACAGGGCTGGGAAGCTGAAGGTCAGTGAAGGGACTGTTGAGGTTGTGAAGGCAGGATGCTGGCCGTGCCTGGCTGAGGAGGGGTGAGCAAGGCTAAGAGCTTGACTCCTGTCCTGAAAATCTCTTCATCCAGCATCACGGAAGGAGGATTTTATTTAATCCTTCATTTATAGTTTGAATCTTGGCTCTGCAGATCAGAGGGCAAACGTGTGCTGCAGTCACTGAGTGTAGAGGTCACTGTAAGAGGATGTCTAGACTGGATCACTCAGGTTTTTTTGCACTTGTCAGCCACTGATTCTGAAGAAGGTCAGGATTTTTTTTCACCCGTTCTTCCAAGCCGTTAAACATTCCTCACACGCTTTTCTGTGTCAGATTCCAGGCAGGCGGGGGACATGCAGAGGCTAGGTTGCGTGACTGAGATCCTCCTGTCACCCAGCTGATGTCTTGTGCTTGGGGATGCTGATGAGGAAAAGCTGCAGCCCAGTTTGCTCTCCCCCTCCTCTTCTAAAAGCAAACCCATTCTATTTGTAAACATACATTTTCATTACACCAGCCTTCCAGTCTGAGAGTGTGGAAAAAAAAGAGATCTCATTCTCCAGCTCACTCCTCAGTTTTGCTGTGTATTCTGAACGGAGATGAATTTTCAAAGTCTTGCGTTAACGCCATGTGGTGTGAGAAGCCGTTCCATCAGTGAACAGCTGCATCTCCAGCTTAGGGCTACTCCAGGAAACACACTTCTTAAGGAATCACATTTCATTTCCCCCTTCCATATTTACACACTTATCAGTGTGGACGATCTGTAATTCAGATAACTTGATAGAGGTGACATGTGCCATATGGTCGCTGGGACAAACTCCAGCTTCATTAACAGTCCACTGGTTGAAGGGAAACAGCAGTTACTATTTTGAGCCACGTAAGAGCAACCTATCAATTAGCAAGTGAATTAAAAATTACAGGGTTGTTGTTTTTTTTTTCCACAGAAGCCTCGGCTCTGAGTTTTCTCCTTTTCATGCCCCACACCAAGCTGTCTTGGCAGCACTGAGCCATTAAGCCCAGTGTTCATTAAGCCCTGTTTAGCCATTGGAAATTGGTTAAAACTGAGCAGAGAAACATGTGGTGTGTAAGATGCAAAAAGCAAAGTTAGTGGCTAGAGAAGCCTCTGCATCACTAAACCTTACTGCCACAGTGTTCTCTGAGAGTGGAGGGAAGGACCTGCCAGAAGGTCCGAACACAGTGACCAGTGGGCAAAAGTGGTGCCTGAGAGCAATAACCTGGTGACTCTCCAGTGATATGTGACCTCCCAGTAGGGTGTCTGTTCAGCTTCACAGTAACAAGGGATGCTCTGAGTTCTACAAACAGCTTCTGGGTGGAAATGGGAGACCAGAGGCACCCTTAGCCTGGCTATCCATGAGCTGGATTCAGGGACTGAGTCTTGGTAGGAGGACGTAAAACGTCTTTATTTTCCTCTGACATTCTTTTGGTGCTGATTATCTCCCAAGGTTTGAAAGTCTAGTTTTGTCCAATTGTTTCTTGATTGTCAATTTTTTTTTCTCCTCAGCATCTTGTGATCTGCCTGATGGTTTGGGTTCTGACCTTTTTGGTGTCAAAAGCAAAGACTGTAGTCAAGTGTGCTGTATGACCCCCAAGCATAGACGAACTCTCTGAGGAAGCACTGGCTGTTTGATGGAAACAGTGTGTGAGTTGCCCTGTGTAAATGGGCGTGCTGCAGGAGACAGTTCAAACCCGGTTTGGTACGGTTTAAACATCGCACATGATACAGCCCTTCTCGAGTGTGGGAGGTGGCTGCTGGCTGGGTGTCCTGTTTACCTGGCGCTGAGCTTCAGCCACGGTGAAATAGCACTGCCACATGCAGGGTGAGAGGGCTTCCAGATGATTGACCACTCAAAAATTGCAGTGGAATCTCAGCCAGACACATTCTGAGCCAGGAGATGCTCATCCCTGTGGCTGACGTCTCTGCCACAATACTGCGCATCGTTGTCTGATGTGAACCATCAGCCCCTGAGCCTACCTGTCCTGCTCTTACAAAAGGTGCTGTGCCCTACTCAGTTTCTGGTGTCTACTCGCTAACTGGTTTCACAGCTGTCAGTAAAAATGCTCAACCACACTAGCAAGGAAAGCAGTCTGACCAGGCTCACGCCCTTGCTGTCTGCAGGTCCTGGACAGCGTGTTCTCACGTTACACTGAGCTGTGGAGATCCGATAGCCTTGTGTGTCCTTCCCAGCCGCTGAGTCCTATTTTGGAAGGACCCAGTCAGAAGCAGCAAGTTGTCTGCCTTCCTGACATGTTGCTTGCAGATTGTTGGGATGTTTTTGAGAGGCTAAAGTGACGCCAACACCATGGCAAGGGAGACCCCAGGTATCTGAATTTATTAGAGATACTAATTTGGGTTTGTTAAGCTATTCATAGAATCATATGATCATCATGGCTGGAAAGGACCTCCAGAGTCATCGAGTCCAACCTTTTCTCCTAGTGTCTAACCGCTAGACCATATCCCCAAGCGCCGCATCCACCCGTTCCTTAAACACCTCCAGGGATGGTGACATCACCATCTCCCTGCATAATCCATTCCAGTATCTAATCACCCTCTCAGTAAAGAATTTTCTTCTAACATCCAATCTAAACCTCCCCTGACGCAACTTGAGGCCATTTCCCCTCATCCTATCATCACTAATTGGAGAGAAGAGACCAACACCAGCCTTGCTACAACCTCCTTTAAGGTAGTTGTAGAGGGCAATAAGGTCCCTCTCAGTCTTCTCTTCTCCAGACTAAACAGCCCCAGCTCCCTCAGCCTCTCCTCATAGGACATGTCCTCCAGCCTCTTCACCAGCTTGGTTGCCCTTCTTTGGACTCATTCCTGTTTCTCCTGGTCCTGACTGCTTTACTTGGAAAATACACAGTTACGTCCTTTCTGACAACGTGGAATATTGTAGTGGGGGGGCTTCCCCACAGGCATCTCTGCTCCTGCACAGCACTTGTGGCACTCGGCAGCGCATGCTGCGTGGGCTTCTGTTGCCATAGCGATGCAGAGGTGGCATCGAGGAGAAGGTCAGCAGTGCACAGGCTGGAAGGCAGTAATTATTTAGTAATTCTGCTAACGACAGTGCAACTGAGCTAAAAATGTTCCAGCTGGAAGAGCTGAGCTACAGAAAGCCGTCTACTTTTTCTTGATAATTCAACAGAAACTCAGTCTGCTCCTAAATGCAGCCAGGTTTGAAAGCTGCAGTTGCAGGGATTTTAATGCCCATCTCTGCTTTCAGATGAAAATTTCAAGACTGGTAGGGATGTTGAAGCGTACAAAGTAGTTTGTGGTCCCTCTGGTGTCTTCTGTACTGTATTTTGGCTGCCTTGTCTTGCTAATCACATCTGTCAGCTGTCTGGGCCTAGGAGCAAATTGTAAACAAGCTGTCAAGGTGAAGTGGGATGAGGTGTTTGGGAGAAAAAAGAAGTCAAACTATCAACCCACCTTGAATGGCTAAGTAAAAAACTTCAGTGGCTAAATAGCAGCTAGATGTTTGTTCTTCTATTTTCAGTGCTTGCTCCATCGTAGGTGATGGATGATGGTTTATACATCAATGTTTGTGAAAGCGTGCCCGACGGTGGATAAAATACAGCAGTTTCACCCCTGCTTCTCCTCACTGGCTGCAGGCGATGCTTTGATGCTCCTCAACAAGCTCTCACCTTTGCTTTCTGTCATCATGACACTGGAAAGAGGTGAAATAGTTTCACGACATCTTAATCTTGGGAACCCTATGAGCCCCATTGTTTGTTTCACTAGCAAAGTTCGTTCTGCTTTCTGCAACAGTTTTAACTGTTTTTAAACTGAAGAGGAGGAGGTTGAGACTAGATCTGAGAAAGAAGTTCTTCAGTGCAAAGGTGGAGAGACTTTGGAATAGTTTGTCTGGAGATGTTGTGGATGCCCCCTCAAGCAGCCAAATCCAGTTGAGAGTTGTCACTGCCCATGGCAGGGAGGTTGGAGTAGATGATCTCTAAGGTCCCTTCCAACCTGAGCCATTCTGTGATCTGCCACAGTGATAAACAAGAGTATAGCAGAGGAACTGGTTTCATTCAGTTAAAAAAAATAGTGTTAAATATGAAAATACATCATTTCATGTTAATTTATGGTCATTTTTCTTTCCAGCTCCAGTGAATGATGTGGAACTAAGAAAGATATGTGTGTGTGCATCACAGATCAGATTTGGGTGTCTTGATGAGAAGCTGTTTCAAATAACTTGAGGCTCAGAAACAACCTCCGGAGCCTATTACTAGCGCTGCTGCAGGCACAGGGTGGTGTAAGTTTTGTTCATGACTGCAACGAAGCAGAGAGGGAGCAGTTTTTACCAAAGCAATGTAATAAAATTACTGGTAAAATGAGAGATCTATGAAAGCTGTTAAAAGTAATTTTAGTAAAAGTGCTGCTTACCTTGAAGCCTGTTTGATAAGTTCTTAGGATTTTTCTGCTTAAGGGAGGTGGAGGCCAGGGAAGCACTCATGCATATCCTTTTGCCTGGTAGCCCAGAGTTTCCACACTCTCCCTGTGCACAGCTTTCCTCTAGGCAAGGTTGTTTCTCACCTCCAGCCAGGCTTAATGCAGGGGCTCAGCCTCAGCTCCTGCAGCTTCTGTTTCCATCCTGGAGAGGGGCCGCAGTCAGCACCCACATACCCAGCAGCTTGGGCTGCCTCTGTTCTGACTGGCTGCTCCTCACTGATGATGCCTTCTAGATATTGTAAGAAATACTTTGGCCACTTCATATTCTCAATATAGATGCTAAATAAAGCAAAGAAGGCAAATGAGCTCTTGCATGCAAAGTGCTATTTACTGTCTAGCCAGAACCCAAGAGCGCTCTACTTCCAGGCCACATCTGAAAGTCTGAGCTTTGGCGATTTATTTTTTCAGGTTTTTAACCCCACAGAAGTTGTTCTGTGTTTCAAAAAGCATCATTAGATTTCTTTACTGATGGGTTACCTTGGTTAATTAATAAAATATTGGCTTTGTCTTCCTGATGCTTTTTTGTGAGGAAACTAGGTGCTTTCTCTTGACTGTAAGTCACTTAAACAAATAGCCTAGTTGCTGGTAAATAAGGAGATCCACCTTGAAGGAGACAGGGAGGGAGAAAGGTAGATCCTAGTTTCTGTCTTGCTTCAGGAGTGATGTGACAGCAACACCTGCTTTAGGGAAATTCAACAAGCAACTGCCTGTAATTCACAGGCCAAGTGATTGTAATGAAGGTGGCGTTGGAAAGGTGCAGCAGGAAACCTGTGGGTGGTACCTCGTGCTCTGCAAAGATGTCTAGCTGCTCAAGGCGGAATACTGAGTGACCAAAAAAATGATCCTGGTGCAGATACAGAGCACTTTGGTGAGGTCATGTGTCCAGCCATAGTCCTGCCGTGTCTGTACTGCTCATGTCAAGGACTTCCTTGCCATGAAGGGAATGAAAGGAAGTAGCTGTGGGTACAGTGCGTGGTCTGAGCACAGTCAGGGTTACAGGCACAGGATTCACAGAGTCATTAAAGTTGTAAAGGATCTCTAAGATAACCAAGTCCAACCTTCAACCCAACACTTCCATGACCACTAGACCATGTCCCAAAGTGCCACATCCACTTGCCCTCTGAACACCTCCAGGGATGATGACTCCACCACTGCCCTGGGCAGCCTGTTCCAATATTTAACTGTTTTTTCACTACAGGAATCATAGAATCATTAGGGATTGGGAGGGACCTCGAAAGATCATCTACTCCAATCCCCCTGACACAGCAGGATCACCTAGACCAAGACACACAGGAACACATCCAGGCGGGTCTTAAACATCTCCAGTGAAGGAGACTCCACAACCTCCCTGGGCAGCCTGTTCCAGTGCTCTGTCACCCTCACTGTGAAGAGGTTCCTTCTCATACTGATGTGGAACCTTCTATGTTCCAGCCCCTCGTCCTATCACCAGATGACACTGAGAAGAGCCTGGCTCCATCCTCCTGACACCCACCCTTCAAATATTTATAGACATTAATGAGGTCACCCCTCTGAACTTCTCCTGCTGCAACTTGTGCCCATTTCCTCTTGTCCTATCAACAGTTATTTGGGAGATGAGGCCAACACCAGCCTCCCTACAACCTCCTTTCCAGTCTCTGTAAAGACCAATAAGGTCTCCTCCTCAGCCTCATGATTTCTTGCGTGTAGGCTTGGGGCTTTATTTTTCTTACTGTGTTCTCACAAGAAAATAACTCGGGAAGTCATAAAGCCATTGTTTAGTATTTTTGATGTATTTTCTATTTATCTTTGTGCTGTTGAATTAGATAAGGCTCTAGCCATGATTTGATGACGAGAATGACTGTATTCCCAGAGGCAAACGAAGAGTGTGTTTAGCAAGGGGACAGACTAATGAGATCACCGAGAGGATATTGGTCTCATTCAATATTGCTGTTTAATATACAGACAGTTTTGCAGAGGACTAGACTTTGTAAATCCAGTGCTGTTTCCAAGCAGGATAAATATAACTTTAAAATTACATTTAATTGTCCACTCTAGACTTTTATGTCATTTAGTGTGTCTAGCCACACTGTTAGTGACTAGCATCAGTGAAAGCCTGCTGTGACCTTACAATACACAAACCTCTAGACAGCTCCTCTCCATCCTTCTCTCAGGGCAGTCTATTGGCTTGGCATAAATTAAAATAAACCTTAGCTGTGCTGGTGGAAGAAGAGAAAAAAAGCCTATCTCTATGCATAGAAGAGCCCTTAAGGCTGACAGCCTTGGGATACCTGGATGGTTCTGAAGGCCTGGGGCAACTTGACCTCTGGATCCACCCTACCTTAGAGAAGGTCCTGAAGTGAAAGGAACCTGCTTTGAGCCTGAGAGACCTCTGTGAAAGATCAGCAATATGAATTAAAATGCTTTCTTTAAAACAGTTAAAGCCATGTGTTTGGCGGTAACTGCAAAATGGGTTAATTCCCAATTTAAATGGCCTTTTATTAAGGGTTTGATGGCATGAGAGCCAGCATGCAGAGCCCCCACCAAGCGGTACTAAATGAAGTCCCAACAACTCTTTTCCATAAGGATTAAAGCTGCCTTTTTTCATGGAGGGAGGGCACCAGCACGGCACACTGGCACGGTGAGCAAATGGGTCAGATCTCTCACTGTCCTTGTCCATGGAAGTGATCCCTGAGTGCTGGCTGAAGTGATGACAAGTGCACCCACATTGAGCAAAAGGACCACTGGAGCTCTGGAGTGTGTTGCCCAGCATGCCAGGGGCTGAGAGTGCAGGATCACTGCTAGTATGCGGGTGGAAAAGCTTTGCCCTTTGAGGCCCCTATCTTGGCTGGAAGATGCAGCAGTTAAAGTTGGCCCCTGGGACAGGTAAGTTTTCCAGCTCTCGTCATTTGTCTTGGTGTACAGCACCTGTAAGTTAGCAAGAACGCTGCTGATGACCAACAAAGCATTGTCTGATTCAGTAATTGGGGCCCAAGGCAACAGCACCTGCTCAGTGAATGTTTGCAGCTATCTGGCCTCTGTGTGGAAGGGTCCCAGCCTGCCCTTGCTGCCTGAGCCAGCCCCATGTTGCTGAGCAGTGTGAGTGCAGTGAGATCCCTGATGATGACCAGGACTATGAACCTCAGTGGCTGGTATCTCCTGCTCTGCAGAGATGCTTAACTGCTCAAGACAAAACACTGAGTGGCCAAATGCAGAGTTGTTTTGGGAACCGCAGACCTAAAGGTAGGAGGGGAGAGCACCCAGCCCTGTTCACGGGGAGCAAGAAGAAAATGGAGCACCCCGAGACATGGCTGTTTGAGGCAGCGATTTCCTGCATCTGCCATTGTGACATGGACTAGCCAAGGCAGCAAAGTCACTGGGAGCAGTTGGTTGTCAATAATGTCAAGGGAAAAGTTTGCTTTATCTCTGCTTTTGGCTGCTCCCTCTCTGGCACCAGCTCCCACATCATGCTTTGGAGGCTCTTGATGGCCTGGGGTTTCTGATCCGTGTGTTGATGACGCTCAGGAGGGCAACTGCTGGGCTCAGTGGCAGGCTGCATCTTCACAGTGGTGGAACCAGCAGCAGAGCTGAGCCCTCTGGTTACCCCCGGTCTCTGCACTTGCTATGAAACTCAAACCCCAGGTCATAATAAGACTGTCATACCGAACAAGAAGTGGTATTAAAGGAAATTAATAAATGTCAGTTTAGTGTAAGAAATCTGTAGTTCTCATTACTCATATGCAGCATGACACCCCCAGCATTGTAATTTCCAATCTCATCATCTCTGGCTGACCACAGATATGAATTCGTTCAAATAGCAAGGAAGGAATTAAGTGTTCATTTAACAAAAAGGAAAGGCTGCTAAGGAATTAGATTAGATTCTTAAATTAAATATCAACCTGTGAAAAGGCTTTCTTGAGCGTTCTCTGCCTGTCTTCCGGATAATTCTCTGCAGTAATAAAGCTAAACGGTATCAACTGTGTGGCAGAATGTCTGCTGAGACTCTACCCTCAGGCAGCAGGGCAGTATCCTGACAGAAGCAGGAATAAGTGAAAATGGCTGTTTACCTCCTTGCTGCACCCAGAGCAGCTTGAGCTGGGAGCAGCTGAAACTTCTGCAAGGACTAGGTGGACTTGATGCATGGCCTGGCCTTAACGTCATCCGTCATAGTCTATGAGGGGCTGTACTCAACAGCAAGATATCAAGGCTATAATATAAAAGTTTAAACAGCCTTTTAAGAGCCTTTTCTCTACTGGAGCACCAGCTCCATAGAATTAAAGATTGCGGTCTAGCTGGCTCCATGTGTGGAGGGGGAGGCAGACCCTGTGCTCTGCTCCTCACATCTCTTATCTTCCTGCCTTGGTAGAGGAGGCTTCAGAGATCTGTCACAACATGGATAAGGGCAGAAGAAAATTAAGACTTAGGAATTTCTTCTGGGACTCTTCTAGGCACAAAGAGATTTTTAATTGGTTTTCAATTCTGTAGTAGCCAAAGATCTTTAAGTTTTCCATGACCTTCTGAAAAGGAGAGGATATTGCTCTCCTTTTCTACGTTTCACCCACTGTGATTTGGGCTTCTTTAAACAGGTCCAATTTTACTATTTGTTGTTGTTTCAAAGAATCAAGGTGCTGAGTGATTTCATGTAGATGCTGAACAGCAGATGGATTGTTGAACCTGAAGCCTGCTAATGATGGTCTTGTAGTCTAATGTGGCTGTATTAGGCTACTTGTTATTAGCTTGTCTAATAAATATAGGGTTAAGGGCCTGTTCACTTTATTTTTCTTTTCCTTGTGTTTCCTGGCTTCAAAATTTTCAGCTGGAACTCTTCTTTTTTTTCCTGCTCACTTTCTAAATTTTTTAAATCTTTCAAACAGCCTTACAAATATTCTGCCCCGCAGAGCTCAGCTGCAGCATTGACACCTTACCTAGAGTTAATTTTGGCAAACACTAAAAAAGAAGTACGCTTGTGGAATCTTTAATTACTTTTTCTTAGAGCCCCTGCTCTGCAGAGCAATAGCTGGGACTGGTGGGTGCTGGTTCAGTTCATACAGGAGTGGGGATGGACACCAAAGTCCTTCCCATGTGCCTGAGGCAAAGGGCAACACAGCCTCCAGAAGGTGAGCCCTGACCAACACCTTCCAAAGTCAGCAGAGGTAGTCATTTTGTCTTGAGCAGACTGAGGATTGGAACAAAATGGCATCAGCACTCTAGCAAGAGTCCAGGTGGTGGATTAGTACTTCGGTCCAGACCACCAGTTTCTTAAAAACCAACAAGACAAGTGAGGAACCACACTGGCTTTCATCCTGTCTGGTTAAATATGAACTAACTCTTGGAACAAAATTATTTTCTAGGTATTTGGGGTGCTTCTTCCCCTCTACTTTACCCTGGTTAGGCCCCATCTGGAATACTGTGCCCAGTTCTGGGCTCCCCAGTTCAAGAAAAACAAGGAGCTACTGGAAAGAGTTCAGTGCAGAGCCACAGAGACAATCAGGGGCCAGAGCACCTTCCTTAGAAGAGGCTGAGAGAGCTGGGGCTGGTTAGACTGGAGAAGAGGGGACTGAGGGTAGATCTCATAAATGCTTCTAAGTATCTAAAGAGTGAATGTCATGATGATGGGACGAGGCTCTTCTTGGTGGTGCCCAGTGATAGGACAAGGGGCAATGGGCATAAACGAGCACAGGAGACTCAATTTGAACAGAAGGAAAAGCTTTTTCATGGTGAGGGTGACAGAGCACTGGAACAGGCTGCCCAGAGAGGTTGTGGAGTCTTTCTCTGGAGACATTCAAAACCTGCCTGGATGTGTTCCTGTGTGATCCTCTCTAGGAGAACCTTCACTGGCAGGGAGGCTGGACTAGGGAGATGATCTCCACAGGACCCTTCTAATCCTCGCCATTCTGTGATTTCATGCCAGACAGCTGGCTGCAATGATGAGCACTGCCAGCCAGCTGGAAGAAGCTCCCCAAAACTTCTCTCAATCCATGGGATCATCATTAAAATGGTTAAAAATGTATATTTGTCAAAGGAAAGGCAGGCTCAGACACACAGTGTCCACCGTATTTAATGGACACCATGCTGTACATACACACTGTAGGGCTACTTCGAGAAGGGCTTTGGTGACCAAAGCTTCTGCAGGGCTGTTGGTCTTCCTTGAGACTTCTCCCTCAAAAATGCAAAAGGATCAGTTTGGTGAGTAGATTTCCTTGGACAAACTTAGCAAGCGGAGTACGCTGAGAGGTCTGTGAGTTTTGCTTTCTATCTTGGGAAGTGGTTCTAGAGGAGCGGGTGCTTAGCAAAATCTGTCGCTTGATGCTGCCTCCATAGCTGATCAAAATAGCTGTGACTTTTCCATAGATATTTATAAAAGCCTTTTATTCTTCAAAATGCAGTGGAAATACTTCTATTAATGAATGTTTATGCACAGCCTCAGAATGTATTTTTTCTTTTCGGCCTTCTTTGAATATGATGGCATTTCCAGTGTAAAAATGGCAGCTTCTGTCCGGCAGCCACCTCCAGCTCTGTGTTTCAGTATGAGGAGGTGGATGGTTCAGTCTGCCCGTGGAAAAGCCCAGGGCTGCCCCTGTCACTTGGGATCCTGCACAGGTCCATCAGAAGAACTGGTATGATTTTGGAAGCAAAAGCATTATGTCCCCTCAGCCAAGCAGTGATAGTCCCTGGGGAGATCCAGCAGGTACCAGTCCCTGCTCCCTGCATCACCTGCACTGCATCTGGGTCTCAGTGAGCTCCTGCCTGAGCTTTTTTCTTCCAAGCTGGAGCTCCTGTGGATGTGGAGATGCTGCTGCTTTAGGAAGACGATGCTGTTTGTCTCAGCAGACACTGTCAGGTAAATGGAGTGTGAAAGCATAATGACTCTGGCATAAATGGGAGAGCATTAAAATTAATGCAGTTTGTTGATGTAATTGGTGGCTCATTAGGGTGAGTGCTGAGCTTGCCTCACTGTGATGCCGTGGTCCACATGCTGTCCTGGCTGACCATTCCTGGTGCTGGGGCAGAACAGGCAGTCCTCACCCCAGGTGCCCATCCTAGCAGCTGTCTGTCCCACTGCTCCTGCTTAACCTTGAGCCCTAATGGTTCCTGCTGAGCTGAGGAAATACTGCAAACCTCCAAGGGTTTGCTGACTATGGGCAGGTCATTACATGGCCACCTGTCTTGCTCTAGCAGTTGGAAGGGACCTCAAGATATTATCAAGTCCCCCAGTGAAAGCAGGGCTCCCTAAAGCATAGGGGTGCATCCAAGTGGGGTTTGAGTATCTTCAGTGAAGGAGACTCCACTACCTGGGTGTATCTCCCTCCTGAGTGAACTAATCCCTTTGCACCAGCTGAGCCCTTGCTGGTGCTCCCTTTGGGGCAAAAACCTTGCCGATGCAGCCTTCAGCAACTGGCACTGTAAACCCCCTTTCTCCTCCTCTGCTTGTTTGTTTAGACATTTTTTCAGGGAGTCAAACGGGACCATCTCATACTCTATGGCCTGCACGCCTCCTTGCACAGAGAAGCTCAAACGCCAGCATGGCCCCCAGGCTCAACAGAACAGAGACAGCAGAGGTGACCGACCTATGCTGTGCTAGCTGGCACTGCATCAGCACGGGGAATAGAAGTCACGTGTACCAAGGACACTTCAACATGCTGATGGCTCTTCAAGAGAGTTGATTCTGGTGGAGAGGCTTTTGATTTCTTCCTGGCCTATACGTCTTTCTTCAGCACGGTGACAGGAATGGCTCCATTATGATTTCATAGCAGCAGCCCTCGAAAGTTCCTGAATTAGAAGCAAATTGCACCATTTTGTTTTCAAATCTTGGTTCTTCAGGACTTGAAATACCTTTCGTTTTGTTTCACCTGAGCCTTGGGCAATAATTGCCAGCCTGATGCGGAGCAGGGGCAAACAACAGCTCTTTGCAGTGCCCTCTGCTCTTCAGCTGTGCTTAGTCCCTCTGACAGCACCACCTTTTCTCTGACTCTCATGCTGACCGTTTCAAGGTTAATAAAAGCCTGGTAGTACGGTGCAGTTTTACAAGGGTTTGATGTCACATCTCCTGCTGTAAGACAGCCATCTCCTTCGGTGTGAGTTTGGCATTTTCCTTGAACATCACAGCTGCTTTGTGGCCCAGGATCCTTAACAGCCACCATGAACTGGATAGTCATTACTGAAAATGTCCTTGCGCTCCGAAGTCCTGTTTCAACACAGCCTGCTAGCAATCCCTGTGGGTCTGTTCCTCCTTTTAACTCTCAGCTGCTCCGTCTCTCAACAGTAACAGGGGACATTTCCACTGACTGCTGCGCTCTGGGCACATGAGGACCAGTGTGTTTCCCCAGTCCAACAAGGCAGTTTTCTTGTAAGGAGTGATGTGCTGTTCTGCTGCTGTGATATCCAGTGGATGAGAACACATGGTATTTTATTCTAGTTGCTGTTGGTTTTTATCCTCTTGTCTTACAGGTGATTATTAGCTTCTGCTAGAACAACAGAAACGCAGTCCCCTGATAAATCTGTCACAAACACCCAGCCTCCCAAGCACTGACAATTAGCAAGTGTTCTTCAGATGGAGGTAATTGTCCAATGTGGGAGCATTGATAAAGCAATAGAATGATTAACAGAACACCAAAGTTTTATGGATAAATCTGAAGCTATCTGGTCTGGGACTACTCAGAGCAAGCAAGCAAATAATAAGGTTAGCCAGAGGACAGATTTGACACAATCGTGAAACCAAATTGATTTTTACAGGATTGTGTGACTGAAAAGGTTCTTGCAGGTTGATCTGGCTAGAGGCCAATGACATGATTGAAGGTATCTGGGAGACTGCAGCTTCCTTTCTGTAGCCTGCAAAAATTACTTAGAGCAAGAAGCTTAGTCAATACTCCCATATAGCTCTTGTTCATGTTGCCTGCTAATTCATCTAGTCTCATATACCATCTCTTCAAAGGTAATTTTTGGTTTTCCCTACTGTTGAGGGGAAAAAAGAGGAAAATATATGCCGTCATAGCAATTTTCCTCAGTTCTTGGACCAGAGAACTGCTGAGGAGATGGCAGGCTGTGCTGTGCAAGCACTGCTGTCTGTGGAAGCACTTTCTGGGTATGTGATATTGGCCAGCATTAGGGAAAGGAAGGATAACGAGGACACCGGTGCTAACACTTCTCCCCAGGTAGAGCTAATAACTGTATCTAGGCATGAGGAAACTTCACAGGCAGTCTGGAAATGTTGCCTTGTTACCAGCCGCTTTGTGTGATGATGCTCAGCACCTTGGTCTCAGAGAACTGGGCTGAGAGCACTTCCCTTAGTTTGTTACTTCTCTACACCTTCATGTTTCAAATGTGTTTCTACATCTAGCCACTCATCTCTGATAATTTCTCATTTCTCAGTCCCTTACTATCTTCCTGGCATAAAAAAAGTCTTCTAAAGATGTGTAGCCCACGTTGCTGGTCTGATCCCAAGCTTCTCACTCTGGAAACCAGAGCAATGATTTCTGGTATCAGCTCAACCTTGCAGTGGCCTCTGCCTTTAAACTTGCCCAGTGCTAGGAAGTTGGTTGCTATTGTCTGCAGCTTTTGTTTGCAAGTATCAGCTCCATAACTCATTATATATGAAATCAGACTGTGTTTTTTAAACACACTGAAGTTTTTATGAGCGTGACACAGCATAAGAATAGCATGGAAATAGACCGATATTCCCGTCGCTTGGAAGTTACTAAACCCACATCTAATTACAAAGCGATTAAGACTGAGTTACCACAATAGTGTCTTTTCTGAATGTAGATTTCAAGCAGTATGAATCACTGTGAATACAGGGGCTGTGAGGTTAGACTCTCCAGTGCAGTCTGAATTTCATTGTGAACTCCAAGCTGCCTGTCAGCGAGCGACAGCCTTACATAAAACATCAAAGCCAGTCTGTGTGCTGCAAGACCTACCTGCTTAAAAAAGCAAAATCAATGGAAGACATTTCCTAGTTGTTTGTTTCTACAGCCTTTCCTGGTATTTTTTAATAATAATTTATTTATAAGTTGTAGGATTAATGCCTGAGCTGCTTCAAAATGAGGACCAAGGTTAACAAGAGGAGTATTATTTCCATAGCATCCTATTTCAGTTATTAAAAGCTACTGCACCTGATGATACCCAGAACAACAGATAAATGAATAGGCTTAATAGACCCTTGCTTTTTAAAATACTTGCTCTGAATGCCAATGTGCACATTGTTAAATAAGGGATGGATGATCTAGATTAAACAGAACAGAATTCTAATCTGTTTTACATAATACAGGAGCCGTTAATGCGACTCTGAAGTACCTGTAGTTGAAGGCTGTGAATGTCACGGTCAAGGAGAACACAGGTGCCCCTAGCAAATGTTACTTTCGGGGTTTGGGTTCGGTTTCACATAGAGCAGAAGCCCCTGAGCAAGATGAATTTGAAAGTCGAATGCATAAACACATCCGCACGAAAGCACATGCTCGTTCTGACTTGGTGTTAGTGCCAGATCTGGAAGTGCAGCTTAGGTCTGCAATAGCATGCAAGTCCTGTTGGGTCTGTTTGCTCTGCCCTCCAGTCCACTGGGCAGGTAATGGCAGCTGTGTCCCTTGTAATGGCCAGTTTTGGAAGATGGAGGAGATTTCTGTGGAAATCCTCAAATTATCTTAAAGACCTTCAGATGTGAAGGGAGCAGCTGGTACAAGCTCCACTTGCCCCTCTACGCATGTAAACAAAGGGTCTCAGAATCACTTTGGAAATGGCACAAGGTTGGTGAAGTGAAGCTGGCAGTGCTTCAAAACTACTTTAAAGAGACACATGAAGGTCATCCAGGGAATTACAAATCTAACAAACGTTAGCTAAAGCTTCCTGCTTGTGTACAAGTACGTGTACAAGGTCAAGGGAAGAAGCCTGCAGGCAACTGCTCTCCAGCAAAGTTGTCTGCAGTGCTGGCTGAAACAACATACGTGTCCCGTGTTACCCTCATCTCAGGGAGATGCTTTTCTTCTGGCTCTGCCAGAGATACCATAGGAAAACAGATAATCTCTAATCAAATTCATTCTTTCTGGTGCCAGATAGTGGGCCAGTTCTTGGTAGGTACAAATTAAAACAATTTGCAGAATTGTGTGGCGGGGTTGGAAAGATGTTCCTGTTATCTATCCAAAAGGTGCTCCTGTTATCAATCCAGAAGAAAATAGTATAAAAATAATAATGTGGTTCATTTAAAGAGTCTGCCCTGGTCTGAATACGCACTGTTAAAGAATACAAAGGCACTGAGATATTGAGGACAGCTGCTTCCCAACATTTTTCAACAGAAGATCCCACACAAGCACACAATTAGAAGTGAAGCCAGAAATGCTGACTATGAAGGCTTTATAAAGGGGATGATACTGCGAAGCACCATGCTTATTGTGCTCTAAGCCCCAGGGAGAGGCCACAGCTCTATGCCTTTGGAGCTGGTTGTCTAACATGTGGAGGTTCTGCTTGCAGGAGCCCTGTGTCTTCATTCTGACCCCACAGACTCCATGCAGCACTCTGTAGGAGCATCATGAGCTTGGTGTGATCTGGAGCTACTGCTGGACAAAGGCTTTCCAGAAACGTTGTCTTTTTCAGTGTTCACATTTTGTATAAGGTTTCCTTTAATCATCACAGGAACGATATCCCATGTGTTCATCTTCCTGAGACAGTTTTGCTCCTAGGCAAAACAGGGACACCCATTCTCGTGCACAGTTGGGGCTGCTTTATTTAGCCAGCCTTGCTAAGGATTCGGTTCAGAGCCATATTGCTCCTGCACTGAGTCATCTGGAAAAAGAAGAGACAACTGTTATCAGCCACAAGACTAGTATGATAAACAAGTCTCATCAGCCATTTTTCAGGGTCATGGGTTAATAAGATCATAAATCTAAGGCTAATTTCTCTGAAAGCCATGATGAAGTCATAGTCTTTGGCACAAAATGTCAGCTTTATTCTTCCAACACATTTATCTCAGGAGAGCAGTTATAGGTAATTTGTGAATTGTGCAAAAGCATGAATTCATCCATAATCATCTTAATGGTCTTGTTTGCATCATCTTCCTGTGTGTAATTAGTAAAACATATGATCTGCGTTGCTGTCGTTCAGAGAGCGCTGTTTTGGCTGGTCCTTGCAGCGGAGCTGGTGTTGCCAAGAGCTATCCCGGGTAATGTTTTCTGATGGATTTAGTGTGTGATATCTGCGCGCAGCAGCAGGGCCTGTAAATTTATGACAAAAAGATCAAAGCTATCATAAACAGTAATATCTACTGGAAACGAAAGCCGTGACTCCAGCGCCGACATTTCCTCTGTGCCATGCACGAGTGTCGTCAGCTGTGTCTCTGCAAAAGCCTGACACTGAGTGACTCATTCTGTCAGAGCCTTCTCCTTTGATATGCAGAGCGAGTCATGTCACTTCAGTTGGCTGGTGCTGGCTGGGCAAGTGGTAGCACTAAGCACGTCTGCACTAAATATAATGTCCTTGGTTACTGACACATGGGACAGGAAATAATTTTTTTGCCTTGTTTTGGGTGTTCTGGTGTGTTTAGTTTTGGTTTGGCTTGGTAGTTTTTATCTGCTTTGGCACTATTGTACACATCCACCTACCTTCAAAACAGCAGATGTCCAGCGCAGAGCCATGAAGATGATCTCCCTTATGAGGAAAGGCTGGAGGAGCTGGGTCTCTTTAGCTGAGAGACTGAGAGGTGACCTCATGAATGTTTATGGGAAGGATGGGTGTCAGGAGGATGGAGCCAGGCTCTTCTCAGTGTCATCTAGTCATAGGACAAGGGGCAATAGGTGTAAGCTGGAACACAGAAGGTTCCACATCAATATGAGAAGGAAATTCCTCACGGTGAGGGTGACAGAGCAGTGGAAAGGGCTGCCAAGGGGGGTTGTGGAGTCTTCTCCTCTGAAGACTTTTAAAACCTGCCTGGATATGTTCCTGTGCAACTTGGTCTAGGTGATCCTGCTGTGGCAGGGGGATTGGACTAGATGATCTTTCCAGGTCCCTACCAATCCCTCATGTCCTGTGATTCTGTGATTGTTTATATCACTGTAGCTATGACACTATTTCTGTGGCTGATCAAATGTTTGTTGCCAATTAGGACTCAGTGAAGTTTTACTTTTCATAGAATCATAGAATCATTAGGGATTTTCCTGCTTTCAAGCCAGATCTGACTCTTGCAGATGAAATCGAGTTTCTGAAAAATTGTTTGTGAGGCCTGCTGTCTTATTTGCAGATAGGTCTCGGTGAGTTACTTCTCCCCTATTCACTCTTCATCATGTTTGCTGTGTAATTTTGCTAATTATGTTGTTTGTTCCCTTCTTGGATTTATGAAGCAGTTTAACTGCAGGTATCAGTAGGCTTGAATAACCCAGGTGGATGGGCTCTCCAAGAAAGCCCTAATGAATAACCTGCCCACTCCATAACCATTCGTGGTGTAGATGCCCACCTCCTCAGCCACCTCCATGCTCTCCCAGCTCCCTGGGCAGGATTCCCCTTGTTCCCCTCTCCCCCTCTTCCCTTTTCCCTCTCCCCCTCTTCCCCTCTCCCTCCCTCCATTTCTCTGGGGTCCTGCTTTCCTTTCCATGCCTCCTTTGCTTGGAAAAGGTCTAGTGGCTTTCCCACCTGAGAACCCAGGACAGAGACCCTACCAGGGTCCCCTACTAGGGATTTCAGCTTCGTCTTGGCTTGCTGCAGGTTGACTTTCTAGTGATTTCCCTAACCTGAAGGGCAGGAGGCACAAGGAGTTCTGAGTAACAGATATTTGCCTGTTGTTGAAAGTGCAAAATGTGGCAGCAGGTACCTACACAGACTACATGAAAGAGTTCAGCGGAAAGGAGGGAGAACAATCTTCACAGCCCCTGGACCATCCTGATTGAATCCCCATACTTGGTCGAGCTGACTGCATTGGCTTCCCCTTCCCGGAACTGATGTGCATCTTCTATGCTTGAGGTGGAGCCAATCGAGGGAACTGGAAGTGCTGGATCATAACTGCTGCACCTCCAACTCAGTCTCTTCACTGCCTTCCTGATTCTTTCATTTTAGTTGCTTTTCAGTAGATACTGTGGCAGCCTTTGTGTGACAGCACCCTCCTGAAGGGAAGGCAGTTGTCCTTCTCTCCTTCCCTTTGTGTTTTCACTCTGCTCCAGCATCTCTCTTGCTTGACTTTGATTCTAGCATCTTCGACTGCTGACTGCTCATTTGCACAGCAGAGCCAGGCTTTAATGTCCCCAAATTAAAAACCTTGTATACAGCCCTGTGGTGTGTAAGGGGTGTGCTGAAATGTGTATGGGATGTGCTGACGAGAGTGGGTGTGCCTTACATGCAGCAGTATCCCATGTATATGGGCAGAAAAATTTCTTACCACGTCTTCCCAAGAAAGTGAGGTTCTTTTGAGTAGCTCATCATGGACCCTTTATGAAACTGAGAGTCTCATCTGAAACCTTTCATTTTTGGAGCTCTCAGGTCCCACTGAGCTTTAGTGGTGCTGTGCTGTAGTATCTGCAGCACAGAGTACTCCCACTCTGCAGCTCTGCTCCAGGTACTGCTTGGAGCAGGTATCCTAACCCTCTAGATGAGCTCTGTAGCATCACACACTACATGGGATTTTGGTACCTTATTAGTTTCTTAAAAGAAGCCAATGCAGAACTGCAAACAATTGTCACTGGTGTTTTGGATACAGAGACAAGGATTTGCCAGTGAGATGCAGCTCAGTTAAGCTCTGGGGACATGATTGCATTATTACTGCTTATGGAGGTGGAATTTTACTGTTTTGATTTCTGATGCTGCAGTGCAGCACAGACCTTGTCCTGGATTGTCTCCTCCTGGCACATCTCTGGGACCTCCAGCATGTGCTGCACAGGTGTCCCACAGCAGGCACCCCCTCTCTGGTTCCCCCGGGGAGTGTCATGACCGCCAGTGATGACCATGGGGCTTGCAGCCTCTACGTCCTGGAGCAGAACAAATGATGAGGAGTAGACAGTGTGGGATTTTCATTCAGATGGACATCTTGGGGAGGATGAGGTTTCCCTCTGTATGGGCCCATCAATCCTACTGCTTTGTACCAACACTCTGTTCCCTCCTGAAACTGCCTGAGCCAACCCTACACTGTTCTTCAGGAGGTGCCAGGCTGTTTCTTTGTGACTGTTTATAGCTTAAAGTATTTTTCCTTTTATTGTATACTTGAGATGCAATAAAAGAGAAATGAAGGGGCCAATAAATGGAAATGTTCTCCCTCAGCATTTAGCTACTCTCTGGGATGTTTCCAGAATTGCTCCTGAGTTAATGCTGCCTGCACCCCTGTGCAGTTTGCCTTGTTACCTTCCACGTGAAACTCTCTTTGCTTGCTGATACTCCTTTTCTGGGGCTGTTTTCCCACCCATCCAGCCTGCTGTGCGATGTGCTAGAGGTCTGCCAACAGATGGGATTTGGTTGCACAAAGTAGAGATGCTGGAGCTGGTGGCTAGGGCAGCAAAGCCAAAGCTTAGGCAGTGCTTTGGGTAGTTCAGCGCAGTTTTTGAGCCCGGCCAGCTGGTCTCAGCCCTTGCTGAAAAGCTTGGCAAAGTGCTATTCATCTGTTATCCTTCCATATTGCCACTAAGTATTTGATGCTTTGGAGAGCAGACCTTAAGGATGAAGGTCTGACCTTATCCTTATGGCGGTCAATGTTTCTGACGGGTGGAACTGGCAAGAGAACTGTCTCTGAGCTTGTGACTAGGAGACTCCTTTAATATTGCTACAGGCAGGCTCACAGGAGAGAAAGGATTTTCAAGATATGAAAAAACCCACGCAGGACTGGGGGCTGTGAGTACAGGGCTGAGCAAGCAGCTATGGGTGCTCAGAGCAAACATCTCCAAGGGTGCTCCCACATACGATGGGCTGCACTTCACTGGGAAGGGACCACCTTTCCAGAATTTGCCCTTCTCTTTCTGTTGGGTTTGTGACTGGCAGCATCTTGTTAGTGGGGGAGTTTGCTGAAGCAGGAGATTAATCCTGAAAGAGGCCATGACTCTAAGGGTGATATATGCTGAACCAGGTTATCACTGGGAGCATCTCGGCTGGTGGGATACCTAGGAAATAGTTGAAGCTCATGGAGGAATGCCTCCCACGTGGAGGATATCATAGTACCACAGGGGAGGACAGTGAGGAGTTTTTCCCCTGAAGAGGAAGGAGACTGGATGCAACACCCATGCCCTGTTCTGGTCCCTGGACCACTGGGAGGGAAGGAGGTAGCAGAGCTGGAAGAAGGGAGGGGTGGGGGGAAGGTGCATTTAAGAACTGCCTGCATCTCTTCCTATCCTATTGGTGAGTTTGTGGTGGGTTTTGTTGTTTAAACTAAACCAGTTTTGTTTTCCCCAAGTGGAGTCTGTCTTTTGCCTATGACCATAAATGCGGGAGAGCCCTTTCTGTCCTATGTCACGACCCTGAAGCCTTTCCTTTAACTTCTCCTGCCTCTGGAACAGGAGTGAGTGGCTGTGTGGTGCTGGGCTTAACGCATGACACTGCTGAACTGTGTTTTGAGCCAGCCCCGGAGTGGAGTGGTGACAGTAAAGCCTGCCTGACTGTTGCTGAGCAGCAGCCCTGGGCTGCCGGAATGCTTTCAGTTCTCCAGCGTTTTCTGTGCAGCCCTGCGATCTGTAGGTTTATTTTTCTGGAGAAAAGCAAAACTGTGTTTATTTTTGACAGACGTAACTGTTCTTTACAGGGAAAGAAACAAAGGGAGACGTCTATCCATAATCCTTGTGACCCTTGCTGGTCTCTCTACTGGTGCTCAGTAAGTTTCCTAGAATCAAGGTATTTGTCTGGGTTTTTTGGAGGTTTTTTCCTAAATTCTGCAGGGTGACAGGACCAGTGTCTTCCAAGGAATTGTTTTGTGTCGCGTGATTTATCTCGTAAGATAACTCCTGAGAAGGAAAGACGCCTAAGCACTCAAAAATATGGCCAGAATTGCCTTCCCTGAGCTCCTCGTGTCTCTTTGGGGATGCACTGCAGATGCTAATAGAGAAATTAGAGGGAATTCATGGATATCAAGAAATTATTGAATAGCAGGGCTGACAGGGAATGCAGAAAGTAATTTTGTCCTGTGCCTGCTCCAAGGCAGGAACCACTCTGAATGCAGATCTCTGCCTGCTGTGATCTCAGAGATACCATCCCAGGAACTCTAGACCAATTTCCAGAGGTCACAACAATCCACTCCTGTGATCCTGTCAAAATCTGCTTTCCTCTGGGATAAACACACATCAGAAAAGGTTCATCCTTGCCAGCTCCCTCAAGATGTATCTTGCTGGCATTTAATTAGCTTTTTCTTTGCCTTATTTTTTTGGTTGTTTACTTCAAATTAAATTTCACCCCAGCACTCCCAGGGTGATGCCAAGCTCAGATTTGGGACTAACTCTTGACTTCATGAGCACAAAATCACTGCTAATATTATCTCTTTGCCTTGCACTTCTAGTTCCTGCACTGAAGTGGTTAAGTTTCAGGCTGAGGTTTCTGTGGGATAACCAAAAAAAGAAAGGCACTTTCTATAGCTTGTGTCTGCTGCAGGAGTTTCTGTTTCTGTTCCTCCCCCTCCATCACCTTCAGCTCATTTTGAAAGTGGCTGTGCTGCCGCTTGGAGTGGTGCTGGTGGCTGTGACCGTGGCACCATGCGTTTCACAAGGCCGATGTGCAAAACATCGGGGAGCGATTCCAAACTGCCCTGTTCTCACTCTGCAGCTTCAGGTACGCAAGGAAACGGAGGCACTAATCATCGTGGACTCAGGGCTCAGGCAAGCCTCAGCAGCTTCAGAATACACACTTGTATCACAGGATAAAATTAGACTCTGACCTTGAAACCTGTCAGTGGCGGAGCAGGAGCTGCAGCCTTGGAGCCACCCACATCCCATGTAATTCCGTGGAAATTCTGCTCTTTGAAAATGCCAGTCTTTCCTTCTGACAAGCTCTTGTGCCAGAAAGTGTTCCTGCCTTCTTTTCCAGACCTTGTCTCCCTCCTTTCTCTGTTGTGCACTGCGCTTAGAACATTTTCTCCTAGACCATCTTCCCCAGCAAATATCCTTTTTATCATGCACAGAGCAGCGTGAAAGAGGGAGCTGTGCTGATCAGCTCTTCTCAAGAGTAACTGCAGCCAATGTATTTATCTTCCAATCTCAGCTCCCCCTCACAGTCCGTTCACGGAAAAAAACAAACAGCCAAGAAGAAAGCAAGGCTGAAGCCTTGATTGCAAATAGGTTTTGGAGAGAGAGGCAATATTGTCTGCTTAAAACACAAGCAGACAAACAGAAATGCACACAAAGGACTGCTGTCTCTCCTTTTGTCCTGTGAATGCAGCCTTGCTGCTCTTGATGCGACAACAGAGATGAGAAACTGTAATAAAACCAAAATGCTTGGAGAGAACGAACGCTTTGGTGCCTTATTTGGTGCCAGCCTTGACTGCCCCTCTGTTAATAAGAGGTGAGTTTTCGGTTCTGTGAAGGTAAAATAAATCTATATTAAGTCTGAATAGATACCACTGATTTTCACATCAGTGGACGCAGATAGCAAAGTCAGCTCTTTTATGATCCCTGATCAATGATAAACCACCTAATAACACATAGGCACACAAAAAGTGCTAGAAATTTCAGTAGCCCACCCCCACCCCAAGCCTGAAACAGCCTGGTTAGGCTTTGTTCAATCTAGCAGGAGTTACTACCAGGTGTAACACATCATCACTTCTCTCTAGTTTTATGCCAGTTACAATGAGGACAAAGCAATAGGATCATCCACCATAAATCAGGACAGAAACTGTGCTTTCTAGTTTGTTTTTGCACCATTTCTAATTGTGCATTAATGGTTGTGACTTTCAAATGAGGTTTTTAAAATTAAACACTGAAACCTGACTTGAAGCATGCACTTCTCACAACAACCTTCAGTATTTTTTGCTGAGGATTTTGTTAAGATAAATGAAGATCAAGATACATACTGAATCTACTTAGACCTGCAGTTGGGTAGGAATATTAATCATCATAAAACCCAGTAAGAACCAAGGCACATTTATTTGTATATTATTTATGTATTGAAAGCTGGAAGCTCTTTTCTGAAGTACTTGCATTTAAAAGATCAGGATGATGATAACGAAGTCTGTGAAAAGGGAGAGTTTCCTGTCAGCAGAAACCTCTGATTGTTTTCCTTTGCAGACAGCGTGTTTTCAGTCAGAGCTGGGTCTCTCCACTGGATATAACAGCCACTGAAACACAAGGTGAATGAATCCAAAGCTGGATTATCAGAGCGTGAACCCGTTTCTCCCTTTCTTCTTCAGCGACCCACGTTGCTTAGAAGCTCTCTCAGTAATACTCTTCTGCAGCTGCCAGAGGTAGGGACTCTGTGTCGCTCATAGACCCCACGATGAGAGCAAAAGAGAGGCGTGAATGAGACTGGGAAATATCTGCTATTGCAGTGAAGGGATTAAAACACTCTCACCATACATGATGAGGGTGTAGGTGTATGCTCCTGAGACAGCCGGGGAACCTGTTAATAACGAAATATCTGACGTGACCTCTAACAACCATGGGTCTTTTGAATGACTCGGTCTTGGAAGAAACACTTCTGCTCTGATTGGAAAGATCTGATTTATACCCAGGTAAACCCTGGGCTGAACTGAAGCTGTCTTTGCTCGCTGGGAATGTTTTGCTGTCCTGGGCATAGGTGTGTGAGACGGAGTGGCTCCTGGGGCTGTGCTTAGAGGTGCTTTGGTATCTCTTGTCATGCACAAGAACCTGGAGAAACTTCCAAAAGTTCATTAGAGGATATCTTTTCACTCCGCTTCCTCTTTCTTGGTCTCTTGATCTCTTTATTATCTATTCTCCTTTATTTCATTAGCAGTTTATGTCATTTGACACTTCATCAGGCTGATGGCCTGTTTACTGTATGCAAATGCTTCCTGAATTATGCATGAATAACGATGAATTTGTGTATTGGTTTCCTGAACTGGCATTCTGCCATGTAAAATTAGCTTCACTTCGACGTAAGCACAAAACGTGCTGACGCGGTCAAATTAAAACTGAAAGAAGAGCTCACCTTGAAGGGGACATCAACTATTGAGCCACTGTGAGGAAAGAAAGCACAGCTGGAGCCTGGTAGATGCAGCCACGGATACATCCAAGGACCTGGCAAGACACCGGGGCAGTGGTGTGCCATGGGATGTGGTATTTTAGCACCGTAACACCTCCACGTCGAATCATAGAATCATTAGGGATTGGAAGGGACCTCAAAAGATCATCTAGCAGCCCCTGGCATTGCTCAGCCACCTGTGCCAGTGGAGTGGTTTGGTGCACTGGCAGAGGTCAGAGATGGGCTGTAGGACCTGATCTGACTGTGGGTGCCCCTTGTGAATGGTCTGCAACATCCAAACTGCACGCTGGCATGGAGCCACGATGCGGTTTTGAACTCTTTTTCATTTCCCCAAGGAAATGTGTTCTGTGACAGGACTGAGTACCAGTGCAGGTGAAGGGGCTGACTGGGGCTGGTGGGAGTACTCCTGAGGCCACGTGCTTCTGTCCCCGATGTACATGCTGGCCCATTCCAGTAAAAGGGTGGATGAGTTCTGCTGGATACTTGCAAGTGAGGCAAATCAGAACGGGGGGTTTTGATGTTTTAAATGACCTGCTTAAAAAACCGAAAATGTCTTGTTTTCTCCAGCTGACAAGTGAAGGCCAAAGCTGCACCTGCTAAAGTCCATGCTCTGGCAGCATCTTAAGAACTTGAGCTTTGCCAAATCTCTCAGCAGATCCACTTTGTATAGCAGGTCTAAGAAGGGGATGTGGAGATGGCAGCAGCCCTTTCATAAGAAAGGGTACAAATGCTGAAGGTCTTTCTTCCTACCTAGTATCTATCCCAAGATGACATGGAATATACTTATGGAAGAGCTGAAGACAGATACTCAGTAGGCACAGATAAACCACAGAGAAACTGTTCTCGCTTGGCGCCAAGAGCTAATTCTGATTTGAACTTCTGTTGCCCCCTCTAGTAACCTCTAGATATTTCTCACTGCTTTTTGGATTTACAGGCAGGACAGGGCTGTTGACTACAACCTGCTTAAGTGAATCTTCAAAAATCTTTGTTCTGTGCTGTTTGCCCAGGGTTGATTCAAACAGTTATTAACGATGCTCTCTGGTCTCTTATATGGGTGATGCAATCTGAAATGTTTTGTGTGTATTGCAGCACAGAGGATACCGTGGTCCTGTAACTGGGGCTGCCCTTGGTCCTGCTCCAAGCCTGGTGAGTGTTGTGCAGGATCTGGTTTTGCTTTGTTGAAACTCATAACTGCAGTGAGCACAAGGCTGACAGTTTCAAGAACACAGGTTAACAAAAACAAAAGAAATCAAGAAATCATGTTCTTTTGCTTTAAGTCTTACCAGCAGACACATTCTTCTCCTGATAACCTTAGTCACTCATCAGAAACAGCAGTCACTGTAGTACCTTGTTTATATTAAAAAGAAATCTAGTAAAAAAATAATGATTTTACTTTTTAGTGTTAATCTGATTTCTCAAGCAACAGGTGACATAATATTTGATTCATTTGTGTTACCTGCTTAGCAGTTTTGTGGGGCCATGACATGTCTAAAATGATGATGCTCCGTACTCCATCCAGCAAGTGACAATCTTGACAAAACACATTTGAGTGGATCTCCACCTATGGACAAAGTTGAAGGAGAATTTAATGACTAACTTTGCAGAATCAGCAGAGAGAAGTCTCCTGTATGACATTTTGCTAATATGATGTAATGTTTACTTTCAATTTGAAGGGCTGAGAACTTGAGAGAGCTGTCTTTTTCCTCCCTCCTTTTTAAAATAGACTCCTGTACTGGGATTCAGGACCTGGAGCATCTTTTGACTTGCATGCACACGGGTCCTGCGTAACTGATCAGGCCCCATGGATTTGTGGGTGTCCAATTTGTCTGATTGATCTCTCACTGATCCTTCCTGACTAAGGGAAAATCTTTCCTTCTCCAGGTCTTCTCTTCTATCTGCAGAGACTGGAATTCCTGATGATTTGCTTTTAGTAATAAAGATTATTGCTCAAGTATAGAAATAAAGATTAGAAGAAGAGAAGGCATTGAGTAACTCCAATTTCTCTGTATCATTTATTTTCATAGAATCACAGAATCCTTAGGGATTAGAAGGGACCTTGGAAGATCATCTAGTCCAATCCCCCTGCCACAGCAGGATCACCAAGTCACCACTATGGTGGTGAAAACCCCTTTGCTTCCACATCAGAACGTGATTTTTTGCCTTTGCAATCAAATTTCAATCACTGCTCTCTTTCATAGAATCATAGAACATTATGGGTTTGGAAAGGACCTCTAGAGATCATCTAATCCAACCCCCCTGCCAAAGCAGGGGCTGGAGCAGGACTGTGGATTACAGAGGGTGGGGGCCCTCTGGGCACCCACCTGGTCCTGGCTCACCCACCCCTTGCCAACCTGTTCTCAGCCATTCATGGTTCACCTCTGCCAAATGCTCTGGTGTGCTGGGCCCAGTGTTATAACCTTGTCTCTTGATGTTTGTAATTATTTTATTAAACAGAAATCCAACACGATCTTCTTGGTGCAGACACGTAATCTACTGGCTGGGGATGTGAACCGGAGAAACACAGACATCTGGCACCAGATCCAACACACAAAGCTCAGTGGGTCGTAAGAGGGAGAGAGCAGAGAAAGACAAGGGAATTTTCGATCCTGCCATCTAAGGATGGGCAAAATGGGCAGGCTCGAGCAGCATCTGCCCCCAGAACCGATGGGCACAGGTTGCTACAGAGCCCAGTTTTCACCCACTGTCTGCCTGCCTCTCTCTGCCGAAGCAAAGGGATGTTTAAACGGTGTGGAAATGAGCCAGCCACATCCTACATCTTTTCTTTTCGTGGAAGCTCGCAGCGAGGGCGAATGGGGATTTGAGCTTTGCAGAGATCTGAGGTATTTTTTCCCCAAACACAAACACTCAGCCTACTCTGCCTGTGCCCTGTCTTCTTCTATTGTCTCATTTTTTCAACTGCTTTCTGTGTTTTTCTTATCGTGACAATAGTGGTGAAAGATAAACACCAGGGCGAACAATGCTGCTCTAATAAAGGAGCAGTTAAAATAGCACAGAGAACGCAAATTAAACACCAACATCATTTAGAAGCTGTAGTTTCTATTAAATATAACTCCTGTGCATCTTAACTTTAGAAAGTGGGTGGATTCTATTAACTTGAATTCTTTTCCTGGAGGATCACAGGATAAAGGTGTCTCACAAATGCACAGATAGTAAATGGAGGTGATTTCTTTTAAAAAATGGCAGAGAAAGGTGCAGCAGGTCAATGTGTTGCTGTAAAGACACCGGTGTTGGCTCTTCTTTCTCTTTTCAAGTCTGCCTTTTTCTGAGGTTGCTGTGCTCCAGAGCTCCCAGAGTTAATCTCAAAGAAACATTAATTCCATATTTATAAATACAAACACCAGTAAAGTTTGCTCCCTTGTGCTTTGGAATGAACTTTCGTTTTGGCTCCAGGCAGTGCTGGATTGAAAATGCAAGGGCTGAGCCTTTGGCCTTGGGCTTCAGTGCTGAGATTCAGCTCTCTGCTCCCTTGTTGCCTGTCTCCAGGGGCACTGCCAGTCTGGAAATACGTTTCAGTATTTACAGTTTGCACCTGGTCTTGAGAGTGCTGCAGCTAAGTCTTGGCCTGGAGGAGACATCTGCTTTTCTTCCATATCTGTGCAGGCAGCTCCTGCACATGGCTGTGCAACGCTTGTGAAAGCTATCCCATGGCAGACAGCTCTTCCCAGGGACCAAGGCTCCAAATGGAGCCCAGCACTCAAACTATTCTATGGACCTGGACTTTGGTCACTGTTTCCCAGATAATTCCAGCTCTGCAGGAAACCTCACCATCCGGGTGCCTCTTCACAGCCAGTGGCAAAATGTCACGACTCTGCAGGAATATTGATCGAAGCTGACTGGTTGCAATGTTACGAGTACACTGGAAAGCTGGCCGAGGTACCCTGCAGATCTGTGCTGCCTTCTTTCGAGATCCCTTCCAATCCCTAATGTTCTGTGATTCTTGTTGCATTTAGGTTCTTCTTGAACGTTAGCAGTTTCTGTTGTTGCTGTGCTCTGCTGAAGCACTCGTGCCTTTGCAAAAAGCTCTGATGTTCCTGTAGTTTTTACCTGCTAGGGGATCTGAATCAACCGTTTCTTTCGGACTTGGTCTAGGCGATCCTGCTCTGGAAGGGAGATTGGACTAGATGATCTTTCAATGTCCTTCCAATCCCTAATGTTCTGTGATTCTGTGTGATTCTGTTCCATTTGAATTTCCCTTCTGAGAAAAAAATCATGACCAGAAAGAGGAGATGGCTGAGGCAATGCCTTTGTCTTTCCCACCTCTGAGCTTTTGTGCTGCTCATGAGAAGATGGGTTATACCCAGGATCTCAGTGCTCATCCACCTGATGTTCATGGAGTGCTCCAGAACCAAGAATGGCCAAACTTCAGAAATGGTGACGGATGAGTTTGGGGTTGCCGCAGAGCCCCTCATTTTGCTGGCATTTGATGCAGTGGGGAAAGGCACCGCGCTGCCTGCACGGGAGCAGCCACAGAAGAATCAAAGGACACCGCAATGTGACGCCTTCCATAGGAAGCTGTATCCGGTCAGAAGGATTCTTGGGAACTGTCAGTGCCAGACCTCTTCATCTGTGTGTGTGAAGCCTGGGGAGTAACTCCTAGCGGATCTTTCAAGGTTAATGTAACTGATCCTGTTTTGTTGATTGAATATATGACTATTTCCAGAGGGATTAGTTATAATCCAGAAGTTAACACATCATTTAATCTTTGATGGTGTTTGTACAAATCTTTCATATGACCTTTCAAGAAAACAGCCCTCTTGGCTCAGCACATTTTGTCGAGGGATTTGCTGCAAATCAAATTACTGTGGTGTGTCTTCACATTAGAGCTAGAGGGGAATATTCTGATGAAGCACTTTCTCCTTTGAAAATGCCAATTCATTAAAAATGAAATGTTTCACGGAACTTTTGCCAAGATGTGTGTCCCTTCCTTGTTGCACTGCCAGTTGGCATGCTGAGAGTCCTGACTTCCTGCACCTGCTGTTCTTGGAACCCTGACTTGTTTTAAACATCTGTAGCAGGTGGTAAAGGGCAAATTCTGCAAACCTGGTGCTGAAAAGTCCCTCCGTGCAACTCCGTGCATGCACCAACATGACTTGACATGTGTAAGGCACATGAAATGGGAGAGGGAGAAGGGTGGGTCAGAGGAGGGGCTGGTTAACAGATCGAGAGAGGTTCTCCTCCCCCTCTGCTCTGCCCTGGTGAGACCGCATCTGGAATATTGTGCCCAGTTCTGGGCCCCTCAGTTCAAGAAGGACACAGAACTGCCGGAGAGAGCCCAGAACAGAGCCACAAAAATGATGAAGGGAGTAGAACATCTCACTGATAAGGAAAGGCTGAGGGAGCTGAGTCTTTTCAGCTTGGAGAAATGCAGACTGAGGGGTGACCTCAATAATGTTTATAAATATGTGAAGGGTGGGTGCCAGGAGGATGGAGCCAGGCTCTGCTCAATGTCATCCAATGATAGGACGCAGGGCAATGAGTGTAAGCTGAAACATAGGAGGTTTTTCTTCATTGTGAAGGTGACAGACCAGTGGAATGGGCTGCCCAGGAGGGTTGTGGAGTCTCCTCCTCTGGAGACATTTAAAACCCACCTGGATGTGTTCCTGTGTGACTTGGTATAGGTGGTCCTGCTGTGGTGGGGGATTGGACTAGATGATCTTTCAAAGTCCCTTCCGAGACCTAATGTTCTGTGATTTTGTGATTCTCTAGGAGATCCTGTTGTACCAGCAGCTCACTTACCTTTCAAAAGCTCAACTGGAACATACTGCAAAGTGGAGTCAGCTTTGGCTCTAGGCACAGGGAGAAGGGAAGTATTTTTAAAGCACGGCATCTTTTCAAACCTAATCAGCCAGAACATTTTTAAGCCTCACCAATCAAGCTTGAGGAGATTTTAAAACTTAATTAGCAGCATTAAGTTTGTAAGAAGGATACACAATAATGGAAGTGTGGATATAGAAATATCTTCAAAATATTTAGAAGTACATCAATTTGTCTTGAAATTGGAGGTATTAGTGAAAAAATTTATCCTGCATGATGCAAAGTCTTTGCTTTCTCACCAGGTTCTGTCAGAGGAAACACAGACATTAGGAGGTTACAGCACCCCTTTACCTGAGTCAGGTGCTTTCTCAGCTCTGCAGAAGCCATGCTTGCTGACACTGCAATAAAATGCTGTTCACTTTCCACAAAAGCCAATTACTGCTTTATTTTGTTACTGCAATAACACCTTGGAAAGACAGCTGGTAGGTCTGTGTTTCTGAGTGTTGTGGCTTATGAAAAGTATCTGATCCAGATGGATTTGCTGTCATGCACATCTCAGTGCAAGAGCAGTAGAGCAGAGCCAATGCATGGGCCCAAGGGCATGGTGTGTGCTCGACGCCCAGGGCAAGGCTACAACATGCACAGGCACCCCTGCCAAGTGATTTGCCATGGCTGACGTGTCCTGAGGGGTTACTAGGGTGTATTCTAGATATTTGCAAGCTCCAGACCCCTCCTTTTATCACAGAGGTGATAATTGTCTCCTCAGTATCAGGTGTTGCCTCTGCTTTCTGGTAGATCAACGTCTTCTGAGTTCTTTTATCTCTGCCTCCTCTGAGCTACCAGCAGCATCCTCTGCCTGTCTCTGAGGAAGGTTCCACTGGTAAATCGACCCCTTCTCTCATCCCCTTTGGAGGAGGATACCTTACTGACACACTTCTTCACATCTCAGACCCCACCCTGCAGAGGGTGAGCTGGGAAAAGTCCTTCATCTTGGCTGGGGCTCCCCTGTTGCAATACAGACCATGCCAGGAATCCATAAAGAGCAGGGCAATGAGTGGGAACAGTACAGGGAGATGAGGCTGCAGTGCAAAGTGTTATTGGGTCAGTGTCCACTGAGAAGCAAGACCCTTGGGTGGGTTTATTATGGGAACACAATAATCCTATCAAGGGAGTGGAATATGCAGCTGGGCTTGGTCCCCTCATCTTTTCCATCCCCATACAGATTGCCTGTTGAAACCTTTGGTTCAGGCAGGACCCAGCTGGGGTTCCCTGCAGCTGCCGAGGGCTGACTTTAGATTGCAGTCTGGATTTAATCAGTGTTTTAATAAGCTGCAAGAAAGTACTGTTGTTGGCACCAGGAGCAGAAGGAGCATGAGCAGCCCCCAATGGAATGAGCCCAAGAAAAAGTGTTTGTCTCGCTGGGGGCTTTTCTTTCAGTGTCTGGCAGCAGATGGCAGAGGTGTAAGACCTTCTGAAAAATAGGTGGAAGGCATCATTTCTAACAGAAAGTACCAGACACACTCTATAAACAGGTCACAGCAAAAGGTGAGTGCTCTGAGCTGGTTTGCTTTCAAATACGGTTCCCATAAATATCAGCTTCCAGGCTTTTGATTTCAGTGTTCCTGTCAAAGACTAAATGATCTGAGGCCCTGTAAACTTCACTCCCTAGACTTGCATATCTAATGTTCTGTAAGATGTAAAGTTTTCCCTGGTTCTTTCTATTTACTTCTGCACATAAATAAGAAATCATACTGTTGTATCTGTCAAGACGCGGTCCTTGCGGGAAAGAGCTCTGTGTATACGTGAGGCTGTGCTGAAGGAAAGGGAGGCGTCCCCAAACAGTGCTGGTTCTTATTTACTTCAGAGAAGTTCAATATTTTTGTGGTCACATTTCTCGCTACCGTTCTGGGATGCAGAGCTGAGTAAACCTGTACCTCTGTAATGCAGAAGGTGGTAGAAGCCATACCAGTTTCTGCGCTCAGCATTATCTTACACGAGGTTTTCCATAATTAGCTTCCTTCAGCTGTAGTTGTTCCTTAGGGGTTTTTTTGTCATCCAACTGGCAACGAAGTCTCCGAACACTACTGGAAATTGACAAATGGCTGTTTTACACCAGTGGTACAAAATCAGGTCAGTAATTGTGCCTGTAGATCTTCTTCTATGAAGTAGTAACTTTTATTACCTGGCATTGGATTTATATGGGGATTTATATTGCTTCTTGCAAATACGTGTTGTGTCATCATGCTGAGTTTCACCTTTTTTAGCAAGCTCACAGGCAGTTTTGTTTAGATACCCATCACTCACATTGACTCTCTATCACAGAACCACCAAACATTAGGATTTCAAAGGGACCTTGAAAAGCCATCTGGTCCAATCCCCCTGCCAGAGCAGGATCACCTAGACCAAGTTGTACAGGAACATATCCAGGAGGGTTTTAAACATCTACAGAGAAGGAGACTCCACAATTCCCCTGGGCAGCCTGTTCCAGTGCTCTGTCCCCCTCACTGTGAAGAAGTTCCACATTTACGTGGAACCTCCTATGTTCCAGCTTACACCCATTGCCCCTGGACACTCTATGGGGTCACTTGTCCTGGACACTGTGGCCTCTAATATAATGCACCCCAATGTGGCACAAAAGATTTAGCAGTGACCTTGGTCTACATAGGAGTGAGTCTAAGCAAGAGCCTTTCTGCACACCAAACCATTGGTAGTAACTGTAAACACTGAGCTTCATCACTTCTAGAAGCAGACACCACACAAATATGCTGTTTACTGCAGAAACTGCAGTTTCTCAGAAGAGACAGAGCTTAAAAGTAGTCACTGAGCAGAATTAGTTCTGGTCTAACTCAGATGAGGACAGATTGCACCAATCCTGTGGCACAACCTGCGTTGGGGAATCAAGGTGAAGCAGGAACTGGGTCCTGCTGTCAGTGAAGCTAATGGCAAAGCACTGACAAATTTCAGGAGTAGGCAGGCTGAGCCACACTTTGCTGCTGTTATATCTCATTTGCAAGGAAGTTAATGACCTGTTCCTGCAGGTTTACTTGTCTTTATGAAGATCATAGGATCATTAGGGATTGGAAATGACCTCGAAAGACCATCTAGTCTAATCCTCCTGCCAGAGCAGGACCACCTAGACCAAGTTGCACAGGAACATATCCGGGCGGGTGGGCATTGAGTCTGGATCTCTGCTGGTATTTGAGTCTCTTTTGGACTTCTTTTTGAAGGTTCTGTGGCAAGGGCCATTTCAGGTAGGGTTTTTAACTTGTTTCTGGAAAAAGCGTCTTGATTGGTGACGGTCATGTATTTATCCCTGCTCCCTTAATCAATCTGTATGAAAACTTGCTAAGAACATAGCACTGAGGTGGCAAATCTGCTTTGAGTGGCAGTACATCTGCCAGATCTGAATCTTACAAATGGTATTCTGAACGCAGCCCAAAGCAGGGTTTCCAATGGAAATGTTCTGTCTGAGTACATGACCCAAAGAAACTTGTCTGGCTCTGAATTTGTGCTTGTTTTGAGCAGGGAATCGTAGAATCATAGAAACATTAGGGATTGGAAGGGACCTCGAAACTCCAGTACTTTTCAGTCTAAGTTACAATTACAATCTATATTCTAGTACTGCAGATTTTAATAAGTAGTAATGGTAAGGCACATAGGAAATCTGTGTGAATGTAATTGGGATATGGCCTGTGACGTCCTCATTCCTCTCATCATCAGCAAAGCAAGATGCTGAAAGTTCATGTGCCCTTTGTGTAGAAAATACCTGTGCAGAAGACTTTTCTAAATGAAGATTTCTTTGGTTATTATAAATGCAGCCAGCAGTGTTTTGGTTAGTTTGTTTGGGATTTTTTCAACTGTGATTGCATTTTTTCCATCTGTACTTGAGCTCACTGATAAGGGAGAACTAGGAAAGAAAAGGTCCTATTCCAGATCATGAACCTGCTAGAGAACATAGGAGTGCTAATTGCCCGTCACTGTTTAAGGTTGTTTAAAGCTGCTGGCAGCTCTGGTTGTGCAGTAGAATTTTTTTTAACATCCTAGCAAGTAAAACACAACAATTTCATGTGTGTCTTTAAGACAAAAGGGAAATCCTCTCCTCATTTTCCGTGTTGACCTTATCACTGGGGAAAAGTTATCCCAGCCACTTCTGTGGTAACAGGGTGTTACCGGAGCTAAGGGTGGCAGCAAGGCAGGGATGGGGCTGAGATGGGTTCACTGTGCACTGCACCTCTGCAGGCAGAGTAAAGTCAGGATATTTTGTGTGGTTTTTGTATTCTTCCTGAAATTACATTTCCCCCCCTGTTATCTCTGCTTTTCCTCTCTCAGGAAATGCTTAACTAGCTTCGTGCATTGAACGGTTAAAGTTTACCATTAAGAATCAAATCAGGTTTGCCTGATAGGTGATGAAAGCAAAGCTTCTTGTAGCTCGCTGTTTGGGTTGACATTTTGATTTATTGTTTTCAGGCTCTCTGCTGTCAAGATCATTGAATGGGTGGTAGGTTCCTGTTTCCTCTTGTTCCTTATTTGGCAATGGAAGGGGAGTAGGAAGGCAGATTAGAAAAAAGCAATCCAACTCAAGCACTCATTAGATTAACGGAAAGATTAAAGCTTATAAAGGAGAGGTGACTGTGTGCATGTGGTAAATAATAGAAGATGCATGCACTAACTAAAGGAAGCTAGAGGAGAGTGGGGGAAAGGGTACAGGAGCTTTTTTTTTATTTAATGAGGAAACTATTTGGGGTGGTAGGGATCAGGGTTCACTGAGTTGCTGTTGGACAAGGACTGGTGAGTGCTGGAGTGTCTCTTCTCCCTGGTGGTGAGTGATAAGACTAGAGGACATGGCTGCAAGCTGCGTCAGGGGAAGTTTACGGGGGATGTTTTCTTCACTTAAAGAGTTGCTGGGCATTGGAACAGGCTGCCCAAGGCAGTGGTAGAGTCGACATCCCTGGAGGTGTTTAACAATGTGTGGACCTGGTGCTTAGGGACACAATTTAATAGTGAGCTGGCAGTGCTAGGTCAAAGATTGGACTTGAAGATCGTAGAGGTCTCTTCCAACCAAAGAGACGCTGTGGTTCTGTGAGAAACAAGGATCTCATAGGATGAAAGACAAACATCAAAAATTCAGAAAGAAATGGCAAGGAAAGGTTGAGATGAAATAGCTGGTTTTCTTCATGACAAAAGTTGGCAGGCAAGACCTTGAGGTCAGTGCACTTGTTTGAGTAGTCTGGATGGGGAATAACACATCCATCATGCAGACAACACAAAGATTTAGGAAGGACGGAAGGGATCCTCAAAGAGAGATTTTAAATGAGTGAAAGAAATGGGCAATATGAAGAGAAACACTATTAAATATATTCTGGATCACCTTGGGCTGTGTTTTGCACTGAATGCTCCTCTCTCTTCTCTTCTTTGAGGCTATTTTTGGCTTTTTTCTAATTCAAGGTTTAAGGAATGTCTATAAATTTCTTTCCTAAGTGCAAGAGTTCAGAGAGCTCTCAGGATAAAGCAACCCAAATAAATGATCGCTGATCACGTAGCAAGTGTGTACCTGGCCACATGGCCCTGAGAGGAGAAAACTACTGTTTCATATGATGACTGAGCTGACTGGACTACTTTTTAATTCATTATCACGAGTATTTGCATTTCTTCTTCATTTGTCTTGGTAGATAGGATGATTTGGTTGTGTGGTCCAAGCCAAGTGTGGACCCTTCAGGGAAAGGAGGCTCACAGGTTAGAGGTCAGAGTGTCCTGCTACAAGACCAATAGATGAAAAAAGCTGTGAGGAGGCAGATGAGAGGGTGCATTTGCTCTCCAACTCTTCATCCATCTATGGAGTTTAACAAGGCTTCCCTCACTCAGCACCTTCAGCAAGCCACTGGATCCTAGATTTGTCAGGGAAGTGTCTTTAGCCACCTTCCGAGCACATGGCTTCACTAGACCAGAGTGTCTCTAGACAAATGCTGTTCTCCATATGCCTGCCTTGCTCCTGCTGGCAGCTGAAATTTATTTGAGATGTTCTAGCAAGTCAGTTGGAAGACACATGACACACTCCTGGCTGCCTGCAGGGAATGTGCAGGAGAACTATTTTGGGCCTAAATTGTGATTAAATTTGCCTGGTCAAAAATTCCTTAGGAACTCTATTGCCTTCTCTTTTGAGCAGACGTATAGCTTAACTGCCTTAGCCCTCCTCCAGATTCATAACACCTGAACGATCGCAGTATTAAAACAGCATCAATGGCTCTATAATTCAGTGTCACCTCATTACGATTAAGAGGAATGTAACGCCGGCAGTGACAAGTGCAGAAGAGTTCCAGTCCCTGACAGTGCAAATTGGATTCAGCTGCAGCTTCACACACTCAAAAAGCTGGAATCAAAAGGCTGTTTAACATACTTGGGTGTTTGGTAGTAGTTATAAGGGAGGTGGTATTTCATGGTCATTAATCAAGAGCTAGCAGAGAAACAGGGCTACTCAACGTTGATTAAAACTTTCATTGCTGCTGTACGTGAAATACATCTTCACTTTGGAGCTCTTCTTGAAAGAGAATATATTTGGAACTGTATTAACAAAGTCATGTTTGGGTTCTGCTGGGTAATATTTTAGTGCTCGAGACTGGAAGAAGGGCAGCTTTTAGCTGATACCAACTGACGAAATATTCACTGTGAGACAAGTAATCTCTTCAATCATAGAATCATAGAATGTACTGGGTTGGAAGGGGCCTCCAAAGGTCATCTAGATCAATCCTCCTACAACAAACGGGGTCGTCTCTGACTAGAACATTCTGCTTAGAGCCCCATCCAGCCTGACCTTGAATGTCTTCAGGGATGGGGCCTTCACCACCTGTCTAGGCAACCTGTTCCAGTGACCCACCAAAGAACTCTTTCCTAACATCCCACCTAAATCGCCTCTTTTCTAGCTTAAAACCATAACCCCTTGTTCTGGCATACCCTGCCCTTGTAAACAGATCTTCCCCAGCCTTCCTATAGGTCCCTTTCATGTACTGAAATGTCACTATAAAGTCTGCTTGGAGTCAGGTCTTCCTCAGGCAGAGCAACCCTAACTCTCTCAGCCAGTCTTGATAAGAGGTGGGCTTCAGCCATCTGAACATATTCTTGAGCTCCTCTGGACCCGCTCCAAGAGCTCCATCCTGTGTTGGTGGAGCTCCAACAGCTCCACCTCTCCAGGTGAGGTCTCACTAGGGCAGAGTAGAGGTCAGTTCTACCCATCCACATGAGCAGAGAAGCTGGAGAGCAGAGGAGCAGGAAAGCATCCACAGCTGTCTCCAGGTCTGCAGGGCCAGACTGCTTCCTGTGCCCCAGCAAAGCCGGGAACTGGGAATTTGTCTTTGTGCTGAGAAGTGTAGCCTCTGTCACAAAACACAGGCACGGTTTTGAAGCTGTTTGAGCAAAACAAGCTCAGCTGACAAATGCAACTCCTGCTGGCACCCTGCACCTCTGCCATACATTTTGCCCTCAGAGAAGCGTGGCAGACAGCAGCAAATGTATTTTTTAATGTCACCACTAGCAATGTTTAGTAGAGCCCAGTGCCAATGTGGTGTGGAATGCTAATCCCTTTGGCCCCAGGGGTGCTAAAGGAAGTCTCTCAAAGCAAACACCAGACCTTTCCCGCACTCAATGATAAGCTGTATGAGGGTGCTGAGCAGAGGCAAAGCCCCTCTCAATCTCCCTGCCAAAGCACTCCTTGTTCCCAGAGACATCTGGGAGATGAAACGCTATGCAAACTCCAATTTTCTCCAAAGTGTCATCTCCAAATGGCTTTGGAAAGGGGAAACTGGTTTTCACTTTTGGGCTTTGTGAGCAGAGCATTTTTGTCTGCTCTGTGGTGCAGTGTGTGCCATTTCTCAGAGCTATTATCCTTGAGAACGTGGACGTTTGAGACTCAGTGATCTAAGCAGCTTTAGTGCTTTCCTGGGGCCTGATATATATTTGCTGCAAATGCATCGTTACAAAAATTTATCAGGAGAAACACTGACACTGGCAGAAGCTGTGAAGCGATGAAGGGTTAGGAAAGAACTGAAGGAAGGAACAGGCTGGGACTGTTACACGAGTGTTCCACCAGAGCCAAGCTCCCCTCCTTTCTCCCCTCACCTTCTGTCCTGCAGGGATTACGGTCACAAAAGCAGAAAATAAGGAAAGCAGAGAAAATCACTTCTGGTAACATAGTCTGTGAATTTCGGAAGTGCGGGAAGCTCTGGCCGGTCCCTGGGGCCATGCGCTTGTGACATTAATGTCTGTTCTGCAGGGACGAGTTTTCGTTCCTGCCCTGCTCCTTCCCAGGTGGATGTGTTGATTAAGAGTCTCTTTGCATTGTTTCTAGAAGCAAATAGCTGCAGTGCCTTGATTATAGTCTCTCGGAGAGCTGCAGTGCTGACTCCAGCTCTGCAGGCAGTGGCAGTTGTGGCTGTTTGTTCAGGGGCTCGTGGGACCTTAGTGGAGAGGCTTAGAATCACAGAATCACTGAAGTTAGAAGAGACCTATAAGATCACCAAGTCCAACTGTCAAGCTGACCCCACCATGCCCACTAAATCATGTCTCCCAGGGACACATCTACACTTTTTTTAACACCTCCAGGGTCAACAACTCCTCCACTACCCTGGGCAGCCTGTTCCGATACCTGACCTCTCTTCAATGAAGAAATTTTTCTTCTCCTTCTATCACTAATGACTTTCTGGGCTTCATGCTACAGTTAGTGCTGCTTCTCAGTGCCATGTGCATGGTCCCTTCTGGTGTCGTGAGTACCACATCCACGTCTTGCTGCAGTTTTATTCTTCTTTCTCTACCTTTCCTTGTCTTTCAACATGCCACAGAACCCCAGAGTCGTGGATTCTGTCTGTATGTATATGCAGGCTTTTAAAGCAACGTGAAAGAAGCAGCATCTCTATGTGTCTCCCCCTCAGTTCCCCATGAATTTAATAATCTGAAATCCTATTTACTTGCTGTGTCTAGATCTTTTCCACCCACAAGATGCTCTCTTGGACTCTCAACCAGGAGTACGTGGGCAAAGGCTTGAGAGGGGTGTGAAACAGGGAACAGCTTATTTGCCTCAGAAGCATGACAGATAGTGCTACGAGAGCAGATCCAGTGCCGTATTACAAACCTGTGTGGTTCTCACTTCCTCAGACAGGCTCTCTGGAAGGAGCCCAAGTGGGGTTCGGCAACCCAGCCACTCCCTAGGGTATCTCAGCAATCGGCATGACTGAAAGTCATGGTGTGTGGAGCAAGGGGTAAAACCTTGTGAACTTCAGTGCTGCTATGAAGGTTTTCCTTCCTTGATGGGAAAAGAAAACCAGGAAAGAAACGGTAATGAAAGACAAGAAGGAGAGAAAAGTGAAGAATCTGCTTTTGTCCTGAATGGAGGACTTGTGAGACATTCAGTGGAGTTTGTTGGATGAGATGCCAACTCCCCATCTCAAGGCAGTTTACTTGTGTTGTGAGCACAGCATCAGTCCTGGGGAGATCACAAGCCATGGGGCACAGAGTGCTGTTGCAGCCCTTAGTGCTCCCACTCCTCCCAGGAGGTAGAAGTTTCTTTTTCCAGTTTTCTTTGTGCCACTGCTAACAGCAGCGTTTGCCCTGGCAGAAATCGTTCTTACAAGAATTATGTTCCTTTTCTAAAATTGCTTTCACTGCTGATTGCTTAAAAAGAAATCGAGTGGCTGCCATGCCAGTGCTTAAATGAATGCTGCTCAGAGAGCAACTGAAGAGATCTCCAGAGAAGCAGCAAATAAAAGGTCTTGTCTGTTCCTGGATGCCTGATCTGCTCTACAAGAAGGTGGTGAGCCAGCAGGCACGGGGGCAGGTGTGTCCCCCGGTATGGTGCCGAAGGCCAGGCTGTGGTCCTGCGTGGCTCACTCAGATACAGAGCTGGGTTTCCTACTCTCTTTCTAACCCTTGGCTTTCCCTTTGGTTTGAAAAACTGTGTTTGGAGCCAGAGGGACAAATTGGAGCCCAGTTGTGTGAAGATACTGTGGGGAGAGTCCTGGACCAGATGGAAAGCATCTTGTGTAGTTGCAGCTTTGCATAGCAGGGGAGAAAATAAGTGCTTTGGGGTGGGAATAAAGATGCCTTTGCTGCCTTTGGTTGCCAGAGGGATGCTGGGGGTTGAGAGCTACTGAAAAGCAAAGAGTTTTTCAGGCAGAGAGGGATTCGAGCCTCCTGGCTACACTGTGCTGTGATGATTTGGCATCCAAGGTATTTCTGTTTGAGGGGAGAAAAATGAAGAGAATAGAAGAAAAACAGCCAGCAGAAATCCTTTAGAAAGAGCAGCTCCCAGTTAACACTGGGCCGCGAGCTTTGAAAATCAATGTTGACAATTGCAAGTTGCTGGGTAAGAAGAGCAGTTTGCATTGTGATACAAAGCTCCAGATGATTTACAGACACCTGGGCCACGCTGCTGGCAGGTGGGTAAAAGAACACGTCTCAAAGCGCAGAGTAGAAATGTCATGGTGTGAATCATGGGACAGGTGACAGCTCTCAAAGTGTTATGGTGGCGCAGTTAAATAGCAAGCAGAGAGCTTAGGGGTGTCTTGGGAGAAGTTCCTGCTCCCATCTTTTGGTCAACGACCTCAAGCAGACAGGGCTGCTTCTTGGTAGAGGTTTCTGGCTTGACCCTAAGTAACACTTCATTCTGCCCAGTTCTCTCCAGCTCTGAGCTTTGCCATACTGGTCACCTCAGCACTGGTGCAGGGACACTGACTCATGGGGACACCTTAATAGCTGTGGGTTCCTGGTCTAAGCCACCAAGGGCTGAAGTTCTGAAGGGGTCAGACTCCTGCTTACTGATCACATGGGGATATATATGAGCCACCTCAGGCCATGGATGTCCCTTCTCTGTGTCAGCCTTTTCACATGGTGGAAACCATGGATAAATAAATATGTGTAAACATTCAAATACTATTAGTAGCCAAGAAAATCTTTTGTGGGTCATCATACTAAATTGTCTCTCTTGCCCAAAAGGTACTTTGTGATATCTTCTCATGAGTGTTCACCTTTATTGTCCAACCCAAGGACTGTGCTGAGGAGGAGGCATCCCTGATCTTTTCTGACCAGATGTCTCTCCTCTGGGTTTTGTGAAGTTTGAAGTTATTGCCAGGCTGCAGAAAAGTTTGTTTGGCCCCTGTGAGTCTGATTTAATGGAGATGTTGGCCACAAAGGCTCCAAAGAGTCCATTTGTCTGCAGTGGTACATTCGAAACCTTCTTTTCCACATCCTTTCTACACCCCTGCAGATGGGGATGTAAGTCTGGAAAGGGGAAAGGATTGGCAAGTAGAGTTTTCTCGCTTTGGGTCCTCCAAATTACAGGAAGTGGAAGCAAAAGCGAATTAGAAAAACCCAAGAATAAGATGGATGTTTTCAAACCTGATGCATATGAAGCACTTTCTATTCTCGGGAAACCGCGTGTTGGCTTTGTTGCCATCCAGATAGACTGTGTTGTCTATACAGCTAAATAATGACAACTGCACCCCTATTGCTCATCTCCCCGCAGTCTTTAATTTCTGCTGAGAAGCAGTTTCTTGCTATTCAGGACTAGAATTTCAGAGAACACTGATTTTTCAGCAGAATATTGTGAAATACTGAGGACTCACTGAGTATCTCCAGCCTATGGATGGTGTTATTTATGTTCTCCGTGTCTGGTACAAGTGATACATGAGCAAAGGCAGTGAGGACCGTATCCTGCAGCCCGTACTTGTAAGGGCATTCCTTACCCATACGTTGAAAACTAATGTTTGTTTCTTTTTAATTAGAAACCCCATTAGCTGAAGACTGAGTTAAAATGCTTTCAGAAGCACCATAATCAGTATACCAACTGTGCCATCAAGAATAGTCACATGCAGTAAGTGCCAGGTTTCCTCTCTTGGCTAATGAGGAGTTCTTTGAAATGGACAGGGGGAACGTGACGTACTGAGATTAGATGGAAAAAGAGTATTTTTTCCTCAACTTCTGTGAGGGCATTTTAGCAAGCTGGTGTCTTGCTAATGCCCAGTATATTAATTGATTCAGTTTTGGGCAAGAACAGCCCTAGGTACCAATATAGGTTGGGAGAAAGGGACCTGGGGGTCTTGGTGGACAGCAGGATGACCATGAGCCAGCAGTGTGGAGCACCTCCCTTATGAGGAGAGGCTGAGGGAGCTGGGTCTCTTTAGGTTGGAGAAGAGAAGACTAAGGGGTGACCTCATTAATGCCTATAAATATTTGAAGGGTGAGTGTCAGGAGGAAGGAGCCAGGCTCTGCTCGGTGTAATCTAATGATAGGACAAGGGACAATTGGGGTAAGCTGGAACATAGAAGTTTCCACATAAATATCAAAAGGACTTCTTACCAGTGAGGGTGGCAGAGCACTGGAACAGGTTGCCCAGGGAGGCTGTGGAGTCTCCTTCAGCGGAGATGTTTAAGACCCGCCTGGATGTGTTCCTGTGTGACTTGGTCTAGGTGATCCTGCTGCGGCAGGGGGATTGGACTAGATGATCTTTCAAGGTCCCTTCCAATCCCTAATGATTCTATGACGCTATGATTTCTCCTAAACTCTACCTCTCAGACACATGTGTGCATGTGTGCTTACGGATACAGTCGTATTATCAACACCAGTGGATTTTGTGCTCCCCTCAATCTTAGTCTTCATGCTGATTAAGTTTTTTTTGTTTCTTTTATTTGTGTTGTTCTTGCTTGTGCTAGAAGCTGATGGGACCACTGGAGAGGGTATTATTGCAGGGGAAGGTTTTCTCCTAAGTGAACCCCGAGTGAGATGGGTGAATGCTGCGCACAGTGAGAATGTGGCCCTCTTGCTGCTGCTGTGTGGCCACAGATGTCCACCCAGATAGAAGAAGCTTGTAAGGAGAGGAGGTCTTCTACAACTACCTGAAAGGAAGTTGTGGAGAGGTGAGCGCTGTCTCTTCTGCTTAGTAAAAATAACAGGGAAAATGGTCCAAAGTTGAGGCAGGGGAGGTTTGCATTGGATGTTAGGAAGAAATTCTTTACAGAATCATAGAATCATTAGGGATCCGAAGGGACCTCGAAAGATCATCTAGTCCAGTCCCCCTGCCACAGCAGAAAAAATGGTTGGGCACTGGAACAGCCTTCCCAGGGAGGTGGCTGAGTCACCATCTATTTAAGAAACATGCAGACTTCGTGCTTCATGACCTGCTATAGTGGCAGGGATGGAGGGGGTTGGTTTGTGTTAGTCGAACAATCAGACCTGCAGGTATTCGGGGATTTAGTGGTTTGGGATTCTTTGAGGGGGTATGGGTTTGTTGTTTGGGTTTTTTTGTTTGGTTGGTTTGTTGCTGTAGGCTATGGTTAGACTCGGTGATCCTGGAGGTCCTTTCCAACCGTGATTATTTTGTGATTCTGTGATCTTGGATATGCCAGGTCCTGTCCTTAATGTGCCCAAAATGGGAAGGGAAGGAGGAGGTATCTGGAAGGAACCAACTGCAGGAGTCCACAGATATTTTTCAAAATTTGATCTCTTAGGGAACCAGGCTAAAATCAGGTTTTAAAACACTCGGGTAAGAAATGTTTTCTTTCCTGTAAAATTTATTCTGCAGCCACACTACTCTCTTACTGGTACCTGGAGGTTCTAAACCAGAAGCATAATGTGTCTGGTTTAGTGCCCACATGTTCTCAGCATTTCCTTGCTCCCCTCCTGTTTTTGCTTTGCATGGTGTCAGTTGTGCCAAGGTAATCAAGGCGAATTTTTGCAGCCGCGTTCTTTTGCCAGAAACACTGTCCTACTGGCGCGACAGAAAAAAGCTCTTTGTGAAGAGAGCCTATTGGCTGGATTAATTTACATGCGCTTTTCATGCCAACTACCTCAGACCGCTTAAAAATTATAAGAATGAAATGTCAAGCAAATAAAAGTTAATTAAATGCACAGTGAAGGAGGCTTAATTTTAGTCCTTAAAGAAGCTGAGGCTTTTGCAGAACACAACTACAAAGGCAGCAAAATCTCTGAGTGCAAGGTGTGACGTATCCCCCACTCCATGGCAAGAAATGAGGAAGCACCTGAAGAACATCTGTACTCCGGACACCACCAGATGTGAAGACTGTTTGCCAGGGGTTTAGAGAAATACGAAGGCAGTGAACTAACACAGAGACTGCATTAATGGCTGCACATCACTGATATACTTTTCTGTAGAAAATCATTCTACAGAAAGAGCTGAGTTATTCCAAGCCTAATGCAACATGTGATTTAAAGGTCAGTTCCTTTTCCCGTTGAAGTCAGTGGAGGTGTGTGCTTCCCAGGAAGTCAGGCTGAACTGCAAGTTCTTCTCAGCACTCTCATTCCAGTGTTTCATAAATGGTGAGGCAATGAGGAGAGCTGGAAGAACAAGCAAGACAGAGCAGTAAATACTGCACCTGGCTGGAAACTGACATGGACAGACAGCTATGGGAGTCTGCTGCAGTAAATGTTCTTCTGATGTCTTCTGACGTCTGACTATAGAGTGGTCAGCCTCACCTCCATCCCAGAAAAGGTGTCTCCAGGCACATCAAGGACAAGAGAGTCATTAGAGACAGTCAGCATGGCTTCACAAAGGGAAAGTTGTGCTTGACCAACCTGATAGCCTTTTATGAGGGCATAACCAGGTGGATAGATGATGGCAGATCAGTGGATGTGATCTGTCTTGACTTGAGTAAGGCATTTGACACAGTCTCTCACAGCATCCTTGCAGCCAAACTGAGACAGCGTGGTCTAGATGATTCGGGTAGTGAGGTGGATCGTAAACTGGCTGCAGGATAGAAGCCAGAGAGTAGTGGTCAATGGGACAGAGTCTGGTTGGAGGCCTGTATCTAGTGGAGTGCCCCAGGGGTCAGTGCTGGGACCGGTCCTGTTCAATCTATTCATGAATGACTTGGATGAGGAATTGGCATGCACTGTCAGCAAGTTTGCTGATGACACAAAGCTGGGTGGTGTTGCCAACACCCCTGCAGACTGTGTTGCCATTCAGAGGGACCTGGACAGGCTGGAGAGCTGGGCAGGAAGAAATGTAATGAAATGTAACACAGGTAAGTGTAGAGCCTTGCATCTGGGCAGGAACAACCCCAGGTACCGGTATAGGCTGGAGACTGACCTGTTGGAGAGTAGTGTAGGGGAAAGGGACCTGAGGGTCCTGGTGGACAGCAGGATGACCATGCGCCAGCAATATGCCCTTGTGGCCAAGAGGGCAAACAACATCCTGGGGTGGATCAGAATGGGGGTGGTTAGCAGATCAGGAGAGGTTCCTTCTCCCCCTCTACTCTGCACTGGTGAGAGTATTGTGTCCAGTTCTGGGGCCCTCAGTATAAGGACATGGAGCTGCTGGAGGGAGTCCAGCGTAGCACAACAAAGATGATGAAAGAAGTGGAGCACCTCCCTTATGAGGAGAGGGTGAGGGAGCTGGGTCTCTTTAGGTTGGAGAAGACTGAGGTGTGACCCCATTAATGTCTATAAATATGTGAAGGGTGGATGTCAGGAGGATGGACCCAGGCTCTTCTTCAGTGCCATCTAATGATAGGACAAGGGGCAATGGGTGTAAGCTGGAACATAAGAGGTTCCACATCAATATGAGAAGGAACTTCTTCACAGTGAGGGTGGCAGAGCACTGGAACAGGCTGCCCAGGTGCAGTCTCCCTTTTTTGGAGACGTTTGAAAGCCACCTGGATACGTTCCTGTGCAGCTTGGTCTAGGTGATCCTACTGTGGCAGGGGAATTGGACTAGATGATCTTTCCAGGTCCCTTCCAATCCCTAAGGTTCTGTGATTCTGTGACATGGGCACAGTAGTGAGGTTTTCATAGGAAAGCTTATTTCCCTTGGTAAGACTCTTAATGAGGACAATAAAATAGTAGCAAAATGTATCTCCATTGCCATAAGTCAATCAAGGATGCTGACAATGAGTATGGGCTCTGGTCAAGCCAGTGCTTCCTTCCCAGGGCTCTAGGGACCCTCACGGGGGAGCAGGGCTGTGGGCAAAGGCACTGTCCAGCTGTGGCTGTACCTGATCCTCGAGGTTGACAGATGGGACAGGGAGCGTTTCTTTTTAGGCAAGAGAAAAAGCACAGAGAAGATGTGAGTCCCAGCTCTATTTAATCTTGGAGTCTACAAGGCTCTCCTCACCCTTGATCCATGCCCAGTGTGGTGCGTTAGGATTATGTGTGCTGTAGATCTCACAGATAACATGATTTCAAATCCCAGGTAGTGATAAGATGCCCAAAATGTCAGAGATTCAGACTGATGGGCTTCTGCTGTGCTCTTTTCCTTAGTCTTCCTCTGCATCCTGGAGGCTTTTTCTCAGCACTCTCTAGAAACCATTTACACTAAGTGGTTGATATTTTGGTAAAGAGCTCACATTTAATCTTGAGCAATGTAACAGCTTTGTTAAGCTCTGGAACTGATTAAATTAAAGGCTCCCTCTCTGACCTGACCTAGTTGGGAGGTTAAAGTGATGTAGCCTAGAGGAAAACAGGGATCTGGAAATGAAAGAAAAAAGGCAATGTCATTGAATTTGTTTTATTTTGCAATGCAAAGAGAAAAGAAAACCAGCGTGATCAGGAAAGTAAACTTCAACTTGACAGGCAACTACATTTTGAAATGTAATTATAGGACCAGACTAGCGGCATGGAAGATCTCCAGGGAAAATTGATTGTGATTGTGCTGCAGTTGCAGGCAGTGTAAGCACTGCTTCCCAGGTTGTGACTCCAGTGTCACATTTCACTCAACTTTCAGTGAGGAAGGCGATGAAATTGTCGTGGCGATGGAAAAGGTCCACGTCTCAATCACCATCTCTGTTGGTAGTCTGCATCCTTGGAGCAGAGGAGAAGAAAGAGCAGATGAAGAGACTCCAATGACAGTATTTTTTCCTGTTCTCTTTGTCAATATTTACAAACAAATTAGATCTTGTCACTCCGTTGATGAGCTTGTAATGCAGAGCAAAGAAAACCACTCAGAATGTTGCTCCATCTCTCAGAAGGACAGTTTGCAGGGACCTGCACAGAGCTGCCAGTCGGCCCAAGGTAGGCAGAGGTTGGCACTGGTTTGTGAAACGCCTTTTCTAATGGTGTGCTGTTAGAGGGGTTGTAGCCAACCCTATGAAAGGGCATCTGTTGGGCTTTTGAAGTCACAGAAATGGAGTGACATTTGAATTACGGCTTTTCTGTCATTTTTGAAGAGGGTTCTATGAACACACTTGCATTTAGTGTGTCTGCTCTGTATCTTGCCTTGCAGAACTGGCAACCAGGGTCTTTCCTGTTGCTGTCTCTGTTCTCAGTATCTCCAGGGGCTGTGTGCAATGTGCTGGATGCTGCCTGCTCCTTGCAGATTTATCACTGCAATTTGCATATGATTAATATTTGTGCCTCGCTGATGTAAAACTTGATTGTTATTGGCCTTTATTAACTTTTTTGTGAAGGTCATTACATAGCTTTATGGAGGTGTTTAAAAAGTGCAGAGCTTGACGTAGACACTTTGATTGCACACATAAAACTTCTAGGAGATGCTGTAATAAAGCTACTGAGCAGCTAGTGAACATCCTCCTCTTTAGAGAGAACAGAGCGTGCTTCGTGTTTCCAGGTGAGTGATCCACTTGCTGTAAGGAACAATTCTCCTTCAGTCAGGGTGTCTCTCAACTGCAGTCTGCCATGAGGGTTAGTAAAGGAGCCAGTGTTCTTTCCTTGTGAGCCTGGGTCTGCTGCCAGCTGTGCTGGTGCTACCTTCCACTGCTGGAAGTCTTCTTGCCAGTGATGAACTCTCCTGTTTTGTGCTACGTAGTTCTTCAGATTTTCTTTTTCAATAATAGCCATAAAAAGCAACAAAAAATTTAGCACTGGGAGAAGAACAATTTTGTTTTTCTCGCTGGCTGGATATTACTGTTTCAAAAAGGAAAAAAAATACTTATAGGTCTTGTTGGAGTAAGAACACAACTTAGATAAAGCACAAAGCAATACGGGAGATGTTTTCCTGCCAGGTGCAATGCATCCATCCAAACAGGCCATCATGTCTGGCCTTGAAACTCCATTGACTTCTCATGGCTGTTGGGGGTGTAAGATGAAGAAAAGTTGGACTACACAAGGTTAAATACTCTTTCAATCCTTCCTTGGTCCTGAGCTCAAAAATAGCCTGAATGGTCTGTAATTTGCCTCCCGTATATAGAGGTTCCAAGTGACTTATTTCCAGTCTGCATGTCCTGAATTAATGTCAGGAATGTGCAACCAATTAATTTATCAGTCATGTTTAGCAAATGGACATTGTCTGGCCTGAATTACAGACAGAAGAATTATGCCGATTAATGACTTTTCTCAGCTGAAGCAAAGGCAGCGGCCAGGGCTGGCTGGATGAACGACAGAATGAATTGCCCTCATTTCTGTAGATGCAAGTGGTTTCTGTTGTGTTTGGTCATGTTGTGCGACGTCCATGAAGCAGTCAGGCATGCTGGCGAAGCTGGGACGCTTTAGAACGTCAGCCAACGTGGTAATTCATGCCAGCCTGCCAATACCCACTTTCTATTGGCCTTTATCCTTTCAGAGGAGGAGGAATGGCTTGGAGTTCTCATCCCTCTCCCTGTCAGAGCCCAGCCATTATAGGAGAAACTGATGATGGAGCCAAGGGGTTTAATTCACAGACCACAGGCGTGCACCAGAGAACCCTCCCTTCCCCAGGGAGAGCCTCCTCCTGTCTTCCAGCCAGACACCCGAGTCCCAGTCCTCCCAGGGGAGACTACTCTGGACAAGGAGGGGGAGCTGACACTACTGTATCCAAAACTGTGGGCTCCAATATTGAGGTTTTTAGCGGGCAAATTGACCCAAGAACAGTCCTAGAAAAGGGCAATGGTGAGCACAGCCGCGTGGAGTGAACCTCATGTCTTACTTTACGTCCTGCTGCTTACAGGAAGGGTCTGTCACATTACTGAACCTCCCTGCCTGAAGGGACTCAAACCTTGATATTGGAGCCCACAATTTTGGATACAGCAGCAGCATTGCAGTGTCAGCTCCCCCTCCTTGTTCCCCACCGCCCAGGGCCAGAGCACACAGGAGGAGGCTCCCCTGAGAGGGCTGGGACTCGGGTGTCTGGCTGGAAAGCAGAGGGGTGAGTGAGGGGGTTTGTGTTCCTGAGGAAGTGCAAACTGAAGAACTTGAGTTCTTGGTGAGCTCAGAAAGTAGGTCGGGGTGTCATGCTGTCATCTATGTATCAGCTCTCTGTGGTAACTAGAGTCATGCCCTGCTGAATCCAAAACCCTCAAATCCATCCAGGAGAGTGAAGGCTGAAATGGGCAGAGTCTGTGGCTTCTCTGCCATGGGTGATAGTGTTTAATTGCTGCCCAAGAACCCGATCACCTCTTAGGAGTGATGCAGAGACGAGAGGAGCAGTAAAGTTGATCCACTTGGCTGTCATCTCCTTTTTATTCCCGAACAAACAGACTGCATTTAAAGCTCCAAAAGAAAAAGCCTGCCCGGAGACAAGCAGACTGTGGGAAGGCAGCTCCTTGCCAGCCACCTGCCCACAGCCCAGCAGGCAGCAGCCCTGGCAGGCCATTGCTGCCCTGCTCCCGGGGAGATGCTGCCAGCTGAGTTGCTTGTCGTGCCAACTCGTGTCGTGTACTTGCGTGCAAGCAAGCTACCCGCTGAGAGCACAGGACTGTAGAGTTAGACTCTGTTCTTAATTTGCCATTAATGTTTATTTTCAGCAAATTATTCATAAAATCCATAGTGCAACTGTTCCATTTAAATCTCTTCCTTCTTGCAAATTTGTCTTTGGCAAGAGGCAGATTCTTTCTCTTGGTTTTGTTGTTGCAGGAGAAAAAAAGAGTTTGACTTGAGCGCTTGGAGTAGGGAGAGAGTCTATAGAGGTGAATTTTGATTCAACGGGAATTCTAATAGGAAGTAAGGAAGGGAAACACATCACTCGAGACACATCTGCCCTATCCCGTAGCAGATGGAAGTGGGGTTGGTTGGAGCACAGAATCTGCTTTCAGTTTGTAGAGAGATAACCCAGTCTGCCTGCCTGCAGTGTTCCGGTGTGACTTGGTCTAGGTGATCCTGCTGTGGCAGAAGGATTGGACTAGATGATCTTTTGAGGTCCTTTCCAATCCCTAATGATTCTATGAATTATCCTGCTAGGCCAGTCAGTAACAGCTGTAAAGGGCATGCATGGGCCACCTAATTTCCTCCCATAATGCCAAGTGTGTAAGCTGGAACATAGGAGGTTTCACGTAAGTATGAGAAAGAACTACACAGTGATGGTGATGGAGCACTGGAAGGGGCTGCCCTGGATATGTTCCTGTGTGACTTGGTCTAGGTGGTCCTGCTGTAGCAGGAGAATTGGACTAGATGATCTTTCCAGGTCCCTTCCAATCCCTAATGTTCTGTGATTCCGTGACAATAATGTTAAGTAATAGTGTTTATTTATTTTTGTTAAATTAGCAATACTAATAAGTGAAGTATTATTAACTACTACTTGAAATAACTATAATCACAAGACAGATTGAAGCCTTTGAATAACAGAAGCCAAATTTGTGATGCAAAGTCCTTTTGCCAGGTACTTTTAAGCACAATTGCTCTCCCCTTTCTCCTGTCCAGTTGCCCAGAAACATGTCTGCATTCCTGTGATCTTTTTCAAAAAGTAATTTGTTTTCCTGGTCAGTTCTACTTTCCCTTGCTAACAGGCTCTGGAACAGTCCAAAGCAGAAGGCAAACAGCCATCCAGTCAAAGCAGGAAACATCAAATGCTGCTTAAGACTGAGAGCTTAACACGGACAGAAACTGGAAAATACCTACAGCATCGTTTTTCCTACAAGTGTAAGACTGAATTCTTCTGACCCATCCACCCTGTGTGCCGCACTGGATGGTGTAACACTCTGTTTGCAGTACTGAAACTGAACATATGTCTTATTGTGATAGAAATTAGTTTATCCATTATACTTTTTAGAAAACCAACGGGTTTTCAGCGTTCAATCTACATTTACCCCACTCAGTAGCCTGAAAGCCATGAGGCATTTCAAAAGGACTATTTTCCTGTTCATTAAATCCCATTGGAGTCTAAGAAGTGCCCCTGTGACATTTAACTACAAATGTCTTGCAGTGCTATTTGTAGAATAGACAGGGAGGACTGGGACTGGGAGCCAAGTGCAGGCAATAATGGTAAATTAGGACTTGTGTGGAGAAATTACATCTGAGCAAATTTCAGGTCTGTGAACTCAGTTCTCATAGGACCAAAACTCTTGAAAGGTCTTTGCAGGTGAGTTCTGATCTCTTTTGGCTGAGAAGACACTGTGCACTAGTTGTTTGGGTTTTGTTTTTTTTCTTCTGTTGCTCTGAAAAAGATGGAAGGAGACAAAAAGAAAGAGAATGAGATAAAGCTGTACAGGGGCAAGGTGGTGTCTTGAAAAGTTGTGTCATAAAAGACGCAGTGATGCAGGAAAGAATAAGTTAGGAGATTGTCATGTAAAAGAAGGGAGAACAGTTATACTAGAGCAGGAAAGTCTCTGCTGAGGACAAACATGTGGCCAGTGTTTTAGGAGGAAGCCCTGGCTTCACCCAAATCTGTGACCATTTTTCTATAATCCTATGGAGCTGAAGTTCCCCACCTTTTAGCTCACGGTAGCATGTTTTGAATCACAAGTAAGATGCTTTCCTCCATCTAAGCATAGTTTGCAGTATTTAAGGATATACAGAGGAAAACAAAAACTCAGATGCCAATTTTGTCAATGAAAAAAAATGGTTCAGGTACAGTTTTATGGAAAATGTCTCTGCCTGTATTAGTCAAATAAGGAGAGGCAGTCAGAGGCAGTAAGAGAAGCTTAAAAAGGAAAGTAAAATTCAGCCACTGTAAATGAAAAAAGCATCAAAAGCCTTCAAAATGTTGAATCTTTCCTGCAGCTCTAGTTGCATCTCAGTGTTTTTAATTCATCATGTTACTCTGAAGCAAAGGGCTCATGTGCCTAGAAGGCTATAAGGGAAGAGAGAGACCAGCTGGGGGAAAGGGGGGCCTCCAGAGTATTCTCAGGAAGGTGGATTGCTGTGACAGCTGGGTTGTTGCAGAGACTTGGTTTAACTGGAAAAGTTAATCTCTAGGTTGTACTGGCCTTGCAGTTTTGTTACCTTGGCCTGTCTTCTTGATGAAGGGAGCACCTGAGCAGTGAAGCCTTGCAGCTTCTGTTCCGTGCTCTCATCTCAATGATCCCAGAAAGACCAGAGTTCATACTAAGCCCAATGCTGAGCTTTCTTTTACGAATGCCCTTTGCTGTCCTAGATGTCATTCTCATTTCCAAAAAGACTGGGTGATGCTGCCAGATCCTTAAGCTGGTTATTGGGGTTGATGATACATGGCAGATGAAATTTTCCTACTGAAACTGTGAGGTCGAGGACAGCACAGGTACTAAGAAGAGAAACCTCTTTACACTTTCAGAAATCCCCATGAACCTGCAGCTCTGACACTGTAACCAGCTGGCACGCAGCCTGGCCGGTGTGCTGGAATGTAGTCCTTGATTCTTCTGAAGATGCTTCCAACACCATGGGCAATATGATGTCTGATATTTTCTTTGGAAAAAGAGCCGAGGAGACTGGGCATGGTGGCACTGAGTTGATGGTTAGTCTTGATAACATTGGACCTGCCTTCCAACCGTACGATTCTGTACGGCGCCGGCCAAGTAAACTGATAGAGAGAGCCGGGAGAGGAGAGCAGCTCGTGCATTGAGGTGATCTGGGCTGTGGTTTTGTTTCTCTACCCTTGCTGAATTCAAGGCACAGTAACTGCTTATGTCAGTGGAGAGGAAAACCATGGCAACAGAAACTTAGTTCATACTTCATTGTCATCAAGATATTGGAGCCAGCTCCTTGGGAAAAAACCATTTTTCATCAGCGCTGCACGGACATTAGCATCAGAGGAGGCAGTGCGCTAAGTAACTCTCAAGAAATACTCAGAAGACATAAAGACAACTGTATTTGTGAATCCCTTCAACCTACAGCAAACATCAGCTAACCGGTTAGATGCCACTGCAACTTTGAATCAGGATTTGGTATAATTTTACATTTAATGAAGCAAAGACTTTATTCATTTATCTAAATCTGGAAATCATGTGATGAATAAAAGGCACAAGCTCCTCAGATCCCTCAGCCTCAAAGGCAGAAGAGGTGAATGCATTTGCCAAGTGGAAGAAGCCATTTAAAAATGTGGCTATTTTGCACCAGAGAGAAGGAGATGTGTAACAGAAATAGAACCAGTCAGACCCTTTAGCCAAGAAGGCTTGGGACTTAAGCCACCTCTTCCTCTCGGTTTTCCTCCTTCTTCAAAGCAGGGAGTCACTGAGCTCACTGTCACTGCTGAGCAAGTGCCTCCTAGCGAGGAAAGTTCTCATGAAGCACAGGCGGGCAGCCTGTTGCTATTTCATGGGTGGCAAAGGAGCGACACACAAAATTAGTGGGTGTCTGCACGAGACCCAGTCTGCTGGGCTGAGTGCTCCCAAGCCTGCTCTGATGGTCCATTCCCTGGCTTAATCCCAATGTTGTCCTCCTGCTGTGCTACACTCCCAACAGCACAACTTTTCCACATTGGTTTGGTATGGGGATTGGACTAGATGATCTTTCAAGGTCCCTTGCAATCCCTAATGAATCTATGATTCTATCTCCGCTTCCTCCACATCACATCCCACTAATTTGTAGTGACTGAAACAAGCAACCAGCTTGCCCAGAGCATCTTTGGGCTTTACATCCTTATCTTGGGAGAGTACATGACTTGATTTTGGCCCAGGGACAAAAAGAAGTAACTTTTTTTCCGCAATACTAGTGCTGGATAACAGCTAATGCACTGAATATAAAACATGTGGACTTCAAATCCAGCTACAATTGCTACAGGTAGCAGCGTCATATTTCTGTTACTACATTTGAAGGAGAGTCAGTCATAGGATCATATGATGTTAGGGGTTGGCAGTCCCTGCATTTTTTTTTTGTATACTGCCATAACATATGGTCAGGAGACAGCAGTACCTCCTGTAAGGTTTGTACTGCAGCACTGAGTCTTGGATTTGCTTTCAGGACCTACAGAGACTTTAGGAAATTTGAGTGGTGATGAGTCTGTTTTCCCATCTGAAGCAGCATCTCATTCTGACATTTCTAGAGGATGTGTTTTCAGATTATTTCCTGTTCTGGAGCCACAGATTCACAGAACATTAGGGATTGGAAAGGACCTCGAAAGATCATCTAGTCCAATCCCCCCACTACAGCAGGATCACCTAGACTAAGTTGCAAAGGAACAGTTTCTGTCCATGTTAAGGTCTCCGTCTTAAGACAAGCAGCATTTGATGTTTCCTGCTTTGACTGGATGGCCGTTCGCCTTCTGCTTTGGACTGTTCCAGAGCCTGTTAGCAAGGGAAAGTAGAACTGACCAGGAAAACAAGTTACTTTTTGAAAAAGATCACAGGAATGCAGACATGTTTCTGGGCAACTGGACAGGAGAAAGGGGAGAGCAATTGCAAACAATGTGCTTAAAAGTACCTGGCAAAAGGACTTTGCATCACAAATTGGGCTTCTGTTATTCAAAGGCTTCAATTTGTCTTGTGATTATAGTTATTTCAAGTAGTAGTTAATAATACTTCACTTATTAGTATTGCTAATTTAACAAAAATAAATAAACACTATTACTTAACATTATTGTCACGGAATCACAGAACATTAGGGATTGGAAGGGACCTGGAAAGATCATCTAGTCCAATTCTCCTGCTACAGCAGGACCACCTAGACCAAGTCACACAGGAACACATCCAGGCAGGTTTTAAAACATCTCCAGAGAAGTAGACTCCACAACCTCCCTGGGCAGCCTGTTCTAGTGCTCTGTTACCCTCACTGGAAAGAAGTTCCTTCTGATACTTCTGTGGAACCTACTGTGTTTCAGCTTACACCCACTGTGCCTTGTTCTATCATTAGATGGAGCCTGGCTCCATCCTCCTGACACCCACCCTTCACATATTTATCAACATTAATGAGGTCACCCGTCAGTCTCCTTTTCTCCAAGCTAAAGAGACCCAGCGAGATTTCCTCCTCCAACTTACTGAACACTCTTCGCTTACACTGAGGGCTGTGTTGCTGAAATTCATTGTGCACGCTGGTCTTTAAGCCGGTGACAAACTGACCACTTTATTCAGCCTCGTGATTTTAGCGTGGAGTGTTATTTAGTACCACACACAAAATGGCATCTTTACTACGGGAAAAATAGCAACTGATTCATTGTTCAGCTGATGGGAGGAATTACCTCCCTCACTGTGTGATTCATCTTGATTCATCCCACGCCTGAAATCATGAAGGAAAAATTTAAAGTCAATTTGCTGTATCAGTAAGCTCTAAACTAACTGCAGGCACTGGGCACTGCCATGGGGCAGCTGGGGAAAGCTTGAGCTTTATACGCATTGCTGGTGGACAGAAGCAAAACCTGGAGATATCTCAGCTGCAGAGCAGCAGCACTACAAAGATGAAAGCATAGTTGCAGGAATGGATGATGTTCCCTCATCCAGGATTTGCCTTGGAAAGCCAGCTCTCGAGAGAGAAGGTAGGAAAAAACACAAGTTAGAAGAAAGGAATAGAAATGTTGTTGTAGGCAAAGCAAGATCTGTGCAGGGAAAGTGTGACAAAACCCGAACTGTTACATGTACTGATGAGACAAACAGGACACGAGATGGTAGATCATCCTAAAGTAGTGCAAAGCCTCGTGCGTGCCTGTTTGTGCGTCAGACAAGCAGAGGACGAGTAACCAAAGGAAAAGCATGCGAGCCAGAAGCACATGCAGAAAAGGGAGACAGAAAAGCATCAGTACAGAGTAAGTAGTCTAGGACCCAGGAACAAAGATGGAGATAATGAGAACAGTAGCCAGGCAAATATTAAAAAGACGAGAAGTGCTCAGGTCCCCTAATGGGGTGGGGTAACAGGGGTGACCCTGTAAGCCAATTGTGGAGTATTAATCTGCCACAAAGCATCACTTCTGTTAGGATCCTGCTATGGCCTGGATAAAGGGCTGCAAGAGACGTCATGCATCCTGTTCCCACAGCGCAGCTTCAGATTATCCAGAAACACGATGTTTTCTGACAGTGTTCTAGCATAGGCTAGAGAGCGTGCTGTGGTACCAAGGGGAGCACACACAGGGCAGCCCTTTGTCACTGAGTGGGTTATAAATTCACTAAGCAATGACTGAAATACTGTAATTTTTGTGTGGGATGCATTATTGCAACGTGGGGGTTTTAATGGAGAGTTAAGAGTAGTGCTGACCTTTAAATACCCTGTGTGTTCTCAAGCTGCACTAGATGATTTTATACCAATTATTTGTTAGCATTATAAGTAAATGAGTTATTATCATTCATGAATTCTGTAACAGTCAATTTCTGTCTCTGCTCAGAGCCTTGAAGTGCCTACTTCACAATTTCTTAGAGATGTAACCATAGGAACTAAGTGGTTGCCAACATAAACCTTCATAATTAATGATGATAAGCTTTTATCCTATTAGGCGATAGTGAAATGTATAGAGTTGATGAAATGCAGCTCAAGAGCCAGGGGACCCTCAAGACAGTGGTGCATCGACTTACTGTACATAATATTCGGAGATGGCCCGAGCACTTTGGCTCAGCTCTGCATTTGTGACAGCCTGGCATAAAGAAGAGTGATGTGAAATGGAAGACCAAGGAGGCAGATTTTCTGCCCTGGAAAGCAGAGCTCTCTCTAAGCTGTAGTGGAAATCAAACACGGTGCCCCCTGATGCACTGTTCCCCCTCAGTATCGCAGAGGAGTACATTCCTCTCTGAGCTGTCTATGTACAGCCTCCTGCATTAAGAAGCTCCCATTTTGCTTCTTTAGTGCAATCGTCCTAACAATAAAAAAAAGTGTGTTTGAATATTTGACTTCAGTAAGTAAACTCTACGATTCTTCAAGCAGGTTGTGGTTATCTTGATAATTGTAACTGTATTCCATTTGATATAGATATGCAGTTGCTGGTGGGTGACATTATCACACAAGCTAATGGGCTCCTGCTGCTAGATAAACAGTTAGAGGAAGATTGACTCTTGAATTTTTATTCTGTTGGCTTTAATGAGATGTTATCAGCTCGAGTTTGGCCCCGTATTTAGATGTCATTAAACTCTATACAACCACTACAACAATAAAAATGTTGAAAATATTTTTTCTGGAATATTAGGAGATAGGCTTTTCCTACAAACATTTGTTTCTGCAGACTTCATGGAGCACTGCATTGCCAGGTAAGGAATGATGTGCTGTGAGGACAGGATGGAGAGATCTCATGGAGTGACCCTGGAGCAGTCCATCTTTTGAGGGCCAGGATCTCAAACCAGCCAAGTTTAATATTTTTTCTATCTTTGCTGCTGAATTCCAGTGTGACCAGCTCCACTTCCCTTTCTTTGTGACTTCTGAGGCTTTTAAGACCTCCAAAACTCATTTTCTCCTTCATATTCCAGCAGGAATAACTTGGTGGAATGACTTGGCCTTACAAATCTATTTATATCCTTTCATATTATACTCTAAACAACTGCCTCTGGTACAAAAAACCGCATTAAAATGTATGAAAGCTAAGTTAGCAAGTATCAGCTAGAGGTCCCAAATACAAACTGTGATTCTCAGCCCCCAGGCTAGAAATCTGAATAAAGATATGTTCTTTGCTCTGTGCCCAGAAGGTTAAACTTAACCTTTGTTAGACAAACAAGGGACACTCGTATTCTTCTCTAAATATGCAGGGCTGATGGTGTATGTAGTTTAATCACAGAATCACAGAACATTAGGGATTGGAAGGGACCGTGAAAGTTCATCCAGTCCAATATCCCCACCAGAGCAGGGTCACCTAGACCAAGTCGCACAGGAACATATCCAGGTGGGTTTTAAACATCTCCAGAGAAGGAGATTCCACAACTCCCCTGGGCACCCTATTCCAGTGCTCTAAGTTCAGTCTTAGCACATTTGATATAATTTGGGTTAAGGATTTTAGCAGAGGAAAAGAATCTATAATATTCCTAAGAGAGGAGAAGCAGAAAGACTGTACACAATAAATCAATAAATCTAGGCATCAGAGGTGTCCACTGAGAAATGCAGTCTCCATGTGTCTCTCCAGTGAGAAACACCATCACCTGTCTTCACACTCACTTTCTGTGCAGTTCAGACTCCACATCACTCGGAGGAATGTTCTCAAGGTCCCCTTGGAGGGCTTGGACACTCTGTTCCTGGCAAGTTTCCAGATTCACTCAGAGCAGGATCTTGCCTGGCACTGATAACAGCTTAGATGCAAGGTAAGAATGAAAAAAACATTTCCAAAACCTGTTTTCCTTATTAGTTCATTCTCACAGAATCATAGGACATTAGGGATTGGAAAGGACCTCAAAAGATCGTCTAGTCCAATCCCCCTGCCAGAGCAGGATCACTTAGATCCAGTCACACAGGAAAATATCCAGGCAGGTTCTAAACATGTCCAGGCAGGTTTTAAACTTCTCCAGGCAGGTTTTAAGTGTTTCCAGACACGGAGAAGCCTCATCCTTGTTTCATTCTTGTAGGTGTTCAAGAAAGGGGTAGACATGGTTTTTCAGTTAGTTGTAGGGTGGATGGTTGGAACCGATGATCATGGAGGTCTTTTCCAGCCTTGGTGATCCTATGTTTTCAATGTGAAGTTTGCCTGGAAACGTATGTCCAGCCAGGGCTGGGTGACAGTTACAGCAGCAGCATCTTTCCTAAGCAGCATAGATTGGCTTTTACAGAGAGAAGGGATTCACAGGTGGTAACATCACTTCTGTGAGCTGCATGGTGAGATAGTGTCTTTGAGGGCTCTGAAACCTCCACGCCTTTGAGAAAAGCAAAACCATCACAACCACAAACTCAGCTCCACCTAACAAACGCAGATTTTTATAAAAATAGAGTCACATGCAGATGCAATTCACATTTATATAGTTTGAAGAGACAACATCATCTCTGTGCTTCTCCACACACAAGGAAACTGTTGAAGTAATGGGCAAGGTAAAAAGAACCTGGTGGTGACTCTGGCTGATGGAGTAAACATTTGCAGTCTAATACCAACAAAGAGTCTTAAAGGACAAATCCAGAATGACCTATAGAGAAGACTGTGTAACAGGACCATGCTAATTGAGGAGGAAAGTTGGGGAGCATCCTAGCCACTTTGTTGATTTCTTCCCCCCTGGATCCAGCACAACTAAATAATATTCCTCACAGGCTGGGCAGCAGAGAGCCACCTTTTTCTTGGGCTCTTTTTGTGTTTGCAAGTATGAAATGAAGGAACACATTCCTCTTGCTTTTTTTGGCCGAGTATCTGCAGTGTTTCATGTTTCTCTTGTCTGCTTTTTCCTGCTGGCACTTCTGTTCTGCTCTAACCTATCTTGCTCATCTTTACATGTGGCTGCTTTTTTTGTTGTTATCTGAAAGCTTCTAACCCATACACACACCAGTATTGCTAGCTCAGCAATAAATGACTTGAATATGAGCAGTCCAGCTGTAAAGTGCTAGGGGCTGCCTCCCACACCTGATTGCTTTACCTAAATTAACCTGTTTCATTTCTCTCCACATAACCAAGTGAAATCTTTCTCTACCCAAGCCTTGCTAGCTGACCTTGAATGTGTTTTTATGTGGTTATTTGCAGGTTGCTTCAAGCTGTGATAAATTAGTGCCAAATTTTATTGAGGTGTATTGAAGGACATTTGGTATGCATTCTAGTGTAGTTGTTGAAGCAAGCTGCTGAGAGAGGTGGTGGAGTTGCTGTCCCTGGAGGTGTTCAAATCTGTGTAGATCTGGCACTAGGAAACACGGTTTAGTGGGCATGGTGGTGCTGGGTTGGCAGTTGCGCTTGATGATCTTGGAGGTCTCTTCCAGCCTTAATGATTCTATGATTCTTTTACTGGTATTTGACAGAGAGATAGATGGCTTTAGTCCACCTAAAACACTCTGCAGAACAGGAATACTTGGCACAGCCATGATGGAACAGTAGCTCCATCCTAATCTAAAGGAAGGTGCTTTGGACATTCTCCTAGGACAAACGGAACAGTGCAGATCTGAAGGCTGAATTTTCATAAAGAACCAGAATAAAATACATACCCCTCACCATGAGGGACCCTGTGGCCAGAGACTGGTCCACCTTAGGAGAACAAGGTGTGCAGAGATGGGAGAGCCATTAGGACCGTTCTGTTCCTTGCTGCTTTGCTGAGTTACACACCAGTAGCTGATCTAGAATAACTCTCAGGGGCAACTGTTATTCAACAGAGGGCAATCAACAGGATTTTCAAATGTTTTACCATGTTGTTTCAAGACCAAAGTGTTCAGGTGCAGAAACAACGCCCAGTAAAATGTATGAAATAAGGTACTTTGTATTAGGAAAACACAGAAATATGAGTATTTATAATCTACTTAAGTTTCAGGCTAAGTTTGCTGTAATTTGATTTACTAATGTGTTCAGAGTGAATCACAAACATTTTGAAATAAGAGGCTGGTACAACAACTGTGCACAAAGATACAGACAATAAAGGCCCTTCTATGCCAACTGGAAATAAGTCCACAGTTCTTTAAGTAAGACGTGAATTATTTACGGCACTTCTGTGCTGATTCAGACACTAGCAGAACAGAGAATATAAGAGTAGGAACTAAATGTGTGTCTTAACTGCCAATAATGCTGTAGCAGGTTGAAAGGAAGGGTGCCTTGTTTACCACTGCAGGCAGCTACCCCAACACACAGTGGCATGAGTTTTTCTACATTACATTTGTGCAATCAACTAGACTACGTTAATAACCTCATACTAGCTATTTTCATCCTGAAGCTGAGTCCTTGTTGATGCTACTGTACAGAGAAAGTATCTGTGGAGTCCGTCCGATCAGATACAGCCGCTTCCTTCATCGTATTTACAACAGTTCCAATGCTTCGCCGGGAGAAGTCAGCATTTTTCGGGATACAACTTTCATAGCCATTTCTCATGGGAATAAAGTCTTCTTTAGTGAGGGCAATGATTCCTCTTAAAGCACAGCTCCCACTGTTCAGCTGCAAGTAACACATGAATAGGGACTAAGCTCATAATCTTGTTATTTAGACACCTGTAAATAACCTAAACACAGGGCATTAGATTTGGATAGGAAATCTCTGCAAAAATGTTTGTTGAGATTTTGTGCAAATTGGAGCTGACTTCTTTTTAAACATAGAGTCATTAAGGCTGGAAGAGTCAAGTCCAACATGACAGCATCTGAAGTGGTAAGGCTTGAAGAGCAGACCCTGAAGCAAAGTTGACTTGTAAGAGGAATGTCACAACCAAACCTCACACCTTGGTATTATCTAATCACTAGTGAAATGCATGTAACCATTAGTACAGTGTGCATGTTCTGTAATGAACCATGTAGTCAGGATAAAGGGTTAAGAGAATGGTATCTGCTTTTTCCCACTTAGGAGCTCATTGTCAGTGTCATGAAACCAGCTGCCTGCTCTCATTTGGAGGTGCGATGTCAAATTCGAGCAGATAAGAGACCCCCTTGGTTTCTTCTTGAGCCCTGGCCATGTTCCAGGGGAGAATCCAACAGTAAGGTCACAACCAGATGTTTCTGCACCTGAAGTTACGTAAGTTTGTTTATTCAACTATATAAAAGCTGGATCCTCTTACAGTGACTTTGGAGACCTCATCTACACATGGATGCATCACGTAGGACCTCACAGTTGCCGGGGCAGGCTCTCCAAATCCCCTCTGTAACCAGGATTCCCCAGTGACTGTGGATCTGGCTGATGCTATTATGTTCGGGCAATTGGTGACATGTCTTTCTTAATCACCTTGGCTAACTTTGTCGCAATGAATAGACGCGTTGTTGTACTTATTTTGGCAGCTGCTTATAGCTAGACTATAATAAGCTATCTGTTTGATTTAATACCTTTTCTTATATTACCTTGAAGCAGATAGTAAAATAAGGCTGTTCCTTCTCTTGGCCTCTATATCTTTCTCTGTTAGCAAAAACAGCATCAGAACTCTCTGCTCCTCACACATGATCTGGAATAGTAGATATTTCTGCTAAATTGAGGCATTTTGTCTGCCTTGGGTGAAAATTAAGAGAGCATGGCTTATGCAAGGTGTAGCTGAACGTGGGTTAAAATCAATAATTAGGCCTTGGTAGATCCAAAACAGAATCCATGGAAAAGGATGTGAGCCACACTAGCCTGCTTCGGAGACCCACTGCTAGCGGTGCGTTGTTTCAGTTGTAAACTGCCCTGCAGCTATTCATAAAACAATTACAAATTATAGCCTAGACAGGCTGCGCTCGCTGCGTTCGTGATTGTCTCATCCCATCCGTAACAGGGCATAACTTGAATAGTGTCCTTTTAAAACACAACAGGGCTCTCTACTTTTAAGAGAGAAGATCAGTCCCCTGGTGCTCATACGAAGGCAGAGCTGCGGCACAGGAGCACAGCAGCTAAACATCATTTCTAGAGGAGCGTTTAATTGACTGGACTTGTCGAAGATGCAGCAAAATGTCCCAAAATGATCACATAGCTGAGTTTTTAATTTACTGGCAGTTTGTCCCCAGGCAAACCCCTAGCACTCTGATATTTTTCATTGGCCAGCATCGCTAATAAAGATTTAGTATCTTTCTTTGTTAAATAAGAGGAACATTTACAATTGCTGCTGGCTAGAAACTTAACCAAATGAACTCTAATTTTTCTGTCCCTGTCTGTCTCCCTCATTAATTTTTTATGGAAATCAAAGACTAATTCTGTCTCTTTGCTTGTAATCGCATTCAGAACATGCTCATGACTCAGTAATCTGCTTATGAACATTGCCGCTCTCCGCAGTAACTCTGCAGACACCCACATTTGGGCAGTCTGAATGCTCACACAGCTTGCAGTTGCCAACGCAGTTCTTTTCCGTGCTGTGTTTGTTGTCTCAGACGCTCGCCTCCATTCCGAAAGCTAACGGGTTGAACAGAAAACCCATCAAGCCAAAGTTCGAAGTCACACGGAGCTATTCACCAAACTGCAAAATTTCGGACGGCTTCGTGCAAAAAGTGAAATTGCTGTTGGTGCCTCATCCCAACAAGCACAGCCTGAAAGGCCAGATGTGAACTCCCACACGTCTTAGCTCAATGCAAGGGAACTCTGATCCATATTTGATATTTTGGATTGAGCAAATGCAAATAGCACAGCTCCTCTGCATACAGAACATACTGCGGACGAGGTTTTATTTTAAACTTGTTGCCAAGATGTTAACTTTCTGAGCTGTGTTCAGCATCATAATTACCTGCTTCAACCAGTAGTCCATTGCTTTTGTACAGCAAAGCCATCTAATTATTATTCCTCATTCTGCCCCACTAAAAAGCCTCTGGGGGTATCCATGATACCTTCCTACCAGCTCCTGGGATAAACAGTGGCTAAGGTGAATTCACATTTAATGGCAATATCATGGATTGTGTTCTCCTTGAGGAGAAGACACAAAAGGCTATGAAGAGCAAAGGACAAGGAACCACCACGTGGAGCACAGGGTACACGACTGGGCTCATCATTCTTATCCTTTTAGCTGCATCTGTATGGCTCAGCAACCCAGCTAACTCTGCCTAAGACAGAAAGGGTGAGGCAAGGCTATGGTATTTGTCTATTAACAAATGCATTTTTATTCGCAGCCAGATTTTTGGATCACAAACATAAAGGGGAGGAGCATCGATCTTCCTTTCTATTTTTGTGTACAACCGGTGTAAGTGCTTTTCCACACACAGAACAGGCACATGAAAACAACTGTCTAGCGGGACGCAGCAGTTTTTTGTGACTCTGTGGTTGGCACAAAGACGTTGTCCTGAGAGTTTGTAGCAAAACGGTTTGAGTATTTCTACTTAAAACTTTGCTCTGCACGGAGCAAGCGTACATGTATGTGTTGCACAGAGCACAGGGAGTTTATTTGAGTGTTCTCTCGTGCTTCCTGCAATCACAGTCCCCAGAGCATAATATTTTGGAAGAAGCTAATTTCTCAGATCATCTAAAGAAAACAAGCACAGACTCCCCATCTCTGCTCACGCAATGATGCATAAACCAGAAAGGTTTTCTTTATTCCTAAAGAATAAGCCATGAGCTGCACATAAAAACAAACATCACAAATATGAATGAGAGAGAATTCTAAATGAGACACTTATTAGATGCAGAAAGGCAAAGGAATGATGCAGTAACACATGCCTTCTCTTCAGAACGAATTCCATTTGACTTCGTGTGTTCATTTCTGCACATTTACAGCCAGGCAGGGATTTGTTGAAGTGATGTGGTCATGGGGATGTGCAAGTGAGTCAGAATGACATGGTTCTGTCAGCTGAATTACATAATATTTCAACAATTACCTCCTGGAGAAAGTGTAAGGACAAAATCACACTGCTGCCAGCTAAGCAAAACCACTCCTGAAAGTTCTAGTGCAGATCGCACTGCTGGTTATTTGCCCCATTTCTTTGTTTTGTATTGCCAACTACAATATTTCCACATCAGAGCATGCTCATTTCAGGCTTTAAAAGTGGGTCAACACACCCAGAAAATTCACACCAAACTGCAGTTCCTGAGCACATACGGGCAGAGTTGTCAAAATATTCTCATCACTGAGTAAATTTGTGCTTAGAGCAAAACCAACAGCCTGGAAAACACAAATGCCCTGCAAGCTATCAATTAGACTTACATCAGGACAAGCTTGTGTCAAGAGGAAATTACTTCCATTTTACATAAAGAAATCCAGCTCTGCTCTAACTTACAAAGAAGGACAGCACTGGATAGACTCTGGAGACATATAAAACCCGCCTGGATATGTTCTTGTGTGACTTGGTCTAGGTGATTCTGCTGTGGCAGGGGGATTAGATCTTTCAAGGTCCCTTCCGATCCCTAATGATTCTATGATTCTATGACTCCAGTTACCTAGAGAAAAGGTGTATTCTTGCTGTGCTGTTTGACAGGATCCTATAGGGGAGCTCCTATACCCTCAATGGGTACCCTCAATGGATTTGCTCTGAGCATTTTCAGAGATTTCAAAGATTTACCATTCCTCATCAAGATGAAATAAAAATGCTTTCAGGAGAAGTTTTCACAAAACCTGCCAGGTGTCCCCAGAGCAACCAAAAAGCTCCAAGACTGGGGCAGCAATTTGGATGCTGGACTTTCCATACAAGTCCCTCGTGTAAGTCAGATGTAGTGGGGTGATGAAGTTGTTCTCCCAGACCTTGTACAATTGCCTGCACAGTGCTGTGTGTGATTTACAGCAAGGAGAAGCCATGGAGATAGAAGGGGTTTGAATATGTCCTTAGACACTGGGTGAAAGTAAAATATGTTGCACCTGCAGTACTTCTGCTGTAGCATCATTCTGGTCCCATATGCCAGGTTCTCCTGCTGGTACATGATGAGCAACTCTGGAAGAAACTTGGTTCCTCAGGACTGTTGCTGTGGTCTTCCATCAAGTGTTGATGCTGCTATCGGGTAAATTCAGACAAGCTCATGGAAGCATAAGGAAGCAAAACTTTAGTTTCTTAACTAGTTATGGTCATTTAAATTGATCGTGGCAGCTATCTTGATCCACACTGAGCAAGACCCTTAAGATCACCTACTGGCTCATACAGCAGTGAAGGATCCTCCAATACACATTTTCTCCCTTGTCTCAGCTCGGTCTTCTACTGAAGGTGATCATCAGACATGCACCACTGTTTTCACCACTGAGCAACTAATTTGAAGGGAAAGAAACCCTGCGGTTTCCAGAGGACACTAAAAAATCAGTATGTGCATAACTTTTACTGATAATCTCATGATTAATGCAAAATCACTCATGCAGGGAAAAATTGGAACAAATACAGCTTCACAGAAGTTGTTGCTCTCAGAACAGAAACGATGCTGGAAATGGTTTGTATGGCTGACCAGATCTGTGCCGGGATGCTCAGTCTGGTGCACTGGGAGTAACTCTTTGCTCTACAGCTGAATACAAAAACTCTTTCTCCCTTGAAAGAAAGGTTGCAAATAAATTGGGTGTTTTCTTTCTTTCAAACTGTGAATGTGTTTTTGCTGCTCTGTAGAGCTGTGGTTCTGCCTGATTTTCCTTCAAAGCTCTCCTTATCTGTCAGATTTATTAAGGAAGACTTGTAAGCTATTTTTATTTAAAATGACAAATGTAGATGTGAACTTCCAGTAGTATTTTAGCCTGTCTGAAGATAGAGTTCAATACTTCTCTTTGAAATGTATAAATGCAATTTTTCTAAATCAAACAGACTAAAAGTCCCTTATTTGCACTGAATCAGAGTTAAAGCAAAGAGCAATGATGGAGTTGCAAAGTTTCTACTCTTAAGTGATGTTGGTTTTGCTAAAGGTATTGGTACACTTTCAGCAGAGAAAAATTACTGCTGAGAGACAAGGCAGAGCACAAGGAGATAATAAATTATTCCGGGTGTTATTTTCAGGTAACTCCCTGGCAACGCATGAACTTGGTGTAGCTGGAGCACAGCCTGCACCTCGTCCTGCCACATGCTGGCACACACGGATGGGAACGGCTTTGAGGAGGATGCTTCATCCCTATCCATGAGATGTTTGTGTTGACAAAATTCGTCTTGTGTCTTTATACCTTCAGAAAAAGGTAAATGGTTCTGCTAGCAAACCTGCCCGGCCTCTGCAGTGTGTATGTGACCTCCCAGGGGTCCAAGTCCACCATGCAAATCCTCATGCCACCTCCACTCTTTCAGACCTGGGCATTGTATTTGTGATTGTTTCTAAAGCAAGTGCTGTGCTGGGAGAGCAGTGATTTCTGCTCCTTCGCAGCCTGGGTTTGCACTGCTGCAGCCTCCCACACTGCTCAGAGAGGTTTAGGGATGTGGCAGCAAACATCTCTTCTCCGAGATGTTTCTTTTATCCCTGGCTTAGTGCAGCCAGACCTCACTCTGCACTGGGTACCCCAGGGTCTTGCTGAAGGACGAGTTTGCAAGATTAAGCCTTCGTAGAAAGGATGATCATGTATTCTCCCTGCATCATGACTTACTCTGAAAAACAGCATGTGAAAATACCACCAGGAAAGGTTTAAGCACCATAATCTACATCAGTTGAAGCAAACTGGGGTCTTGCTCTAGCCAGCGTTGAACAGAAACGCAAATCCCGGGTGGCAGAGTGCAACGGCTACCAGGCTACGATGCTTCTGATGACAGCCTCCTCAGGGCCATATCTGGATTGTGGCGCTGAGCTGCTATGTGGTTTTGTATTTATTAATACACATAGGGTTTGATTTATGCACAGCAGCTCAGCAGCAAAACTAACTTTGATTTATGGTGCAGGCAAGAGGTTACAGTGAGATAGACTCTGTGACACATGTGTTTGCAGCCTAAAGAGGAAGAAAAGGCAGGTTCCAGGTGCCTGACAGTTAATATATGATATCCGGTTATCTCATTCGATATAATAATCTTTAAAGACTGGATTGCAGAGATCAAACTGATGGCAATTTTTTTCGAAGAAAGCTTTGAACAACAAGAACAACGTGACGTCCTTTTTTCCCCCTTGCATCTATTTATCAGTGTAGAAGTAAAACAACAACATTCCAGCTCTTCTACTTTAAGCAGTGGAACATCTATGCTTCATACATTATTGAATGCTTCTATTTTTCCCCAGTGAGCCTTTTTGTTTTTAAATTCTGAATTCACCTGATCTTTGTGCGGTTAATTCCCCAGTGACCAAGCTGTGCAAGTACTGACCTCAGAATTTTAGAATAGCCATGGCGAAAAATAAAACCCCAAAATAGCAGCTTCATTTGCATTGCCATCGTTGAGGACTGTGCATCATAAAGACCCAATTTCAGCAGGATAGACAGTACGGATTCGTGTGGCTGCGTTCAGCTTTCAGGAGGGAACTTATTCTTAGAAACTGGGTCAAAGAATTTGGTTTGTCAGGGCCGACTGAGAGCAGCTCTGGTTCAAAATAGAAAATTTGAAGGGCAGCTCATTAATTTAAAGAATTACGTCAAATAGTTCTTTATTTTGAAAGTGAGAAGAAACTTTCATCAGCTGTGTTGTCTGAAGGTGAACGGGTTGGGTCGTCTTCTGAGCTGCCCAGAAGCCAGAAAACAAAGCAAATTCGTGCAGAGACTTTTAATATTGTATTCCTGTCTTGCTTCCTTAATCCTTCGCAGTGTCAGTAAACATGGGTCTGTCTCAATATTGCTTGTCCTTTGTGCTGTTAGCTTTGACATTGAAGAAAGCAAGTTATAAATGAGGCATCTGGCTTGTGGAGATGGACTCTGAGCCTCCATGGACACCCAGACCTTCCCAGAAGAGTTGGTCAGAGGATCAGAGACTAAAAATGAACACACTGAAATAATATTCTTCTGTACTTCTTTCTTGTCCTGATCACAAGGATGAGCAGAAGATCTGTAGGGAATATGGAAGCACTGTGGCAGTGCCAGGGTGAATTACTTCTGCCCATTTCAGTGAGGGCAGTGTGATGGCAGGAATCCCTGTTTGCTTGTGGGCCCTCCTCATACCTTCCTGACAGTGTCAGAGGCTCTTAATGATCCTGAATCCACCTGGCTGAGAGTATGTTAATTGGTCAGTTCTGCTGAGAACACCTGTCAATTAACTTTCTCCTTTTAAGGACTAACTAAATAACACCTTGAGCAAGCACCACATGCCATGCATCATGGTGAGGGGGTCTTGAACTCATTGCAGCTCTAGATCAGGAAATGTACCTGTGAAGAAGATTAAGGCTGCGTTTAAGTCTGCATCAGCAGGCAAAATCCATATCAAGCCCATTGGGCAGCATCTGTCATCGTGATGTTTCTAGAAGGTAACCAGACTGGTTTTTACTTATAAACAGGTTCTGAAATGAATTGTTACGCAGTTTCAGTCTTAGTCCACTGGCAAACTGCTGGACTCATTGCTGAATCACCTTTGCTCTCGTCCATCCACAGGTGCATGTACCGTGACTGACTACCTGAGGGTTCAAGTGGGCAAGCTGGAAATGTTTTCACTTCAGAAAAAACGTTTGGCTTGTTTGGAGCCCTTTTTTCCAAATTTGCATGCAGAAGACAAACTGTCAGCAGGCAGAACCAGCCTCAGCAACGTGGTCTCTCTTCTGTGCAGCCTGCCCTTGAGACCAGCTTCTGTGGGCAGCCTTGGAGAAGAGCACAGGTATCTTTTCTAATATAGTGGAAATCTTAGTTGAGGATTACCTCTGTAATTAGCAGATTGCTTCTCTGTCCCACCATCAAACTGTGTGTGCGCTCTTCCCCCAGAACTGGGCTGAGGAGCAGTTTGGGGACGAAAGCAAGCAAAAGATGAGCCTGTGCTCTCACTAAGTAGAAAGGGAAGATTTGTAGGAAAACGAGTGGCACAGCAGTGCAAGATCTAATCAGCAGAAGAGTGTTAAACACAGTTCCTGTTGTGAGTTGTTGTTACCTGTGGAGAACAAATCCAAGGAGAAGGTTACTGAGAGTTTATGGGGAACTGCATGACCTGGACAGTGTCCTTTTAATTCCTTCTGCCTCAGAAAAGCGCTTTTAGGTCACTGCTCAGCAGCCCTACCTCTGCACAGCTGCTTGTCTTTACTCTTTCAGCCTCAAACGAGCATTGGCAGTAAAATTGTTCTCATATAAACAGAACGTTGTAAGGATGTAAGAAAACCATCCAGGTCATGTAGCCTGGGCAGCCCATTCCCTCCCTGTGCTGCTGCAGCTCACTGCTGCAGCGTGCAGGAGCTGTGCTGGGGAGCAGGGCACCCGTGGGCAATTCAGGCAATGCTCGTGCTGCCTGTTCACTGTTCTCTGTCTTCTGTCAGGAGGCCCTTCTGTAGTTTTGACTCTGCTTCTGTTTGTAACAGAAGTTATCAACAAACTGCATCACCAGACAGTTCTCTTAGTGCAGCACAAGAGTTTCCAGCCTCATGACAGTAATCTGCTCTAAAGGCAGAATCCTACCAAGCCACTGCATGATAAATAACTTCAGGCTGCTGAAAGTAATGATAATCTGCAGCCCTGGCCAAGGGGAATTCGTGCAGAGGACTGTCATGCCCTTCTGAATCTCCAGTACAAAGTGGCTCTGAAATCACTAGTTTAGAAACCATGGGCAAGGGATTTCCAAAGGTCCTAGTGCTGACTGCTGCTGCAGAATCTGAGTGAGGAGGGGGTCAGTGCCCAGCAGGCTCTGTGGTGCTCAGATATCACATTTTCTCTGCCAGCTGTAGCTAGGAGGGGCACATATGTGAGTCGTGGTCTTGCCGCTAGTGCAAACAGCAGGATTGCTCTTCCCTCCATGTAAAATTTGTGTGTGAGCAGAAAACACTGAAAAGTCAAACGTGGTATTTGTGTTCAGTCCTGTGGTCCTGAGCACTGCCTCTTCTTCTGAATTGTCCTGCTCTGATGCACAGAGTTTGTTCTGCTGCCCCTCACCCTGTCTGCCCTGCCTGCAAGAAGATATGCTTTTCCTTCTAATGGAACTTCACTTGTACAGTAAAAATATTGACTGAGGACTGGGGACCTTGCTCTACTTCCTGTTTGAATCCATAGAAAGGTTGCTATTGATTTTGGTGGGGTTTTCTGAGACAAGGTCTATGATGTGTACATTTGTAAGTAGATGAATTCCCTGCTGATGTGTGTTTTGTCAAGGTTAGCTTTCACGTTTGTATGTTTTTGGGAAGCAATAAGAGCATAACAGATAGGAAGAGGGATCGTTTCACAAGCTAGAAGTGTTCTGTGGAATATGATGATGTGGATTGCAGTTGGTGCCTAGCGTTGCTTTATCTTTAAAGCCTACAAGTACAGTGCTTAAACTTGGTATTTTTTCCATCCCTGGTGTAAAGTCTGACAACTACTTTAAAATCTGATGCGACATGACATGTGTGTCACATTTTATCGGCTTACATTTGTTAATGGTATGTCAACTGATATGGTGCAACCAGACATAGCCTAACAGCTCGTCATGTGCAAAGCTGGCTTCTCAAAAAATTCTTCTTTAGGACTCGTGTAAGATATCACAACAGACAAGATAATCTTTGACTTTGTGAATGTGGCAGTGTCAGGGGACAGCTATCGTAGGCTTATAGGCTGTGTGTGACCCCAAAATATTAGCCATCTAAACAGACAACTCAGCTTCATCTTCAGAAATTACAATGAAGACCATAAAATCCCATTAATACCATTGATGATTCCCTGTCCCCAGGCATCAGCTGCAATTCTTACCAAGGCGTTGGTGCCTGGTGGTTCAGCTCAGTGACTACATATTAGAGGGATCTTTCATTCTAGTGATTGTGGAAGAAGGGGAACTATGCAAAGGGATCACATCACAGTCCTGTTTTTGGGAAACTCTGGATGTCAGAGCTGTGGCACGCTGCTGGGTAGTGCAGCCTGAACAATCTGCTGGCATTTTGGTCCCATCAATGCACACTGGGGCTCCTCTGATCTCAGTGCAATTTGGAGAGTATCCCTACAGTAGGCTGGTCCTTACAGTCATACAAACTGACATCCAGCCCAACACAGAAGCAAGGATAAGCTGTCTCAGCGCTGCCCACTAGGGAAAATTAATCTGTTCACTGAGCAAAGCACGGCAGAACCATGCCTGCACATGGTCTGAGGCATGCTCTTGCTCTTCACCATGTGTCCATAGTGAGGAAGTTGTGGCTGCTGCCTACACCGGCTAACCCTCTGCCTGGCAAAACATGCACTCATAGTTAAATGTGGTAGAGAGAAAGAGGATTAAAGAGGTCAGGAGAGGCAGTACCTATGTCTGAGCTGGGACACTGGCATATCTGCTTCTTCACTTGGTGGTGTTTTTATAAATAGATTGCTTCTAAGTGCATCTGCATTGCTGTCACTTTCTGTGGACAGCTACGTCTGCTGCACACCTGCCTTTCCTTCACAACCGATAATAGTGTTTTATTAGACTAGCTAAAGGTACTTGGTAAAGGCAGTCTCAGCAGTGCTTTGGGAAAACAAAAACATTGGCTGTGCTGGTAATTTAATTCACAAGCAGTTAGAGACAGCGTGTGTGTCTGGAGGCTGCCCAAGCAGGACTGGGTCAGTCAAGGCACAGGGAAGAAGGTGGAATTGGTTACACAGACACTCCTCTGTAGGGTTAGAGCTCCTCTGCACTGGTATGACTGGGCGAAGGCCTACAGCAGCTGCTGTCTGCATAGGTGAAGCTTGGCAGAGGTGGGTGAGACGGGGCTCAGCAGCAGGCTCACCCCATTCACTCATGTCTCTGTGGAGCTTGATCAGGATTTGTACCTAGATTTCCTGAAGGCCATTGTCACCCCTGTCCTGAAGCCTGTGAAGATCAGGGTGGGGACAATTTCTGCCCTGAGTCTAGCTGCACCTGCCTTTGCAAATTTGAGCCCAGCAAGTGGGAAATATGCTTGATTAGTGGTGCTGATCTGGTTAGGCTGCTAGCAGAACAGAGACAACCACAAACTCTTCCCACCATTCATTACTATGCGAAATATATCTCTGTGACGCTCTAAAGGTCCTCGTTGCTGCTTTTCCAGTACAAGCTAATGATTCATTTCTATGTATTGCTCATTATTTTTACAATGTAGAAGCTTACAGGAATTGTTGTGATAACATTTAAATGGCAAGAAGTGGCTGAACTGTACTAGCATTGGTCTGAGAGTCGTCGTTCAACCCACTGACATTTCAGGAGGACTCATTATCCATGCTGCTCAGCTGGTTTCAACAACATCGCTTCTGTAACATTTTCCTAGGGACATATTTTCTTCCCTGACACTATATTGTGCTCAAGAAATGCTGATGGGCAGATGCCATTTGAACACAACGAAGCTTGTAGCATACTGGTGACCGAACTGGTGTGCTTCAATTTCTCTTCCCTGAGAAAATCCTGGCTGCTTTGTGACGGCTGCTCAGCAGAGTGTGCACAGTACCGCCAGGACAGCGCTGCGTAAGTGTAAGTGGTGATCACTCAGGTATGCTTGGTAACCAGGTTTTAACAAATTTTGCTAACTATTGCAAAAAAGCTCCGACAAATGTGGCATCATGCGCTTTTGGCCATTTATAGATAGATGTGCATCATCCACCTGTGATTTCTCCCCTTGATACTTGTAGCTGCTGAAGCAGATAATGACGCTGCAAATCTACACACCTATTCTGTCTGGCATCCGCGGCTACTTTCCCCTGGGGACAGGGTTCGCTCCTCCAGAGAACGGTGAAGAGCACCTTGCTGAGGAACCATCTTCCAGCAAAAACAAAATAGTGATAGGCAAAAAAAGGACTTTGGAAATTCTCACAAAGCTACAGAGGAGGCAGTCAGGGTGCCATCACATGTAATATAGAAGAGCAGTGAATATTAATCTTTAATATGTAAACATTTGTGTTGGGAAGATGGAGCCGGGCTCTTCTCAGTGTCATCTAGTGGTAGGATGAGGGGCAGTGGTTGTAAGCCGGAACATAGTAGGTTCCACATCAATATCAGAAGGAACTTCTTCCCAGTGAGGGTGACAGAACACTGGAACAGGCTGCCCAGGGTGGTTGTGGAGTCTCTTCCACTGGATGTGTTCCTGTGTGACTTGGTCTAGGTGATCCTGCTATGTCAGGGGGATTGGACTAGATGATCTTTCGAGGTCCCTTCCAATCCCTAGTGATTCTGTGACTCTATGATTTGTTAGTGCTGGTTCTCCAGTTCCATGTGTTACCTGTACTAGGGAAAATATCTATGTACACCTGCAGTGCCGAGAGAGCTCTAAGACCAAAATGCTGTGTTAACCATGAGGAGTAAAGAGTGGATAACTGTTGCCCCTTACAACCATTCCTTTTCTGTCCTCAGAACTCTGCCAAAATACTGCGAGAGAAAGGAATATGCTCTGCAGTCATCCATGTTGTTAGGGCTCAAAGCCACGGCACGGTGATGCAGTCATACCTGATCATTTTGGTCTGCAGTTCCTCGTGCACTGTGCTGCAGCAGTAGGGCAGTTACACACTCAACACAGCGCTCAGTGCAGGAAAGAGGGCTGCAGTAAAATCCTTCACTAAGAAGTCCGTGGGGAGAGCCCACTGCCAGACATCACCAGGCTCAGTGACCTGGTTCAATCTGGTTCAGTTCCAAGCTCATTCAATCCATCCATTGAGCCATGGGATTAACCCAGCCACTGAACCTTTGAATGCATTCCTGATGCAACTGGGGCTGGGGCCTCCCAACACTCTGAGCAATTAAAACTTTTCTGATTTCACTTCAAATTCAGTAATGTGTTTTTAAGTGCAGTAGTGTTCTGGGTGTAAAATACTGAGAACTGAGTATTTGGAGGGCGAGAAGGAAGAAGCTTCTGGAAAAGGTCACAATATTTTGGTCAGAATGTATTAAAAAAAGCCCTATTCTATGTTCATTGCAGAGGGTCAAAGCCAAGGATCTGGGCCTCTGCTTAAAATGAAAAGACCAGGGTCACTAGGGTCACTAATACCTCTTGTGCTACTCCAGAAGTGCAGTGGGTGAGCTCAGATTGACCTTGCTCTCTCCATTGCTAGGTAGGCTGTGTCTCGAATGTGTTGTTGAAGAGATTTCAACCAAGTTGCTGCTCTTACTTCATCTGTACAAGTCACTGCTCTTACTTCATCTGTACATTGCACCAAGTCTTGTCAAAGAATCCTCAATAATTTTCTTTCGTGCTGAATCCAGAATATCAGCCATTTCACTCTAGTTTTCTAGAGAATCAGGCATTTCTTTTCTTTGACTTTCTCTTCTGGAAATGTTTCACTAGTTAAATGGAGAAAAAAACAGTTAAGGCTACTCCTGTTTCATCATCCGGCTAACCCAGAGCTGGCCACCCTTCAGAGTGGTGGCTTACGGTAACAAGCTAAGTGTGCGAATCTTTCATGTAGAAGGAGTTGTTTCTGAACTCCCTCGGGAACACCGCTTCTTCTGTAACAAGACAACTTAATGAAGAAATTCACGGGTTTGTGTCTGTTGGTGCTACAGGGAAGCTTATCCTGGCTCTTACATGTATTTTTGTGCTATATTCCATAATTTTTAAACTCCTTTAAAATGATTTAGAAAAAACAGCTGCTGTCATTACTGCAACTGAACTTTTTAGTTGCCTACCCCTCTGTTCTCAAGCCTAATGATGTTCTGAACAGACCACTGTGTCCGTAAAAGCAGCACTTTGCTGTCTGTCCATCTGGTGGTTCATCCTCGGTGAAGTGACCCTTTCAGTGTGCTGGCTGGACCCGGCCTAGGAGTGACATGAGGAACAAGACCCTCAACCTGCTTAGTTCATGCCACATTATGTCAGGGTTTGGTAGCCTGTGTGACATGAATTTGGGGTCTGCCACTGTGGGGCAAGCCATCCATACAGGTTTCTGTAGAGCACAGAGCCCAGCCTTTTCAGGTCTTTAACAAGCCACTGTTCTTGAGTTTTATTCTTGAAGAAGGAGCAGGTGCCATTCTCCATACAGACATGGACGTGCTTTTACAGACCTGTATGCAGACAGGACATTTTGCATCTGAGCTTGTCTTCTCCTGATAAGTACATTCTAGTGCCGAGCTTTAGTGTTTTCACGCTGAGGTTTTACTGAAAGGAAGAGGACAGATGACGTGAGGGAAAATTTTTTATTCATCTTCAAAATAGAAATTTTATTTTACTTCTACATTAACGCTTTGAAAGTTTTCTTTCTGTCTTTTTGATGGCATTCAGTACCGCGTTTCTAATATGTCTTTTCTACTTGGGGAAAAAATTCTATTGCTAAACTGCATGGGTCAAAGATTGTTCTTGGCTGCAGTTTGATTTCGCCTGACACAGGCATCGCTAACATCAGTGATCTTGTTACGCTGGTCCAGTGTTGCACCAATAGGTACTAGAGTTAGCCTTTCACCAGTGCTTGCACAGCTCAGAGAAAATGTTGAGGCTCTGGTGCAGAGTGACTGCTCTTTGAGACACAGATGCAGCAGGTTCCCAAGGCTAAAAAAAGATGCTAAGTAGATTAACAAGAAGTAGAAAAGAGAAGCAGAAGGATGAAGTCAGAAGACTAGATTTATGTACCAAACAGGAAAGCATAGAGATTTCTGTTTGCAGGGCAAAGATGGTGTGCTCGCTGAAAAGAGATTCAAAAAACATCAGAAATGGGTTGAAGCTAATCTTTCAAAATCAGAAGCAATCTTAATTGAGTGTGTTTTTCAAAACACAAAGCAAAGAATTCCACTTTGAGGTAAAATCAAGGCTTTAAATTATACAGCAAACTCTGAAAAGATCAATGACTTTCCAGGAAAACTTTAAAAGGTGTTTGAAATGCAGAACAGCATGAGGTTATGAAATGAAGTTAATAGACCATTCCCATAAAATATTAGATTCAAGGGAGACACCTCTGCAACATGAGTTCCAGCAGTAAGAAACGATAGATGTAATCCAAAGCACCAAAATGTACAGTCTTTAAACCAGCAACTAAGAGTTCAGCACCCAAGGACCTTGCTGATGGGCCTCTGCCTGCTCCCTGCACCCTCCTGACTGCATGAAGCTGTGAAACGGCAAGCTGAGGCTGTATCTTTTAATTTAAACTTCTCTGAGGATGTCAGATTATTATTTCTTTAACCCACTAATTGTTCACAAACCTAATCTTGGGACCCGAATTAATCTGTCAGCATTCCTCTTCAACAGCAAGAATGTTTACACAATTAGTCCACTGCTGAGGGAAATCAAAGGATTGTTGTCATCGGCTCTAATGACAGTCCTGTATTAAGGATGCTTTATGAATAAGAAATCAATGAGGCAATGGTATGAAATGACCCAAGGACTTTCCAACCCAGTGATTCAATAGCACAATGAGTAGAAAAATAAATCTTAATAAATACTGGTGGCCTAGAACAGAATCTGCCCAAAGGAATTTTCAGATACTATTTTTATCCTCTTGCTGTAACACATTTCAGTTACAGTCCCCCTTTCTGTTCAATGTATTACATTAAAGATGAAAAAAAGATCATATTCAGTTTGAGGTTTTATGAGTCTTTTTCTCGCTAGTTGAGCTAGAAAGGCATTAAAACACAAATATTTAATTAGCTGACAGAACTATTTAAGCCAAGTTTGAAAGTGGTTCTTCTGATTGTGCATGTGTGCCTGGAGAAGCAAGGAGGAGAAAATCCCTTACATTGTGAGGTATTTAAGTTTCTTCTTTCTTCTTTTGTGCAGAGAGGAACCTTTCTGATCTCACTCTTTTGTAAAGTAACTCTTTGTCAGATTAAGTATGAAGATCCTTATCAGAAGCACTTGGCTTTGACAAGCCTGACAGAACGCCGTGTAGCCCGCTGAAACGAGGAGGACTTGGATAATGAATAAAGAGTGTTTCGGTGGTGTGACTCATAAGTAATACAAAGGCAGCTCTGGCGATGTCTGTACTAATTGCAGACTAGTTGCTGTGTTGTAACAGTCATGGGTATTAAGTGTGTGGGACGCTGAAATGTGTGGGCATCCTGCTAAGCTTGATCTCGGCTCCTTCGGCTAAAACGCTTTCTGTCCCAGCTGCCAAGGACGTATGCAGGTTCCTCAATATGGACTCAAGGTGACTAAATGTGCGTCTTTGTTTTGTGCTGTTTTGCTTGTGCCTCCTGACTTTTTGAGCTGTCGGGAATCACAGAGACTGTCACATGCTGCACAACAGTCAACTGTCCTGTTGCAGCCTGGTGCTCTGGGTCTATTCCTCATCGTCCAGCACGGCCACAGTGCAGCATTTCCAGGCTATCTTGGTAGAGTCAAAAAGCCGCAGCGTTTCCAAGCCGTGTTAGCTCTAAGCGGGCAGAAGATGCTTGTTTTACTTCCAGGATTTCAGGGCGTGAAACAATGTGGACTGATGTGCTTTGAAAAGCAGGGCTGGGTTCGAAAGCCTGGATGGGCAACTTGGAGATGCTAGCCGGGAATGTCAGCAGTGCACAGCTGGGTGAGGGGCACACTAAGGGACAGGCATCCTAGCCTGGGCAGAGTGGGATGGGCTTAGGCAGTAAGACTCAAAGCTGCAATTTAATGAAGCCGGGTCCAGATGTGGAATTTGCTCCATTTCAGCAGTTAATGAACTGGAAAATTATCCAAGCTCAATTTTCTGTTTCTTTCAAGGTTCTTGCTTCCAGTGTTTGGCTAGTTATTTCCCTGGGCACCATTTGCCCTTGCTCACTTCTTGTCTTTCTGTCCTTCAGACTTCCAGGTTTTCTTTCTCAGTTTGGATGGGGCTTTGAGCAACCTGATCTCGTGGGAGGTGTCCCTTCCCACGACAGAGGCTGTCAGAATTAGATGATCTTTAAAGTCCCTTCCAACCCAAATCATTCTCTGATTCTCTGATTTTATGATTCTATGTTAAAAAAACACATTTGAGGCATGCCAGCAAGCTGAAGTTTTGCAATCTGCAGAAGGGAAGGAGAATGAAACATCCAAACAAGATTTTGAAAAGGAGGGGAGGGTTTGTTTTAGGATTAATGTCTCCAGTAATGGAGAACTGAGAGAGGATAGAAGATTCCTCTTCCTCTGTGACCACCTTCTGTAATCATGCTAATGCGGCTGGAATGAAAATAACATTTAGCCTGTCATTATTTCCCATGTGATGGTACCCTAGAATCCCTGCTTTGTTGCTAGTACTCCAGCGAACATAAACAGAGATGGTTTTCAAATATCTCAGTTGTAAGAAAGAGATAAAGCTGCCAGCAGACTGTGCTGTGCATTTGCTTTGGCACCAGGTCTCATTTGCTATTTGGTGCCGAGCGCCAGTAAAGGCTGAGCTGGAGCAAAGCTGGGCTCTGTGGTGCCCACTTTTGCTGCTGCCCAGTGAGTGATGAGCAACAGGGAGAGGCCCTGAAAGGTTCAGCATGCTTTGTTCAGTCTTTCATTTCATCACTTGGTGACTCTTCATGCCGGCAAAGTAGCTTGGAGGATTTACAGATTGTGCTGGGAAGGAACTATTCTGAAGCCAGGGAAGTTGTCTGAGCTAACATCTGATCACCATTTGGGTAAAGGAGTCTTTGTTTGGTGGGTTCTCTATATCACTGCTTTCAATGAGCATCTTGTGAAGTTAAACAGAACACATTGTTTTGTAAACTACTGTTAAGCGCCATCATCATCTTAGGTCCTCTGCAAGTTCGAAGTGCCCTATCATTCCTTCATTATTTCCCTTTAAAAGAGGCATAAGCTGAGACCAACCACCAGAACTGATTTCCCATATACATTCAAATGTATATCCATGCCTATTCCATATCATTTGCATCACACTCGGGTCTTACATAATTTAATACATGTAGACTATATTTCTAAACATTCCATTACACTTGATTCTCATAACTGAAATTCCTCCTTGCCAACACTTGCAACTTAAGCTACATAATTAAACCACCTTTATACCCAGCATACAGATCTATACAATTTGATTAAATACTATCTCCCACCCTTCAATAGAAAGATGTTACCTTTCCATTTCATGGGCTTCTTCCACTCCTCCAGATGTTACTTGGGCCCCATCTGTGGAGTTCGGGACAGGAGAAGCAGTGTATCAATCTGCTGGGCACCACAAGCACCAGCTTTGTTTCAGTCACTGTTGCATTTTCTCTTTCCATGTGGAACTCACTCTTCATCCATTCATGTAATTCCTACAGTGTCACTTCCTACAACATACAATTCGCATCCCAGATTATTCCCCCATGAAGGTTAAATCTCCTTGAAGTACACATCAGGTCTCCCCACTCTTCCACATTACCAACCACGTACACCCAGGCCGCCTTGGGAGGAACAACCCTCGCTGCCTTCCCCAACCTCTTCCCTGTGTGTGCTTGCATGTGTCCTTATCTCCTCCCACATTATGCAGAAGTTGGGCACAACCAGGATGGTTAGCAGAGACTCTAGAATTAGCCAGACCAGTGGCTTCTGCTAAATCTGCCTCCCAGTGCTTCCATGCCCCATTACTCAATGCTCTCAACATAGTCTTCAACAGTCCATTATATAATTTCCCCAGGAGGTGGTGGATGCCCCCTCCCTGGAGGTGTTCAAGGGCAGGTGGGATGGGGCTCTGGGTGACTTGGTCTAGTGAGAAATGTTACTGCCTCTGGCAGGGTGGGGATTGGAACTGATGTCTGAGGTGCCTTCCAGCCTAATCCATTCTATGGCCTGGAGATTTCCAATATGCCATCCAGGCTTTGCAGAAGGAGGCTAGAGATTGCTTTCACTTGTGTAGTGCTCTGCTAAAAAGCTGCCTGACACAGGTAGGTGCACCTCCCAGTAGCTCACCTCACAGACCCTGGGGACAGATTAAACTGGTTTTTGACAACCCTGTCATAGACCAAGGATACGTACAAGAGGTCACAATGAGAAGAACACACAACCATAACTGCACAGAAATAGCTTTATATATTATTGCCTATTATTTATTAATGATATTTAATTACTTTACATATATTGCTTGAGAAGGTTTAACAGTGGCATAATACATGGCCCTGTGGCAGTGAAGTGTCATTTCAGTAAATGAACAAATAGCTTGGTGTCCCCAGTCAGCAGCATCCTGAAATGTCTTTTGCTACCAACTCTGTTGTGCAAGGTGAGGGTGTTTTGAAGGAATGAGCTCTGCTGTCGTTTATTTGGCTAACTGTGCACACCAGCTGCAATTTGCCCTCCTCCTGGGAAGGACAAACTTCTGAGCGTACACTCTGGAATGGTGCATCTCTTACCAGAGGCTGAGCCATCCAGATGCCCTCAACATTTGATGATGCCACAGCCTCTTAACTCCAGCCTCACCAAGTACTCCTGTACCTAAAGAAAGACAGGTTGTATCAGGGCTCCCATATTTGCACTCACTTTATGCATAAGGTTTTAAAGGCTCATTAGTGAGAGTTACACAACTTACATTCTGAAGCAGTCTTGCACGTATTGTCCTCACAGAATCACAGAACATTAGGGACCTCAAAAGATCATCTAGTCCAATCCCCCTGCTAGAGCAGGATCACCTAGACCAAGTCACATGGGAATATGTCCAGGTGGGTTTTATTGACCAGTGCTGGATCCATTCACTGCAAGCTGGAGTGCTGTGTGTTGAGTAGCAACTATCCACTGTGCCCCATGGTGTGCTTCTTTTTCATTTTGAAACAAAGATGGGAGCAGACATTACCTTCAATGTTTACTAAGACATGCCAGTACAGATGAGACAGTTCAGAGAGAGGGAAGAAGGTGGACTAGGCATAAATCATTTATTGCCCTGAGGCATGAGTGGCTATTCTGGTCACATCATTCTCAGCAAATATTAATTTAATAACGCAATGCAAGTCTTCTGTTTTGTGGTAACCTGTAAACAAGACAAGCGCTTCTTATTGGAAACACATCGGCTTGGCAAATGGGCTGGCATCCTCCAGTTTTAAGAATTGTTGTGAGATCTGCATGAAGTAACTGTGGGGAGAATCCTTCCCATTGCAAGCCCAAATAAAGCCTGTTTTCAGAAAGTAACCAACTTCACTGCTAGCGAGGGCAAGAGTCCAGCTGTGTGGGCAGCTCATCCCTTCAGAAATACCTGCAGTACCTTAGCACAAAGAAGCATCAAACAGCCTTGAATGGGTGATAGTTATCCAGCTGAATTTTTAATCATTACCTGTACAGCACAGCTGTACTGGGGATGCTATTCAAAGACTTTAAGGTGACAGATATATTAGGTTAAAAAACCAAATCTCTTAAACGATGATTTCTGAGGCCTCAGTTTCTCTGTAAATTCATCTCTGCCTTTTCTTTCTGCAGCTGCATTTAGGTCTGAACTGCCAGCCTGGCTCTGCTCTACAACTGGCTTTGGCATAGAGCAGATGTGACACGGCCATGTTACAGACTATCTGACTTATTTATTCCTGGGCAAGTTACTCAAACTCCCCGTAGGTAACTCTCTGTAGGTGACCTCCTGCAGCACATTGCTTCCTGGAGTCTGCAAGGGGCTGCTTCTTCCACCTGAACATAGCTCAGTGTACACAAGTCCCTTTTGCCGCTTTGCCAGGGTAGCGTCAGATACTTGCACGGTCTCGCTGTCTGAATCACTGTTCGCTGCATGTGGTGTGTATTTTTTCTCATCTTTTCTTGTTTTCAGGCCTTTATGTAGTCATTTCCGTTGTCACAATCATCACACACAACTTCTTGGAAAAAGCAAACCTTTGCTTCTTAGCCACCTCTTCTGGATGCAAACTTCCCCCACACTGTAGACCTGGTCTGGCTTCTTTTGTTGCTCTTTCCCCATGATTTATAGGAAATTTCTTAGCAACTCAGAGATGGGGAAGGTAAGAAGCTGTCTGCTCTAGGCTGAGTGTACAGCTGTATCTACCAGAATTTGGTGGGTAATAGCATTTTCTGTTTAATTCATGCGAGGTGATGGCTGGATAACCAACAAGGCCGTTACCAGAAGCAGAGTTCTAATGGTGTTTAGAGCAGTGGTTCTATATCCTGAGCAGTAGAGAATACTGACATTATTCGTGAAATCAATGATAAAGGAGTGAAGGAGTCACGTCGGTGTTTTACATGATGTTAGGGGAAATGAGTTGGCTTGTAGGATGAAAACCACTGGAACTGGAGCGAAAAATTGAGTCTGGGGACACAAGAGTTGGAAGTTAGTTGTTCTTTATTAAAAGCTGTCATTTTAAAAGGCAGCTCAGTCTGTGACATGCTGACATGGAAAATCTGAGCTGCCAGGTGTCATCTTAAACTCCCTAAGCCAGCTATCATTAAGGAAGAAAAATCCTGAACGCACTAGGCTTATGTCTCAGCTAGTGAGACATCTGAAAAGGGAACACGTCACTAAGAACAATACTTTGAATTTTTGTAATTCCTGGGATAATTTTATCACGGGGGATTATACACTGATGCATTTCATTAGTCTGTGCAGGACATATGGGAATCAGTGATGGAGTTGATTCCACAAAGCTTATAAATAAGAAGAGTCTTGCAAAACCCTTAACCTTAAAATCATTCCTAGCTCAGTAACCCATAGAAATAAGTACTGAAATAATCCTTGGCCAGTACATTAGTAAGAAATATGCTGGTGATTAAGGGGGTTTGGTTACTTTCTTAAAAATGTAGTATGCAGCTGTACAGTATCACAGAATCACAGAACTGGATCTGTTCCTGTGTGACTTGGTCTAGGTGATCCTGCTGTGTCAGGGGGATTGGACTAGATGATCTTTCGAGGTCCCTTCCAATCCGTAATGATTCTATGATTCTAATGATTCTAACATTAGGGATTGGAAGGGACCTCAAAAGATCATCTAGTCCAGTGCCCCAAACTGTCTATGATAATGGCAGCAACAAGACTTCACTCTGGTGAAAAATTCAGCTGTAGATCTGTGAAAGTATCATCTAGTTTTTTGTAAAGAGCAGGTAAACTTTGCTAGCAGGCACAGCCAAGACTCTTTGTGGCCTTTCCAGTGTCTGCACCGCATACCAGCACAGGCACGGTTGCTACCTGCAACCCAGGATGCCTTCTATGAGGAAGACCACACCACTAGGGTTCTGAGGGATTTGCTTCATGTAGTTGCAGCTTATGCATGAAGTTTGCATGAAGGTGTTTTGGCTCTGCTTGAAGTTGAGCAGTGCTGGCCAAGTCCTCAGGCGGTGGTGTCTCATGTCACACACCCAGGGTTCCCCAGGTCTTGCAGTGGCAGCACTAGTGTTTCACACTCATCTGTGTCTCTGGCTCACTCAGGGCTCGATTTTACCCACACGCTGGTTTCCTCAGTGTCAAAGCAGATTATTCTGCCTAGGCAGTGATCTGACAGTCTTGTCTGCAGTATTTACAGAGCCTGGCTGCCTAACGTCACCAGCATAATTTTCAGGGCTGGAAATAGAAGCTTAATGGTGGGAGTGCAAATCAGATTTTCCTGTCGGACACTCACAGCACTGGCAGAGTGTGGGGCTTGCTGACTCCGCAGGGAAAAAGATCACTGTGAAAAGCTTCATCACCAGTGATGAGTGCTGGAATTTATACATCCAGGCAGAAAAACGTTGCCAACCGTCCACATTTGAGCTGCCGTTGAGAGGATTACTGCTACAGAGAAAGAACTTCTCCTGTAATGCAGAAAATTCACTTCCACTGTGAACTTGCCTTATTCTTCATGGCTCCTTTTCCTACTGTTTTTAAATGCCAGGTACAAAAAAAGGTAGGCTGGCAGCATCATTTTTCTATTGGCAGCGTTAGACGCGCATGAGGAAACTGCAGGATGTTGATGGCAATGGACAGACGGTGGCCAGGCCGTTGTGGGTGTTCCTGGCCTCACTAGGCAACCCTGGCTGCCATCCTGTGCCAAGGGGCTCCTGTAGGCAGCTACAGTGTGAAAACTGGTCTGACAGTGTCACTGGCCTTTCCTCAAAGGAGAACAAAGAAGAAGTGGTGGCTATTGGTCACAGCAGCCAGCTGAGCTGGAGCCATACTAAAGAAGAACAGGGGTACTTTCTCCTCCTTTGCAGCAGGGTACAAACCAGAAGGGTGCTGCACCAGGCTCTGTGTCTACTCAGCTCCTGCAGGGGCAATGCCACCTGTGCAGTGCCAGACTGCTAGGGTCCACCATCATGGCAGGGCTAGAGTTTCTCCTTTTCCAGATGATCTAAAAATTCATCCCTCTACAGTTTTGCTGGTAGAATGATCTTCTACTTAACAAGTGATAACAATAATCTCAGTTCTGTAATGTGCCTTCAGTTTGATGTGCACTTGATACATGCTTCCTGTTCTTAAAATGATTCTCCAGTTAGTCCACCTGCTTCTGATGCTCTACCTGAGTTTAAGAGGGGTGTGGTGCAAACTCCAGTCACTGCCTGTTGAGCACAACACCTCTTTGGATGGTGTTTTCCACCACAAGAGCTATTTGTTTTAACATTGTGAGAATTACATTGTCTGTGCTGACCCACAAAGGCTATTTTCCTTGGCTGTAGCAGATGCTGAAACAAATGAGGAGCCCATGAGTGTGCATTACGTAGCGACGTTGAGAGCTTGTGTTACCTCCCACCTTTCTCTTCCAGATGTCAGGTGTTAGTGAAATGTGCCAGGGTTTCAGAGTAGCAATCACATCAATTTCAGCAGAGAACAAGCTATCATAATTCACTGCACTAATGAAAATTGTGATGACACCACAACAGAAATCCTTGCCAACCTAATCATTTCACACCACTGGAGCAAAGATTTATTTAAAGATGACTGTTCTTAGCAGCGTATACAAGCTTAGGAATAATTTCTGACCATGATTAAGCACCAAAAGGAAGTGGTATTGTATGGAGAATTTAGTTGTTCGGTGAGCACACATTCCTCAAAGTACCAGCATCATTCCTACTTTATTAGAGAAAAAAATTAAGCACCACGAAACGAAAGCTGGGGAAAGCTGTTACTTGGCCAGAGTGTTGCTACCATGCAGCATTTCACTAGGAAAGATGTAAATGGGGGTCCATGCTCAGTTTGCTACCACAAATTTCCTCACAAGGGACCATAAAGTTAAATTCATTGAAAGGGAGAAAAGAAAAAGGATTAGAGACTGCAAGAACTAGCTTGTGTGATTTGATCTACTTTAAATTCTATCTCCCCAGTGGTGACACGTGAAGCAGAATGTTCAACTATGGTAAGTTCAAGGCATAGATGCAGCATTAAAAGACAGAAGGAAAGCCAAAATCAATGTACAAGTGGGCAGAACACACAGGGAGGATGGGGCTGAAACAAAGGGCATCTGAGGCAGAGAGGTGAGCTGGGAATGTAACAACATGATCTTCACTTATTTCTTTATATATTCTCTAGTATCATATTTGGAGGTATTGTTTCTCAAAATAAATTTGAAGAAGCGTTTGAAAGAGGAATTGGAGCCTCAGGCAAGCAAAGGGAGAAATCTCTTCAGATCATTCCTACGTTCTGTGATGTACACAAACACAACTTGTCACAGCAAATTCAGGACGCTGATGGTACTTTCTCCAGAGGAGAGGTAGCCTCTGACTGCCTTGGCATAAACCCTTGACAAACCATCACACAAAGATGCTCCAGCCATCACTCTACAGCCTATCAGCTGCTCCCTCTATCCAGGTAAACTATGTGTCATTAGCTGTTCTGTGTTATCTAGAGTAAAAACAACGTCTGCTTCTGGTTTTAAACATAAGCCAAATCTGTACACAGCAGCAAAGATTTCTCTGCCCTGCATTGCCCCGTACACCGGGCTCCAGGGAAATAGCTTCTCTCACACTCCTTCTAAGTCCAAGTGGGGAGCACATACAAAAGGCAGCTTCAGTGGCTTCAGACTTGCTCACCTGTGCCCTTCCAGCAGCTCGTGGATACAGGAGGACATAAGCCAAGTGCTCATGTTTTTGAGGCGTGAGGGCTCTTTTCATTGCACAACATATAAAACGTTTACTGTAGATTTCTCTCTATTGACCTAGAATCACTGGATTTCCTTTCTTGGGATTCTAAGCCTCTCATTCAGTTGAGGCAGAAATAATATATCTTTCTAGTGCAAAAAGATATTAAACTGCCAGTGAAGTTGTTCTGTTCATGCTAGAGTCTCCAAGAAACACCTGGGTGTGCCTGGGACCAACACCCAACAGGACTGGTAAAGTATCACAGAATCATTCAGGTTGGAAAAGAGCCTTGGGGTCATCGAGTCCAACCATCAGCCCCACTCTGAGAGTTCACTCCTAAACCAGATCCCCCAGCACTACATCAAAGCATCTTTTAAACACATCCAGGGGTGGTGATTCAACCACAACCCTGGGCAGCCCATTGTAGTGCCTGACCACTCTCTCCATGAAGAATTTTTTCCTGATGTCTAGTCTAAACCCACCCTGTTGAAGCTTGAAGCCCTTCCCTCTGGTTCTGTCACTAATGACCTGTGAGAAGAGACCAGTTGGACAGTTATAGAGAGCAAAGAAGCAGTGACAGCACGTGCAGTGTGCTGCACACTCTGTGGGTGAGCTTCTCACCTGAAGTGCCACCTGTCTGACCTCAGACCCATTAGCCTTAGGGAAAGACTTACAAACCTGTACAGAAATTTTGGAAGAAGACTTGGTAAAGTATTAGTCCTTGAACTGTTTGAATTGCTGAACTTTGAGATGCTGCGAATCTGCCCTCCAGGAAAATACTAGGACTTATCTAAGAAAGAGGTGAAGGATGTGTGGAGAAGAGGAGGCTCTGAGGTGACCTTATTGTGGCCTTCCAGTATCTGAGAGGGGCCTACAAAAAAGCTGGGGAGGGGCTTTTTAGGATGTCAGGTAGCGACAGGACTAAGGGCGATGGGCTGAGCTNATGATAGGATGAGGGGAAATGGCCTCAGGTTGCGTCAGAGGAGGTTTAGACTGGATGTTAGAAAGAAATTCTTTACTGAGAGGGTGATTAGGTGCTGGAATGGATTGCCCAGGGAAGTGGTGGTGTCACCATCCCTGGAGGTGTTTAAGGAACGAGTGGACGCGGTACTTAGGGTTATGGTCTAGCGGTTAGATACTAGGAGAAAAGGCTGGACTCGATGACCCTGGAGGTCCTTTCCAGCCATGACGATTCTGTGATTCTGTGAAAGCTGGAGATGGGTAGATTTAGACTTGATGTGAGGAGGAAGTTCTTCACTGTGGGAGTGGTGAGAGCCTGGAATGAGTTGCCCAAGAAGATGGTGGAAGTCCCGTCCTTGGAGGTGTTTAAGGCCAGGCTGGATGAGGCTCTGGCCAGCCTGATCTAGGGTGGGGTGTCCCTGCCCATGGCAGGGGAGTTGAAACTGGATGGTGCTGTGGTCCCTTCTAACCCTGACTGATTCTGTGATTCTATAACTTCTGTGATTCTATAACTTCTTCCCAATGAGGGTGGAGGGTGACAGGGCAGTGAGGGGGCAGTGACAGGCAATGCCTGGGGAGTTTTGTGGAGTGAGCATTAGATATATGATGGTGCTCTTCAGAGTCTCTTCTGAATCTTAGATTTATCTCGCAAGGTTAAAACAAACCCACAGCGAGCCTTACTGGGAGTGCTGAGTCATTACATTTTACACAGTCCTTTGCACTATGAAACCTGGATGGTTCCCGAGAGTGAGCAATCTGGAAATAAAAATATGTCTGATCAATAAAATGAAATGGCTTGAAGACATCTCAGTTCAGGGCTCTTTAAGACCTAATTGGCTTTGCAAATATTAGAGGTGACCTTGTCCTTCATAGCTCAGCTATTACAGCAGTGCGCAGGGTTACTGTGAGGTAACAGCAGCACAGTGGTGATCCTGGTGCCCTTGACAGCCCGGAAAACACCAGCCACAGGAGAGAACAGCAGCAGGAAGGGTGGGAAAGAATGGCAAAGCATCACCTAATGATCTGAGGTTTTTGTCCCCTACATGGGTTGGGAGGCCATAACATTGACTCTCTCTACATCAGATGTTGGGTAACCTGTTTGGAGCCCTACATGATGCTTAATTTTTGTCAAAGACACAAGATACCGAGATATAAAAGGCTCACGTGGGTGAGCTGATACCAAGGTAAGTGTTCAGCAGCATGAGCTGTTTAAATAGGGAAGTTTAAAAATCTATCCCAAGTGGCTTACAGCTATCAGCCCCATGATTGAAAAATCAATCGATTTTACTTACAGGATGCTCAAACCTGTAACCACCCCATCTTCTCAGCAGTTAGTGTGGACAGAACAAATTTTGGAGGGTTTGCAGTGGTTAGCCAGAAGAGACAACCAGGCAGAGCCCAGGAAAAGTGCAGAATGCAGTACCTTGTGAGCTTTCACAGGGAGAAGAGCAAACACAGTGAGCCTTGATACACACTTGGCTTCAAAAAGTCCGGTAGGAATAGGATTTCCAGCAATCCCCAGAAGTATCCCCAAAGATGTGTTTTTAGCCACTGCCGCAAGACAAGCAAACACTCTCCAAAGGTTTCCCTTCCCTTGCTGACAGGAGCTGTTTGCCTCCCTGAGAACATGCAGCCCTGCCAGGCTTTCAGGGTGCGTTAAAATTGTGCATACTTCATTACCTCTGGTTCGTATCCTGGCACTGAAAACTCTCTTTGAGCTCAAATGTGACATTTCTCCTTTGTAATGAGCAAATCACACCCCTGTCTACTTTAAAATGATAATGCAAATCCCAAACGGGCTTTTCATACTTAAACTCTTTAAAATAAAACATTTGATGCTGAACAATGACCATTCGGGGTGTGAGAAGAAGAGAACATTTTACTGTTCGTGCTTTCCACTGATCCAGGAAATTGATTGGGAGGTTGAGTGCTGATGGCCCATCTCAGGGCTGCAGGCAGCCCTATAACCTGTGGGACCTGAATAATTGCTATTTTTCCACCCATATGAGTTCTGTGTTTAAGCTAGTGTTCTGACTAGCCACAGCAGGCATCACTTTGCCACCATGGTGGGTGTGATGGGATAGGAATCTGCTAACATCCATTCTAATACAGCCACTGGACCATACCATGGACCAGTGCAAGGGGTTCCTAGAGCTGGAAGCACAACTGGATGAATCTATAAACATGTGTCTAAGGGATCAAGTCAGATAGCCGGAAAAAGCATGGTATGATGGAGATGTCATTGTCACAGGTAGGTGTCCCCAGAGCCACTGCAAAGCTTGATCAGCCTTGGGGTTGATCTTAATTCCATGGCTGTGTAACTAGCACCTGCAATCAAGCAATCTTCACAGGGGTTCCACAACTCCTGCAAGAAGACAATCAGTGCCAGTCTCAATGGCTTTTATTCACTTTGACACCACAGGGATCATAGCTGTGAGACTTCCTAAGACTTGGGAGCACAAAACTGTCAGTAAAGGGATGCAGATCTCTGATCTTTGAAGTCTCCCCTCAGCCGCCCCCAAAAAAATCTAAATTCAGATTTCCATAGCTCTGGCCATAAACCCGTAGGCCTCCAACAGCAAAAAAGGTAACTGGAGCCAAACAGCGGTGCCTGGGGTGATGTGCTGCTCTATAATCTTAGGATGGCACGGCGAATAACTGGGGTAATTTTGTTGTACATGCACTTATTATGTTATCAGGATAAACATTAGAGAATGCATCACAGCTGGTCGTGTTTTTCACTTCCTATTAAACTCCTGGCGCTTCGGTGAGCCCGGTGTGCCCAGCACGGCTGCGCACTGCTGAGCTGTAACTTCCTGCAGTAGGTTGGTATCATTTCTCAAGTCCTGTTCAACTCCAGCTGCAACTTTTCTTGGGCAAAGATGGATGCCATGAGCAAAACTCAGGCACAAGGAAAATTTATCTCAATTTACCCTGGATAGAAAAAGCAACTGAAGGTACCTTGCTGAAAGCAAAATCCGCAACTTGAATGAATTTACAGTACATAATAAAATACAGCAGGGAGAGGCCATTTACTGTAGGGAAGAATGTAATACACTGTGTCAGTAATCCACGTTAAAATTTCACTACTAGGCAAGTATAAAGGTGATTATCACCTTTTTTAGGCATTGAAGTTATATTTATAAGCCATTTGGTGTGTGACATCTAACGATGTGAGAGAGTGACTTTTAATATCTTACTGAAAAAGCCGTGTATGTTTTCTGCCACTTCCAGGACTGCCAGCTCTTGCAGCAATAGCAGAGGACAAAAGCAGATCCACAGCTGTCATGAAAGCAAAGTCTGCTGTTCTCAGAACCAGATTATACACAACAAACCCCTGGATACCTTAATCCACAGAGGAACTGCTGGGGCCAGACTGGGAATCAAATCAGTTCTCTTGGCATTAGTCCCCTGGGCCAACACACAGACTCATCTTCAACCCAGCATTGAAGAAACCAAACAAGAAACGCCGGCACACACAGAAGCCCGTGCTGGTTAGTCATCATGTTAGAGGAGCGGGTTATTTTAGCACAGATTCCAAACTGAGTAACTTTACACAGCGAGCCATCTGCAGATGTTTCATAGACTTTGGCTCTCTGCAACTTTGAGCTGGTTTCAGAGAAGCCACTTGGGTTGAATTTTTGGCTTCTCAGCCCAAAGTCACAGTCTAGTTTCCCCTCTCCTCTGTTTACCCCGAGAATCCCCTAGTCCCAGAGGTACCCAAACAGGTCACTTGGACCCTTGTTCTTCACATTTCTGCCACGAATTTCTGGCTTCTTCTTCTTTTAATGTGTGCACTGGTAATGATACAGAATGCTCTTGCACAACACCAGAAACACTTCCCTATCACTACAGCGAGCACAAAGCTCCCATGCTTGTGCCAGCTTTTCTGATACCCTGTGCTGTCTGTGGAGCTACAGCTCTGGAAGGCTCCAGAAGTCTACGAATGATGTCAGTGTCCTCCTTGCTTCCCTGACAGGCTCAGAATAAAGCTTGATTATGTGCACTCTGAAAACTTAAATCATAGGAGATTAAAAAACCCACAAACCACTAGCTACATGATTTCCTAAATCTCACAATGTGTAAGTCAGTATCACAATTTCAGCACATGTGGGTTTGGCAAGCAGTCTACAGACAGAGATTGCCCAGCACTGTCTTGACCCTTCTGTCTCAGCAAATGCTGATGTGTTTCAGTGACCTGGTGACTGCAGGGTGACATTTTTCAGTAACTGCCCTCTCAAGCAACAATCCTTTAGTGCAGGAAGGTTTAAGACTGGCTGTGCAGCTGCTGCAGGAATAGCCTGTGGTCTCTGTCTGGGTAGATACAGAGTTCAGTGCTAGCAAAAGACCTAGAAAGAAGCAGCCTCAGTCCCTGTGGGATCTTCAGGTTGTTGTGGCTGCATGGCTTAAGCTCACTCACAGAATCATAGAATCATAGAATCATTAGGGATTGGAAGGGACCTCGAAAGATCATCTAGTCCATTCCTCAAGGAATGAAATATCATAAAACAGATTTTATGGGGCCAGTGCTCATCCCACTTACTGTTCACTCACTGTCATCCTAGTGCTCCAATCCAGATGTATGCATTTTAAATGGCTCTTTAAAACAAGAGCCAGGAGAATTGTAGTTCCTTCTGAATGGGGTTTTCCAAGCCACAGATGAATCAATGGTGGTGCAGTCAGCACAAGAGGGACACATAGCACAAGTCTCCTGCTCCGCCTTAACTCTAGTGAATATTTTACATGAGAGAGGCTTGAGCAGCACAACCTCTCTGACACAGCTCTGTGCTCTGCTACAGTGCAGAGTCACCCTACAACATCCCAGTCAGCAACGTCACTGATAAACAAATGGAACTAAACTACACCCCTGTGACATGGGACACCATCCCCACTCCAGAGGTCATCCTGTCTTGTGGACTGCACCTCCAGTGCAGCTGCAGTGGGATCAGATTGTCTGGAACAGGCTTCAGGAGTGGGAAGGGAGAGATTTAAACAAAGATTCCCTGGATCCCTTGATGGAATGACAGCTGACTCAATGGCTCCTGCATTTAAACAAGTAGCATCTTTTCCCACCTAGAAGTTGGATTCTCACTGCATAGGGCTGAGGACCTTTACCCTCCAGGCAAGGCATTTGGACCACAGATTATTCTAAATATTGCTTTTTCAGTTAAACTTCCCCTATCAAACCAGAAGCATCTTTATTAGATTATTTAGAAAAGCCCATAATTAGCACAGTTTACTTTATTATTAGGATGGGCATTGTAAACACTACCTTCAGAGATAATGAAACTGTGTAAAATGAAACTCTGAGACTGAGAAAGAGAACATGGACACCATGGAAACCGTCACTGACACCAGCCCTAAAACTGCAGAGAGGTGGTTTGCCCTCCTGTTGAAAACACCCAGGATGTTCTCTCTTCTAATATGGAAACAGGATAAGCAATAACTGGGAGGTGGCTGAGTCACCATCCCTGGGTGTGTGTGAAGATCAGTTAGATGTGGTGCTTAGACACATCTAGTTGAGTCTAGCAGTGAACTTGGTAGAGTAAGATCATTGGTTGGACTTGATGATCTCAAGGATTTTTTCCAACTTGAATGATTCTGTGATTCTATGATTTCTGAGGCTGTTTGCGATGATCAGAGAGAACAAAAGACCAGTTTGTGGGTTGCAACGGGGGTTTCCTTGGGTGGCTGCACCAGCTGTGCAGCACTGACCTTCCAGAGTGCCCTGGGAGAGACAAGGCACGATGCACTGCCTGGAAACCCCGACCAGTGCTGAGAAATCTGGACTCTCTAGGCACTGTGCACAAGTGCATTCACTTCTCCTGTGGCCTATTAGAAAATGGTGAAAAAAGACAAAAACGATAAGATTGCTTCTGCCTTTTCTTCCAGTATAAGGTTGTGCACTAGCAGTGATGAACACTGAGGTACTGGGCCCTTTCTGAATAGCCCCAGTAGCAGCAAGCTCCCCACCTCTGCTCCCTGTAAAGAGAATTTCTTTTCCAGAAGTGAGAAACTTCAGGTGCTCCCTGCACAGGGCATGGTCAGTCTGCAGGAAATCCCTCTGTTCAGCAGCCCAGGAACCCACAGCAGCCTCTGACAGAGAAAAAGACCAGCTCCCATCAGCAGTCAACCTGCTAGTGGAGTAAGAAGGATGAAGAAGATGCATTTAGTTTTAGGGGCTCAGTGTCAAGATGTCAAGTGATGCTGTAAGACAGACAAGAGGTTTTGGTGGGTGCTGCAATATCCCAGCTCCAGTGCTGGGGCACCCTATCCCACAGGGAGAGGTGCTGCCCCGTAGCACACCCCACCACTTTGAAAAGGCAGCATGAGCCATGTGGAGGTTCTTGTCTGCTGATGACAGCAATACCTCATAGCTCAGGAGCACAAATGGTGCCCTGTAATTAGTCCTGATCCAGAGCACTAAACAGCAGTGTGTGCAAACCAGGCTTCAGGCCATTGCAGCCTTTAATGAAGAGGTCAGTGTCTTTTGCATCAAGGGATTTGGGATTTGTACATTAACTGGAGCGGCATGTGCGAGGAGGACATGTGAATTAACAACACTATTTATAACCCATCTCATTACCACACACAGCTTGATGCCTCAGACAGCCACTAATTCTCTTAACCACTTTCCATTGCTGGAAATAAAACTGCTTCATTTCTGTTATAAGACTGTTGTTGTTACTGTTTGTTTTTCATGTAAAAACTCTTCCCAAAGAAAAGCTCCGTGATTGCATAACGTAACTCCCTGGAGTCCAAGTCTCAGAAACAGAACTATTCATGTTGAGTCTGATAAATGAACAGTGAATACATTTCACGCTTGATTCTCTAGCTTTGCTTTACCTTTTATCTCTAATATTAGATTGCTATAATTGTTTTTCAGCTCTTTGTGTGCATCTTGCCAATGCTTATGTTGCTAGAGAAATGTAAAATTCAACATACCGTCCCCTAGTTTTTAAAGGTGATGAGCCCCTCCTGTTCTTTGACCCAAAAAATAAGAAACCATCACCTGACAAATACTAAAGCCTCAGATGTGATTCCAGCCTTTTCCCTTAAAAGATGGCTCTGGCTTTTCTGATCTTCTCGACTGAAAGAGGATACTGATGCCTTATTCTGCTTATGTAGAAAAAAAAGTTAAAGGGCTTCTCTTTGCTCTATGCATCCATACCTATGCGTTTATAAGGGTTTTAAGGACTTAGAAGCATAAGGAAGAGTTGCAAGGAAACAAGACCATTGTCCTGAACACGGGCATCCAGCAGCAAATCTGTTCTTCCTCCTTTTTCCTGCCAAGAAAGATCACTGTTTGTGGTGTTGGTTGCCTAGGAGCAACATCTCTGACCTTCTCTGGAGATGTTTAAGACCCATCTGGATGTGTTCCTGTGTGACTTGGTCTAGGTGATCCTGCTGTGTCAGGGGGATTGGACTAGATGATCTTTTGAGGTCCCTTCCAATTCCTAATGATTCTATGATTCTATGATTCTTCAGCTTTGTCCTCCCATATGTGGACATGATGCTTTCTGGGCAAAGAATAGCAAGTGTTGGTACATCTGCTATGGGATAATTGATGCTCGCCTACAAACCAGGGGGGATTTTTACTCCTCCTCTACGCTTTGAGCTGGGACTGGCAGCACTAGTGACACCTGGCATCAGTACAGAAAAAAAGTCAAGTCCTCATGTCTTACCCCACCAGCCCCTCAGGGCTGTGCAGAGGGGAATCTTGCACTTGAGATGGAGGTACAATTTCTTCATCTGCACTTAACTGATTGGGAAGAGAGAGGAGAGACCACACCAGGGTGGAAAAATGTTCTGCTCTGCACTGAGTTGTTGTTTTTCTGCTCCTGAGAAAATAAATATTAAAAATCAATTAGCTCTGAATGTAAGTGAAAATGTCACTGACCAGGCATCACAGCTGGTTTAGTGATGGGAATGGAAGTGAATTAATTATGACTGACAATAATGTTAATAAAGATCCATTCTGAGAGGGCTGAAGGAGATCATCAAGTCAAACCAATAATTCTACTCCACCAAGTTCACTGCTAAACCAGATCTCTAAGCACCACTAAGTGCTTAAACACATCCAGGGATGGTGACTCAACCTTTCCCTGTTCCAAGACCTGACCACTCTTTCAGTAAAAATATTTTTCCTAATGTCCAGCCTAACCCTCCCCTGGTGCCGCTAGAGTCTGTTCCCGCTTAAGGCTGTTCCCTCTTGTTCTATCACTAACCACCTGCCAGAACAGACCAGCAGCCTCCTCTCTAATCTGTCATGTTAATTCATGCAGCAGAATATGAATAGACTGCACTTCACTCTTCCTAAAAGCCAAACTTTTACTGTACCTGCTTCTATGAAGAGAAGCCTTTCAGGTGTATTTGCATCCCTCTTCCTCTCCATCCAGACAGGTTGGGCAGTTTTCTTGCAGAGGACTCTGTACACCTGTGTGACTCTCTCCAGAATCAAGGCTGTAAGCAAGTACGTGGCACCAGAGGTTTCACTGCCCCCAATTCTGGAAAAGCTGTTTGCACTTTCCTCAGGTGCCTGTGAGGCACAGTGTGACACCGGTCACAGAGCGGCCTGTGGACTGGACAGAGTCCAGCTCCTACTCCTTGGCAGAGAAACTGCTTCTCCCTGCTTACTGCCATACTGGGAGCCCAGCTGCACTGGCTAACTGCCTACCAGGTGGCAAAGTAAAATAAAGTCACCTGCTAACTCCTCTAAGGATACAGAGCAGATGGTGGCCAGCACTAAAGCCATTAGAAACATGAACAGAGCTACATCAGTATTTTGGATGTATTACAATTCGATGAGTTGAGTCACAGCTTTCACCCAGATGCACACCCATGCCTGGTAACATTTTAAAGTCGTTTTTCCATCTTTATTTCTAACTCCGGCAAATCCCATTCCTTAGCTTCATGGCTTCTCTTCTCTCTGTGCTGCAGTTTCCTGCTAAACACACAGTGGATAGATGGGGTCTGCCTCAGTACTTTGAAGCCCTCTAAAAGGCAGACTTCTCACCCTGAAGCAGCAATTACCAGTAGAGACACTAACTGTCAGGCTGCTGAGCAAAGACAAGCTGAATCCAAGAGCGATAATGTTACCTGATACAGAAGGCAAGGTTGGTAATAATTTAAACATAAATAAACACATTAAAATATACCTAACAGTCCTTATTTTCGGGGATTAGCCAGGTAAAACAAAGTGAATCTTGAAGGCAAAATATCTCCCACTTTCCTCTATGTCAGAGGTCAGAATTCTGCTGCTGCAACTAAATGCAGTGCCCCTGAAGCTGGGATATACTCGGATCTCATATCAGCTTGATTAGCTGCTCTGACCTCTAACCTCCCCAAGCACATGAAGATGAAATCTCACTCCAAAGATTGCTTCCAGGCAGAGTGCCAGTGTCTGGAAAGCTGCATTTGTCACTGAGCTCTGCATGATACCTACAAGGCACACACCGCAACCCCAGCTGCTGAACTTGGGACCTGGAGGGATGTCCCTTGGCTCTGTTTGGCCCAAAACCAGGCAGGTATGCCAAGTAACATTCCAGGTACTACCAAGAACAACAGGGAGCTGTGGGGCCCCTACCACCCATAAAGGCGATGCTGTAGTCAAAACCTATCACCCCAAACAAGCCCAGCACCAAAAGGGGACAGACACTCTCAGGAGCTGCATGGGTGCAAAGGACAATCAGGAGCACTTTCTCCCTTCTGTTACTGCCTTTGTTTCTTCTTAACCTAACATCTGTCTAAAGAAGTTTTTGCCATGCCTGAACATGTTTTTAATGCAAACAGGGTAAAGAAGAGAGTGAAATACTCACTTGGATGGATAATTTTGGAGATTCAGAAATCGCTGGAAGGAACTGCTGTTATCCCTCCCGACAGGACTTGGCTGGCTGCAGAGCTGCTCAACATTAATTCCTGCCGTAAATCCAATTGCTGTGGGAACAAGAGCATAGATTTCAGAGAGAAAAGGCTGATTGTGTTTGGGAAAATTTCGTGTAATAATGACTTGACCACAACTCTTCAGCAAATTGTTCCCAGAGTTAATTTTCCTCACTGCAGAAAATACACTGATTTTTCTTTTCCAGTTTAAACGAGGTTCAGGTTTTCCTCAATCTTATTAGTCTACCCCGTTACAGCACTCACCATTACCAGATTGCTCTCTGTAAATGCAAGTGAAGATGGACCTGGCAGTGTAATCCGGCCAGAATTAATTGTACCCAGGCAAATCACTCATTGTCAGTACTTAGAAACGCATTTTCCTCTTTCCCCATCAGAAGAAGGTCAGATATGGATTTATCAAAGTGCCAACTACCACACTTTGTGAGCTGGGAGATTGTCATCTATAATTACAAAATATTTCAAAGATGTTTTAGCACTGACAGCCTACGACCTCCGTACGTCTGTCAGTTTGAAGTCCCTTGTGATAACTAAGCTTTCTTCCATGCAGATTACCAGAAGGTATATTAGGAACCCACTGCCCTGTTCAACTGGGTGGGCTACAGCAGTGATCAGTGTCCAGTTTCTGTGCCACCAGCCAGCACACGTCCTTAAACAGCCAGTCATTGTCTTGTCCCTGGCAAGACATGCTTGCCCATCACCGCTGCTTTCATAGGATCACAGAAGCATTAAAGTCGGTAGAGACCTCCAAGATCATGAAGTCCAACCATCAAACCAATCTTTAGCTTTATGCACTTGTAACAGTGAAGGCATCACCTAGAGTTTGCAAAAATGTTCTGTATTAACTAACTGTGGTAGAAAATTAGCCATGGAAAATATTGCAGTGTTTCATCAGTGAAATCTTAACTCTTCCTGGGAAGTTCCCAAGTGTGTAAAAACAAAGGTAGAAATTGGAAGCAACTGAATATACCCAAGACAGATGCAAAATCTGCACTGGTAAAGATATCATCTAAAAATAAGCATTCCTGAGGCAGCTAGGAGACCACGGGATCCTCTCCTCCACGGTGTGGGCAGAGCATGCGGATGGGGTTTTGCTCTCCTACGCCTGCCCTGCTCCACCCCAGGCAAGCGTGGAGAAGTCAGCACTGAACTATCAGGTGAAATAACTCTACCTCACGAACGCTACTTATTAAGGAACACGAATACGCACTCCCTTCCTCTGACTTAAGCTGAGATTTTCCAGTTCATGCACAGGACTGCAGCGGAGGCTTGAACAGATAATTACCTCTCTCCATTGCCTACACTTTCTCTGCATTATAAGCGTATTTAAAGGGCACTTAAAAAACCCCATCAAAACCTAAATTAAAATGTAATATTAAAGGAAAATGTTCCGTAGGTTGAATGGAAAGTGATGTAGCTGATATTTCACATTGGGAAAAAAAGGTGGCCTTTTCCCCTTCTGAGGTTTGCCCCTGGGCTTTTGTGCTTGCTTGGTTTTACGGGTTCACGGCTTTTCTCTGTTGCTGCAGCAGCAGCAGCGCTGTAGGCGCGCCAGAGTTATTGCACGTGAGGCAGTGGAGCTGCCCCTTTCCACTGTGTGCAGGAGGAGACAGCCCATCATCGGTGAGCCAGCGCCTCTCCATTGCTCTGAGACTCAGGGCTGCTGCACCCCTCCAGTCCCCCAGGCAACCTGTGCCTTTTCCCCAACATGTGCATCAGAGTGCTTTCAGAGGAAAATGCATCTCTCTCAGTCCTCGGTTGAGAGTATCTGAGTCTCGGTGGGTGACAGAATACCACAGGGCACTGCAGAACAGGAAGAGCGATGTAGAAACAACCGCAAGCCCTTCGGAGCAGCACAAATGTGGTTTGGTTATAAATGAAACCTGTTTTATCACGGCAACGTCAGAAACGACAAGCTAAATGCAAAACATGGAATTTGGGAGGAGGTAAACTGGTAGGTGGGAGCTGGCAGGCCACTGGAGAACTGGCATGTAAATAGATCTGTGTTATCTGCACAAGAGAGGCCAAAGATAGTGTGAAACACCCAAAAGAGTATGAAACAGGCTTTAATAATTAAGCCCACAAAAAGAAAAGATTAAATATTTATTCAGAACTAAATGAAGCCATTAGCAGAACAGTTTTCCCCCATTAAACTTCTACAGATGCCTTCTTTTGAGAACATTAAACCCCATTTAGAGAGACAGGCGGTCCCTCACAACTTTGCTGTTCACTGCTCTCCTCTCATTTTAGCACTGAAGGAGCAATGAAAACGCTTAATTTTGTTGGGGTTTTTTTTGTGTAACAACCTCACATCTCAAAATGTAACCTAATTTTTACTCCCTAACTGGGATACTGTGAGAAAAAATTGGGAGGGGACGTTTCAGGGATTTAACTTTTTTTCCCCTACCCTTTTTCACAGAATTCTCAAAACATAAAATGTCTCAAAAACATCTGCTGTATCGTATTCCATTAGAAATTATGGAATATTCAGCATAGCCTAGGGTTTCACTAAGAAAAGCCATAGGATGGCTTACGTTGGAACGGACCTCAGAGACTGTCTAGTTCCAACCCCCTGCCAGAGGCAGGGACACCTCTCACCAGACTGGGTTGCCCAGGGCCCCATCTAACCTGGCCTTGAACACTTCCATGGAGGGGACATTGACAGCCTTCCTGAAGAACCTGTTCCAGTGCTTCAGCATCCTCCTAGTGAGGAATTTCTTCTGAAGATCCAATCTAAATCTACCTGCTTTTAGCTTGAAACCGTTCCCCCTTGTCCTATCAACAGAGTCCTTCATAAAAACTCCCTCTCCAGCTTTCCTGTAGGTACTGGAAGGCTGCTATGAGGTTGCCCCCCCGAGCCTTCACCTCTCCAGGCTGAACAGCCCAAATTCCCTCAGCATGTCTTCCTGGACTTGCTCCAACAGTTCCATGTCCTTCTTTTATTGAGGGCTTCAGGAGAGGATGTGAGGTCTCCAGGTGAGAGCAGCGTAGAGGCGGACAGTGTCTGAGATTGACAGACTGTTAATCATTCATATTAGGATCCCTCCAGAATTAACTGGGTATCTATATGGATGAGGAGACAAAACTGACTTCTAGCAACAAGTAAATAAAAGGGGAAAACAGAATTATTCATGTTCTAATAAGTCCAGATGCCCTGAGATGTGCTTAGTGTTAACAGATCAGCAAGAGCTGTGTTGGAGCTGCGGAGCCCTGGTTTTCCTGTAGACACTCGGGGCTTGCTATCTCTGCTGCAAGGAGAAGCCAATGCTCCTTTTAGCAAGACCTTGTCCCTCTGTGCACACCAGGTCCTGGGTCACTGGGTGTTTCCTGGCCCAAATTTTCCAAGTCTCAATGGTCACAGTGATCAGTTCCACATTTAAGATCTTTGGACAAATTGTTGACTAGCAGCCAGCACCAACAGAAGCTTCCAGGTACTAAATACAGTAAGAGATTGAATTTCTGGCCACACACATGAGCTGTGAAAGGCTTGTTGTACCCCCCACATCTACAGTCCCTCTGTACCCTCAGTATTTTTAGAGTGATGTTTTGGCCACCTAGCCCAGGTAGGTTTTTTTGTTTCTCCTTTTTCTAGCAAGTTCTAACCAATGCACTCCTGGCTTTATTCAACACTGCAGGTAGTTACCCTGAAGATGAAGGTAGAGTTGAGTTTAAGAACATTAAGGAAAAGAAAACAGAGTTTTTATGCTTTCCTCTGGTTGGGGTGCTTGCCAGTACATATAAATTCAGGACAGCCTGCTTCCCTATAAAAGTTTGATGGTCTCAGCTGGAAGGCTGACAAGACATTGAATTCCAAATTCAGGAAATGTTCGACTCTATGATCTGTTTATAATTGAATTTATTTCCCTTGAATGCAGCTGGGCATCTCCCTGGCTTATTGTGCAAGGCAGCTGCATGTTAAGGATCGTGTCTGTGAAATCAAAGAGATTGATGACATGATTTAGGACCTATCTGGAAAGATTAATTGAATTAGATATAACTGGCACAATTTAATCCTCTGCGAAGAGCCTGGCAGACTTTGCACCTTTGCTTTGGTCTAGAAACCTAATTAAAAAAGAGAGAGTGAAGGATTGGTTATTTTATAATCTTAATTAGGAGCTTCAAATGTTCAATAAATTACTACACTTTGGAGGGAAAATCTGAAATACTTATTGTCTCATGCCTTGTTTTGCCTAGTTCACTATTGTTCTTTGCTTCTTTATGAATCAGCAGGGTGGCTACAGACCTCATGGTGGGGCTTCCAGATCCCCAGAGTTTAAATGGCCAGACTCTCCCCTCAGTGCCCACGCCGCACAGGCAAAAAGGTAAAACAGATCAGCTTTGCTTTTCTGGGTGATTTGGGCTGCTCTACATAGCAAATCTCTTAGATTGCCTTGGCGGTGAGAGACGAGATGTGAGCCCTGCCCTGAACTCAAGGAGCATGAAGGCACGTGAAGCATCGTTCCTGGCAGCTTTCCCCGCGTGGGTGCAGCACCTGGAGCTCTCGAGCTGCGTGCATGACACTGCCGTTTCCCACATCTTATCTTCAAGCTCCAAACTGTACAACTAATAAATGCAATTTAAAATAGGACAAAGGCTAACTCTCAGTAGCACGTAAGGGGCTTTGCCTGCAATGGAAATACAGAGGGTCTCAGGCCCTGGCTGCATATCCCACCTTTACTAACCTGGCCCACGCTAACCGTAAAAGTGGAGTAGTGTCCTGATGGTGTCAGAAGACACTCAGGCCACCACCGTGCACGTACTGAGGTTCCCTGGCGGAGATAAAACGAGGACCGGCAAAATGTCTCTCAGAAGGACTAGCAAAGCTTGGGTACTGTGTCACATCAGCTGTCTGTAGAGCGCAGAGTGGGAGCAACACTGGGTCATACTGCCGGGACAAAGGATGGGGCAGTGTACTCTCAGGGACACGCTGCTATACAGAAACCCACACTCCGGCTTGGATCTGGGCCAGGAAACAATGTCTAAGCCCCTGCTGGGGTGGGAAATGGGACTTTAAATCTCTGAGTCTTCAGCCAAGTAATTAGATGAGCAATCACATTCACACCCCCTCTCCCAGTAGGTAGTTGAGGCCTTTTCAGTGGTAGGTGCCTGATCTCTTCTCTATAATGGCTTCAGTGGAAGTGACATTGAAGCGTAATATCCCATCTCTTTGAACACATCTTTGAATGGCATAACGCTTCATTAAGTAAGTATTTAATTACTGTGGCATCGCAGGTGCACTGTGGCCACTGCTGTAACTGTGTAGAAACACGGCAAATTTGCCGTACGAAAGCGGGGAGGTGCCGAGACTTACAAGGACAGCAGCTTTTGAAGGAACAGCGTGTTACGGAGTTCTTCCACCAGAAATGCCGGAAAGCTTCGTGCCATGTGTCTCTGCTATGTAGTCTCTTCACTGCACACATTTTGTTGCGTGTGGAAGGAGTCATGTTCTGCAAGGAGACCATCTGTATAACGTTTATGTGTTCATAAAACAGCTCCCTTTCTATTTCACTTCAGGTCTGGCATAGACACTTGGAGCCCACCTAGACTTGGTCTAGGTGATCCTCTGTGGCAGGGGCATTGGACTGGATGATCTTTCGAGGTAACTTCCAATCCCTAATGATTCTATGATTCTGTGAAAGACGCTAAACCTGACCCAGACTGATACTGCCAGGAAGATCTTGCCCATTGCTTCTCTAAGTTGCCTAAGTTTTTCCAGTACTGTGTTCTTGTTCTGTTTCAACAAATTTGGATACAACAGGTAGAATTTAAACAACAAAAAAGAAAAGCAAAGAAAATTGACTGGCTGAAGAAGGTTAAATAATTTTTCCAAAACTGATTGAAGAACATCGAAATAGCTCAGAGATGTCGTGGAGCATTTTGTGAAATCTGTCTTTCATAGGAGGCAAAATTGAGTCAAGGTGCCAGTAACAGCTCATCGCTGGTTTGAGCACACTCGTATCAAATCAGTGACTTCAGAAAAGCTGTTTTACTTCTGGCAATGACTAAGAGAAATCTACATCTGTCCACAAAAACAGACACTGGAAAAAGAGAAGAGAAATAAACAGCGTTCCTGACCCAAGCCAACCCAAGTGCGGAAGCTATCTGGAGCCAGATTTCAGTTTCCAAGGTCTTTTCTCCAGAATGACAATGACAGATCAAAGTCCAAGATCTAAGCAGCTTGGAAAGAGCAGTTGTCTTTCATTACAGGCCCATGCAGCATTTCTCAACAACACAACACGATTTGTTCTTCCAACGTGGCACGGAGAGTGAACATGGCAAGCGTTTTGAGTGGGGTTCCCAGTGTCGTGAACAGGATTTCTAAGAGACAAAGGAAATGAGCTTTGGAGTCAGAATAAAGCCACTGCAGATGACTCAAATTAATTAGTGTTTATTGATGCTTCATCACGTGTAAAGTCACACGCTTATGTGGGAGTAAATCAGCTATTCCTTTCACCAGGTGGGAACTCACTCTCAGGATAAACACTGAATCCTGTGTAGAGCTGTTTATCCTGATGACTGAGCAAGGAGAGTGGCAGCCAGCCCATAGCTCCTGCAGGGTTGCCAAACACAAGTCACTGCATTTCCTTGTGCACATAATGCCCTTCTTGCTTTGCACATATTGCTTCCTAGATGTAGGATGATACTGTCCTACCTGCTAAGCTCAAATGGTGCCCTTTAGGTGAGACAGAGACTGCCACCCCTCATGCAGCACAGCGTAATGATAATCCCTTTGTCTTGAACCAATGTACGAGCACTGCCAGGCCAGGTATCAACCCCTGTGCTGAGGGACACAGTGCCACCAGGATACTCAGTCCCCTGTGCTGAGGGACACAGTGCCACCAGGATGCTCAGTCCCCTGTGCTGAGGGACACAGTGCCGCCAGGATGCTCAGCCTTGGACATATTATCTGCCTTAAAAAATCCTCCCCGATTTTTTCTTACAAGGTATCTCTGACACGAGCACACCCCTTGGGCTGAGCAGACCTCCTAGCACTTGGGTCCCTGATGCTCTGGTGTTGAACACAGTGCAGGGGCACAAGGCCTGAGAACCATCACTGGCAGCACAGTGTGAGCCTAAATAACACATTTGGAGACTCAAAGAAAAAAGGGCTGAAAGACACTTGGACTTGCAACTCCAGCGCACACATTTTCTTGCCTCAGGCAGGATCAGCTGGACCTCCACCTGTAAGATAAGTCTCATTTAACCTTAACCACCTAAGCCCTGCTTCTTAGAAAGGCAGAGAAACACCTTCTGCTGAAGGGAAGTAGAGAATAAAATTTATTATTTGCCTTTGCCTCCTTGTGCGGCTTTTGCCTCTGCTCTGTTAAATACTTATTGTCTTTACCCACTAGCACCTCATTATATTTTTGTCTCTCCTGACTTTGCAGGTCACCTGCCACCAAGCCATGGATCAACATTTTCAAGTTTGGTAGTGATGCAAAATGAGTGAGCACTGCCTTTCAGCAAGACCTGACCAGGCTGGAGTGTTGGGTGCAGAGGAAATTAATGGAGTTCAAAGGGTTAGGGTCAGGGTCCTGCACCCGGAGAGGAGTAACTTCATGCACTGGTAAATGCTCAGGGTTGACCTGCTGGAGAGCAGCTCTGTGTAAAAAGACCTGGGAGCCCTGATGAACAATAAGTTCATCATGAGCCAGCAGTGTGTCCTTGTGGCCAGCCCTTGAAGGCAGAATCATAGGATCATTGAATCATTACGGATTGGAAGGGACCTCGAAAGATCACCTAGTCCATTCCCCCGCAACAGCAGGATCACCTAAAACAAGTCACACAGGAACCTGTCCAGTCGGGTCTTGAA
>VXBP01005118.1:323770-422454 GCA_013400115.1 Rhinopomastus cyanomelas | reverse complement strand
ACCTGCTATATATTTGAAGAAGCTCTTTTTGTTGCCTTTGACCTCTCTTGCAAGGTTTAATTCCAAGGAGGCCTTGGCTTTTCTAGTTGCATCCCTACATTCTCTCACCAGAGCCTTATAACCACCCCAAGTGGCCACCCCCTCCTTCCATGACCTATAGGCTTGCTTCTTCCTCTTCAGTTTGCCTAGTTGTTCCCTGGTTAACCACGCGGGTCTTTTGGCTCCCTTCCTCGACTTATTCCTTGTTGGGATACTCATTTCTTGTGCTGCAAGAAAGCAGTCTTTGAATGTTTGCCAGCTATCCTGAGCATCCTTACCTGCCAGTACCCTGTCCCATGGGATGTCCCCTAGTAATTGCTTGAAAAGACCAAAGTTGGCCCTCCTGAAGTCCAGGGTAGTGGTCCCAAGATCTGTAGATTGTGTGCTTAGTGGTTTTGGTGCAAGAGCATGGATGTGGAGCCCTTGGCATCTCTCATTTATGTGAGCCATTCACAGAATTACCCAGGTTGGAAAAGATCTGCAAGATTATAGAGCCCAACCTCAACCTAACCCTACTAAACCATCTCTAATAACTCACCAGTAAAACCTGTCCCCAAGCACCACATCCAAGTTATTTTTAACCANTAAGTCCAGGGTAGTGGTCCCAAGATCTGTAGATTGTGTGCTTAGTGGTTTTGGTGCAAGAGCATGGATGTGGAGCCCTTGGCATCTCTCATTTATGTGAGCCATTCACAGAATTACCCAGGTTGGAAAAGATCTGCAAGATTATAGAGCCCAACCTCAACCTAACCCTACTAAACCATCTCTAATAACTCACCAGTAAAACCTGTCCCCAAGCACCACATCCAAGTTATTTTTAACCACATACAGGGATGGTGACTCAATCACCTCTCTGGGAAGCTTGTTCCAGAGCTTAACAACCCTGACTGTAAAGAGGTTTTCCCTGATATCCAACCTAAACTTTCCTGGCATAACTGGTGGCCATTTCTCCTCGTCCTGTCACCTGTCACCAGTGAGAAGACACCAACCCTCCTCTCGCTACAGCCCCCTTTCAGGTAGTTGTAGAGAGCAACAAGGTCTCCCGTCAGCCTCCTTTTCCCCAGACTAAACAGTCCTAGCTCCCTCAGTTGCTTCTCATAGGGTATGTTGGCCTTGGGTGCTGCAGCAGCCCTGAGAAGATCCTAGGTCCTCAGTTAGGGTTGAATCTAGACTTACAGTTACCTAAAACACTGCATTATAGCCGTGCCGCTCAAAAACCTTATCCTGGCGGCTGTCAGCGTTGCACCCATCAGGAAATTCCATCTTACCAGCTTCCAGGGCTCAGATCTGCCAAATGGCACCACAGATCTGAATTTGAGGTGGGAATTTCAATCTCATCTCCATCATTTGCATCCTACAAGAACTACTTTCAGCTTTGTCCTTGGGGGAAAGCATGTATTATGCATAGCAAGAATCTCTTATCCATCTTCCAGAATGCATTATCGCTCTCAGTAAGGGCTTTCCAAGTCACCAGTCTCATTTGAAAGGAAGGTGAGCTGACCCATGAATGCCACTTACTGTAGCTCTAATTGCTCCTTGCTAGAAAAACCAGGGGGGCACAAAGAGCAGCAAGGCTGGGTACTCCCCCGAGGACTCTGCAGCTGGGTGACATGCACTGAACTGTGCATGATCCCATCCCACGTGCGGTGGTCCCATGCCTGTAACTGCTGCGCACAACAAGCATCTACATCGACCTGCAGAAGAAATGCATCTTTGTGCTCACACAGAGACAGAACCCAAGCCCCTCTGGATTTTTCAAATCCAGCATGGTAGATTTGAAAGTAAGATGACATTTAGCATATAACATAGTTTCCTTCTCACGTGCAGCAGGATAGCTGGATGTTTAGGGGTGAGTACTATAGACACAGAGAGAAAACCAGCTAGAGCTTTGCAGGGCGTGTCATATGAATGTGTACAAATACACGCGAGAAGTGCTACCCTATTTTGCTCCCCACACTGTCATAGCAAATGTCCTATTTCACTAATGGACAGTGCAAATGCAGTATGAAGTATGAACCCAGAGTCATGGGGGCTATTTTACAGCTTGTAGAATCAGAGAGAAATACCTCCCAGAGACAAAAGAGAAACGCAGTTAACCACGTCCAGTGTTTGGCTACTCCCTTAATGATCAGGCAACGTACCGATATTTCCAAAAGGGCCACTCCAAGTACATCTCAGCTCCAGTTGTGTTCTAATCTACTCCCTGTCAAACGCCAAAAATATTTATGCCTGCTCTGTTTGATTATAAATTTATATTTCTGAAAACTAATGAGTTATGACATTACACCAGGCACGATAATTGAACCTGAGGGCCCATCCCTGTTGACACTGCTCTAGAGCTGTCTTACAAACAGGAGATTGACTTTTGGAGGCTAGAGTAACCTCCAGATGGTATTGAGGATGTTAAAAATAAAAAGACATCCAAGCCTGACTTTCCACCAAGGGAGATGTCTAAATATGTCTGCCTTGCTTTCTCCTGCCGCTTACTGAAAGCAATTACTTGAAGTAGATAAAGGGTGTCAGTGAGGTTCAGTTTTCCTCTCTATCCATCTGCTGTGCAACATGGGCATGGCGTGAAGTCTTGCTGCGTCGTGGATGTGTCCTGAAGTTGCATTCTGATGTTGGCGAGTCTCGTTAAGCACGCTTCCTTTATTGATCCGTTCAGGGTTTTGCAAACGCAGCGCGCGAACGTTTTTACATTTTCATTTCCACTCTTGGCATTTAATTTGAAGTGATTCCAAGTTTAGCACCAAGACATGTATCAGAAATGACCTTCAAGCTTGAGAGAAAATAGTTTCATTTTAGAATCTATCAACAAGCAATAGGCAGAAGCCTTGTAAGCCTACCAGTCCCTAATGCTCTGTGAATAACATCTATCGAGCATTCTCCCTGAAGAACTTGCTGCCCTTCTTGGCAGAGGCCATTTGACACCACACTACTCCTACTCACAGCCTTTATCAAAGAGATGGGATTGCTACCAAGTCCTTTCTGCACTCAGAAATTAGGGCAGCTATCAACAGCAATAGATTAGAGGACTCAAATGATCTCTTCTCTCTGCTCAATGAAAGCAAAATATAACAGGGGCCTTTCAATGCCTTATAGTCAGGGCATCCTAAGCTCTGCTTCTGCGCTCCATTTTAGAAGCATGATGATTTAAGGAAGAGGGTATTTAGCATCCTGCAAATCCACCCAATGGTTGCTACATTCTGGTTTTGCTTAACAGGAGGCTGGATAACAGCTGATCAGATAAATTACACTGAATATTCAGAGGAGTTTTCTCAGACTTCACAGCTGTGAAAGCAGGATCAGATGTGGAAGAGAAATGAGCCCAGTGAATCCCACAAACACATGTGACAGAGAACTCATTTTCCAATATGCACATCACAAAAGGGAAGGAGGAAACGCTGAGTGACAGCATCTTCAAGCAGAAAAATCACAAATCCAGACTTTTGGAAAGCATGTGATAAATTAAGAAACTCAAGTATTTTCAGACGATCTCAAAAGCTCCAAAAACACACCCCATGAGTAAATTGTAGTTTTAGCAGAAATGAGATGATCACATTTTCAGAATTAATTTGGTAGCAAAAAAATCTTAGCAGAAGGTAAATGTTTGCAAGTGTGTTCTTGTATTTTGCCTCCCAACACACATTCATTTTGTGCTACAATTCCCTTGGTGCTCTCGCCAGCAGTCAGTTCTGAAAGATCTCAGCTAGTTACTGATGCTAAAGACACACAGCTCTCAGGTAGCCTTGTCACAATGGCCACAAGCACTGGAGAATTTTTATGTATTGAAGGGCTGGGCAGAGTTAAAAGGAATTTTTATGAGCCTACGAAGACACAGCTGCGAGCACAGTTTGTTTGTAACTATCAGACACTCAGCTCAAATAGGATGAGCCCTCTGAGATGTGCTTCAGCACAACTGGGATAGAGAAAAGCCTTCGAACCAAGGTATAGACAGCACCAGAACAGAAGCAAACCTGTATGGTTTTTCCTGAGCCAAATCTCCTCCATGTCCTCAGGTCCCTGCCAAAACTGTGTGGCTCTGTCCCCCAGGGAATCCCTTGTGTAGGTGTGGTGATGCTTTCTTTTGCGATTTGCAAATCTACAAGGTGAAGCAATGAAGACAGTGTTTTGTACAAAATTAGCCTCAGAAAATGGATTTATTACTAAAAGCATAATTATTTCCTTACTGGAATTTACTTTTGCATATTTATAACCACAGGAATGTTGAAAGGAGGAAATATGCACCATTAATTCCTTCTGCAATGTAATACTTCACGTGCAACAGGGATTTATGGGCACTGAAAATATATTGAACAAAAATCAATCTCCTTGCCATTAAAAAAATAAGCCTAACATTTTCAGGGACACATTTCCTGTAGAGTTTGAAATTAATGGTTTCACTTGCACAAGAAAATTAATTTGCTGGCTTTCTAGTCTAACTTTTTTTCCAGATCCTCAGCAGAGCTGCTAAGTGGAATGTGGTAAGATGAAACCAAAAGCTTGTGTGGAACACACTGCAGACACAGAGATGTACCAATAGAAAACAGGGATTTCAGCAGGGTGAATTTTGGAGTGGAGACACATCAAGCATGAAATAGATATCACTAGAATAGCAGAAAGGTTTCTTTAGTGAGATCCCATAGATTCATTGCTTTGTGTCACCCAGCAATTTAAGGAATTTTTAAAGCTCGCCCTGTTTAAAGATGTAAGCGAAATCATACAACTGCATAAAATGCAAATAGGTTCTTGTTTGCAGTTCTCTACCCCGTGCCTTATCATTGGCAAATACAGAGTACTCAAAACCAGCAGTGATTGCAGCACCGCTCTTGTACATGCGGGGTGGTGGAAGCGGGTATTTTCCCACATCATTGGCAATAAAATTTTCATTAAAGCAGGAAGACATGTGGGAAAAATTGTCATTAAAAGTCTCGTGATTTTACCTTCCAGCTAGAGCCTGGAAGATTATTTTTCCAATTCTAACCGAAATAAGACTGAGAAAAGGACAATGTTTTCTGTTAAAAAGGCAGGGTACACACTGTAGCCCTTCGCCAAACAGATAATGGCTTCCTTTTCCTCCTCCTGCACATCCCACCTGCTGCCAAATCCTGTTACTCCAGGTAAGCACTCCTGTCTGAAGCACCCCTCCTTCATCTGTGCCTATCAAAAGCACCCACCTGAACCAAACCATTTTAAAGAGAATGTCCTCATCATGGGTAAGAAGCCCTTTTCCTACTGCATTTCTCTCTGAAACATTCGAGAAGAGCTAGAGCAAAGCTACCTGAAAAATAGCTGCCTGTAGAGAACAAATTCTCCCTTTTCAGATTAACATAACAGCCATGAAACCAACATAACCTCCTGGTTTGTCTTTTCATTTATTATTCACTTATTCTACTATTGCAAAAAGACAGGGTTGTTTTTTTTTTATTAAAGCATTCAATCATATTTATAGATCATAATGGAAAACCCAAACACTGGTTGTTTTTTCTCTAGTCAGTTCAGAGTCAGTTCTTGTTAAGTGCAGATATTCCCTGCAAAACATTCATAATTTTACCTAATTATGTTGTTAATCAAGAGCATGACTGCATTTTGATTGCATTCAGTTATCACTCATCTCTTCTCAAAAGAGTACAAAGGAAAAAATCCAGAACAAAAGGTTCACATCTGGCACAGCTGCTCTTCATGCACGTCTTATTAGTCTTGGGACTATCACAGTTCAATACAATAGGAAAGTGGGCAAAACTGTAATTAGATAGACAAACTCACACGGCAAATCAAACAAGCTCAAATAAATACTCCCCATCAGCGACAGAACAAATACACTTCAATGCCTGTTCTAAAATTCCCCAATGTTAAGATAACTCTGTCTAATCTTGCAGAGAACAACAGTGTTGTCTCCTACTTCTTGTGATATATTATCCATACCCTTTGAAACTCAGAGAATTTATCTCTAATACCTTTCCTCATCAAACGCTTTTGAAATTCTAAAGCAACTAGATGTGACTATTCCCACTCCCAGACAACTCGGCACCTGCAGATCAAAGGAGCTAAACAAACACTTCCCGTCTGCAAACCTAACAAAAAGATCTTTCCAGCAGTGCAGCAATTCACTACATAATCACTGCGCTTCTTGTCGCTCGGCAGCTTTAGCTTTTTATATTCAGGAGCGAAATCCACATTATTTGAAATAGAACATTATTCTTGCCTTGATACTCGTGTTCGGTTTAGAGCCTGTCGTGAGAGATCATTGCAATCCTGAAATGCAGTTCTGAGAGGGTAACTAACTAGGTAGGGGTTTTGTGTTAGTAAATTAGGAGCATTTGTGGGCAGCTTCTCAGAGTGTAAATATCTGCTCCACTGCAGAACTGTCTCCTATAGATTTTCCAATAGTTTAATTGCAGTTTTACAGGGGAAAAATTGTATGTAGTGATCCATCTTCTTGAATAAACAGGCTCAGTGTTCACACGGAGCGACGGCTGATTAACAATGCTGTGATCAGTGCCGGGTGACACAGAGAGAGGCTCAGTGATTAATGCTGGGTGAGCTCATGAGCTCAAATGATGTGAAGTCCTCACAAGACATCAGCTGTAGTCATTTGCTAGAACTGGAGGAAAATGGGTACATTTGTACTGCTTCCTGTGCTTTACCTCATGCACTTACCCCTTCACCTGTTGCTATCAGGCAGTTCTCTGGTACTGTTTTATCAGCACGACCCTTCAGCATAGATGCAATTTGTACAGAGAGCAGCCAATAAATTCATATCTCTAAAATGCACCCCTCAGACTCTCCAGAATGAAACAAGACACTCAAAATATCTTTGGGGTGATCCCATTTAGACTGGAATTGTTCCCAGCATCCTGTATATTGGTTGGTTTCATTTGCCTCAGCCCCAAAACCCTGGCAGCAACATTATTAGATGCAAGTTCGAAATTACAATATGCAAGTCACGGAGTTCTGGGCAACCTGATCTGGTTAATACCCATGCTCACTGCAGGAAGGGTTGAATTAAATGACATCTAAAGGTTTCTTCCAACCCAAAGCATTCTATGATGAGCATTGAGCTATGTGGTCCTCAGAGCGACAGTGCAGCTACCTGCCTAATGCCTCTTTATATCATTTATACTTTTGCCAGTCTCTCCAGTAGGTGAGATTTGGATCCTGCATTTGTGTATCAAGCTACTCTCTCCCTGTTTTATTTCTACTGCCTGAGCACAGTAGGAACAGGAGATGGCCATGGATGCTGCTTCATTTGGCTTCACACTGACTGATTATACTTGTAACTCTTGTGCTGTGCAACCCAGTGACTAAACATCTGGATCCATAGTCAATAGAGGACATTGAGGATGATCAAGGGACTTGAACACCTCTCCTGTGAGGAAAGACTGAGAGAACTGGGGCTGTTTTGTCTGGACAAGAGAAGGCTGAGAGGATGGATCTTGTTAATGCCTGTAAATATCTGAAAGGTGGGTGTCAAGAAGGAGCCAGTCTCTTTTCAGTAGTGCCACGTGATATGACAGGCAATAATAAGTACAGGTTGGAACACAGAAGGTTCCACCTCAACATCAGGAAGAACTTTGTTACTATGACGGTGATGGAGCACTGAAACAGGCTGCCTCTCTAGTTATGTTATAACCGAGAGGTTAGAGTCTCCTTTGGAAACTTTCAAAACCCACCTGGACAAATTCATGTGTGACCTGTCCTAGGTGATCTGCTTTTGGCTGGGGGGTTGGACTAGAAGATCTCCAGAGGTCCCTTCCAATCCCTATAATTCTGTGAGTCTGTGATAGTTCCCACATTAAATAAATTTTGTCATCTTTAATGTCTTTCCCCCCACATTCCTTGCTGCTCAGAGTTGTGCTTTGATTGAGACCTCCTTTGTATTTCCACAATGCCCCATATGGCCTGGAAGTCTCTGCAGACATTATATGCTATAATCCAGACAAATTTACCCTCCTCATCATCAAGAAAAAGCCTCAAGCCCACTCTGAAGCAGTAGCCATGTCCAGAGACATGCAGTACAGCAAAGGGTCCACAGACACCAGAGTGTGCAGCCCAGCACACACTGTGTTTCTCCTGATGTGCTTGATCTGGAGAACTTCTGCACCCTCTGCTTCACTTGTTCTTTGGATGCCAACACAGCTCCAAAATGACAATTTCTGCTGCTATTGAACTGCTTTCAGTACCTAGTTACTTGGAGCTTTTGCCTTGTACTGCTGCACTTCTGAGTAGGGGAGGGTGGTAGCAGCATCTGCTTTTCTCAGAGGTGCCTGTGGCTTGCGTGTCTGTCAGAAGCATTAATAGATTCTAGACTTTGGCACGTTTCAGCACGGTTACTTGTCTGTCAACTCTTATTAGTCACATGCTCTCTGTTACGTTTGTTGTCTACAAGACCAGTGTTTAAAAATGTTACCATTTTACGTGCCAATGTAACTAATATTTAGAGAAATTAAAAATTACAATGAAGCATTACTTCCAATCACAGAATGCTCTGGTTTCAAAGGCATCTTTAAATTTCATTCAGTCCACAGTCATCCCTGGAGTGAGTAGGGACATCTTCAACTAGATGAGGTTGCTCAGAGCCCCATCCAACCTGATCAGGAATATTTCCAGGTATGGGTCTTCTACCACCTCTCTGGGCAACCTCTCAGTTGTTTACCACTCTCAATGTGAAAAATGTCTTCCTTATAGCTAGTCTAAACTTAACCTCTTTTAGTTTACAACCATTGCTCCTTGTCCTGCTGCAAGTCCCTGCTGAAATTATTGTTCCCATTTTTCTTATAAATCCCCTTTAAATCCTGAAAGGCCACAAAAAACTCCCCCTGAAGACACACAGTACTCCATATGTGGTTCAAACAAGGCAGAGGGGTAGGATGACCTCTTTAGACCTACTGCCCACACACTTCTTAACACACCCTAGAATACTATTGAACTTCCTAGTAGAAAGCCTGTGTTGACAGCAGGGCTTGCCCCAATGCAGGTGGCAAGACCTTGCACTTGCCCTTGTTGAACTTGTTAAGGATCACCCAAGCCCACTTCTCCAGATCATCCATGTCCCTCTTCATAAGGGGTGGGACATAACCCTTCTCAGCTTTGGGAAAGACTCAGCACTTTCACTACCCCAACATCATCCATGATTGAATCATAGAATCATTCAGGTTGGAAAAGATCTTCAAGATAAGCAATAAACCTACTCTACCAAGTTCACACTAGACCACATCTAAACTATCTTTAATGAGGCTGTTTCCAGAAGATCTGGAGAAAACCTGTTTTTCACCTGGTTGTGATCACTTTACATGTGCTTGGCTCTGCTTCCTCAGCAGGAATTCAGTGCCAGGATATAATAGACTCATTACATGCTTTCCTTCTCTCCTTAAGCTGTACTCCCTTTTGCGTCATGCTCAGCTTTGCTGTCCACTTCATGGTCCAATTTCCTGAATTCATGCTGCACTGTCTGAATAACAGCGTCCCAAATTGCCTTTTTCTGGCTTGTGCACACACTCTTCATAACAAGCCCTCAAGATTACAGCTGTCCTGACAAGGGGAAAGGAAGAACAGGCACAGCTTGGTGCATCCCACAGCGGCTGTAAATTTGCTTTTCATGCTCTTTGCCTCAAAATGTGGTGACAGCCCTGGAGTGACTGAGTCTGCAGAAAGTGAAGGAGGCATGGAGGCACACAGCATCCTATCCTCTGCCGTAGGACTGCTCTCTACCAAAGAGGTGGATGTTTTGTCCACAGGGATTTCTGCTAACTCAGAAATCACAGAACATTAGGGATTGGAAGGGACCTCAGAAGATCATCTTAGTCCAATCCCCCTGCCACAGCAGGATCACCTAGATTGAGTCACACAGGAACATATCCAGGCAGGTTTTAAACCTCTCCAGAGGAGGAGACTCCACAACCTCCCTGGGCAGCCCCTTCCAGTGCTCTGTCACCCTCACTGGGAAGAAGTTCCTTCTCATATTGATGTGGAACCTCCTCTGTTCCAGCTGACACCCATTGTCCCTTGTCCTATCACTAGATGACATTGAGAAGACCCTGGCTCCATCCTTCTGACACCTGCCCTTTCCACATTTATCTGATTTGCAAACTCCAGTGCAAAGGCGATGCAGGATCTTGCTGCATCTCTATCCCTTCAGTCCCTCTCTTCAGATTTTTACAGGTGTTGGACTTCTCAATGCCAGGGGTGTTAGCATGGCACAACCTGGTAAATCAACCAGTGCTGGAGGTTTCCAGTCCACAAATGTCAGAGAAACTCACCAAGAAAGCAGTGGAGAAACATTGCCCAGAAAATCAGAAACCTCCAGAATGAGCACCCCAATCACCCTAGCAAGCAAATAAGTAGAACAAAAATAACCATTAATGCATGCTGCAGCAAGAGGCACGAGTGTTTAGAGCTCTACAATGTAGATGTTTCAAGCCACTTATTGAAAATGCTTTTTCTTTGTCATCTGTAAAAGCTAGGCTTTTATTTCCATACCCTATGAGTTAGCCCACCTCCTGCAGTAGCAGGACATAATCTGGCAGTATATCTTCCCCAATGCCAGCAGCAGTGCTGAGGCAACAGCAGGCTGTTAGATTTGCCCCTTGTCTTATCATTAGATGACAACAAGAAGAGCCCGGCTCCATCCTCCTGACATCCACCCTTCAAATTTTTATAAACATTAATGGGGTCGCCACTCAGGCTTTCCTGAAGTTCAGGGTTGTGATTCTGCAAGGTATTCTACTCCTACCACATGAGATCCTGAACTCTACTATCTCATGGCCACTGCACCCAAGGCTGCCCTCAACCTTCACTGTTTCAACCAGACTCGCCTTGTTGGCAAGTACAAGATCCAGTAGTGCTCCTGTCCTAGTGGGGTCCTCCAACATTTCNGGAAGTGGAGCACCTCCCTTATGAGGAGAGGCTGAGGGAGCTGGGTCTCTTTAGCTTGAAGAAGAGGAGACTGAGGGTTGACCCCGTCAATGTTTATAAAAATTTGAAGGGTGGATTTCAGGAGGATGGAGTCAGGCTCTTCTCAGTGTCATCTAGTGATAGAATGAGGGGCAATGGGTGTAAGCTGCAACATAGAAAGGTTTCACATCAATATGAGAAGGAACTTCTTCACAGTGAGGGTGATGGAGCACTGGAACAGGCTGCCCAGGATGGTTGTGGAGTCTCCTCACTGGAGACGTTTAAGACCAGCCTGGATATGTTCCTGTGTGACTTGGTCTAGGTGATCCTGCTGTGGCAGGGGGATTGGACTAGATGATCTTTCAAGGTCCCTTCCAAACCCTAATGATTCTATGATTCTATGAATATCAGGGTACTTAAAATCCCCCATGAGAACCAGGGCCTGTAGGTATGAGGCTGCTGTCAGCTGCCTATAGAAGATCTCATCAACTTCCTCATTCTGATCTGATGACCTGTAATAGGCACCCACAACAGTGTCACCCATGCCAACTTGCCCCTTTATCCACACCCACAAACTCTCAACTCTCTCTTCATATGCCCTGGGACAGAACTCATTACATTCCGGTTGCCGTCTTGCATAAAGAGCAAGTCCACCACCTCACCTTGCTGACCTGTCCCTCCTGGAAAGAACACAGCCATCCACGTCCTTTTCATCACCCAGGGTTTTCAGCTGTGAGGTAAAACTTACTCTCTCTAGCTTTCACGTTGTGTCTTTTCTCTGCTTCCAAAGAGGTTAGCTACATGTGGTGCTTGGAGTGTAGGGGTGAACTTGGTAGGGGAGGGTTATTGGTTGGGCTTGATGACTTCAAGGGCCTTCCCAAGGTGCACCTTTCTTTTTAATATCACCGAATGGAACGGAGCTCTGTTTTTTAATGACTGAACTACTGGTTTTGGAAGTCATTTTTTTCTATTCTTTTGTCACTAACATCACATCCTTATGTTGTTTGTAGGAATTGTGGGGTTTATATTCCTGTCAACAAAATATGCATGCAAATAGACTTAGATTATTTACAGAGCAACATCAAATTAAACTGCTTGTTTAATGACTTAAAACTGGTTATCTCTATGCTGCATAATATCTGTTTAAACACACCACTTGCAACAAGCTTTCCTAATCAAAGGAGGAAACAAAAACACAATGTCAGTAATTTTATGCATGCCATAATTGTCTGTTCGACTCTCAGCATTCCCACCCCGTGCCGTGTAGGAGGGCAACGCTGGCTTTTCCCAGTCTCAGCACTCCAGCTTCTGCACAGCTATTCAGAGAGTATGGTATTGGCCAAATGTCAGATTTTAGGGTTCAGACCTGTTTGTCTTGTTCCTGTCATGCAGCACAAAAGCCTTGCACGAAGGCTGGTTGCTGCAGCAGTAGGGTCTAGCCAGACCTATTTCATCTACAATCTTTATCCCGACTAGATATGGGAGGGTTTGGGAAAACTGAGGTTGTTCAGTCACACATTGAAGCATTTGCATAGAATCATAGAATGGCTTAGGTTGAAAGGGACTTCAGAGATCATCTAGTTCCAATCCCCTGCCAGAGGCAGGGACAACTCTCACTAGCTCAGGTTGCCCAGGGTCCCATCCAACCTGGCCTTGAACAATTCCAGGGAGGGGGCATCTACAACTGGTCTGAGCAACCTGTTCCAGTGCCTCACCACCCTCAGAGTGAGGAATTTCTTCTTAAGAACTGGTACTGGGTTTGAGGTGCTGCCATTTATTCACAGAAGAAAGTGCAATGGGTAAAATCTTCCCTTTTGTATCTATTTTGCATCAAAACTACAGCTCTGGCTTTTGTCACTCCTACACTGAAAAAACTTTACCACAAAAACATGTATTCCCTTGGTAAACTGCTGCTGTTGGCCAGTGCGGTTCAAGCAGGGCAAGTAGGTCAGGAGGAGCAGATGCCTCCTGTCCTCCAAAGATTTTCTGCCTTTTCTCCCATATGTTCTCACTGAAAAGAGAAGGAAACCATCCCTCATTTCCAAAACTCTCACCGAAAAAGTAAAAGCGTGTGAAACCGAGGAAACATTCTTCCCTCAAAGGGAAAAAGGCCAAGGAAAAGAATAAGATCCTACATAAACTCAGCTTTGCACCAACAAAGATCTGTGTTAAAAATAAGAAAGTCCTACCCTCAGAGCCCACACACTGCCTTCTGGTCAGAGCAAATTTGTTTTCTTAGCATTTCTCAGGAAGATTTTGGATTCACTGAACTTTAAAAATTATTAATCAGCAGAGTCCTAGCCAGCAAGCAGAGAAAAGAGCAGTTGTGAGGGCATTTCCTAAGTCACCAGTTTCCCTCTTAATAGGAATCTGGACGCGCTGTTGCTTCTTGCAATCTAAAGCTGATAGTATTTCTAATAATACCTGCCTGTTCCTTGAGGTTGTAATAGATGAACTGCCTTTTATAAAGTTTAATCACTTCATAAAAATTCAACTTCCTGCATTTCATTAGGATGTCTCCCTTCTCTTAAACATCACCCCGAAGAGTTCGGTCACATGTTAAAGGAAGCTGCAGAGCTGTGTTTGGCTTAGGTGCAAACTGGAGCAGCTAATGTAAAAATAGTGATTATAAATAATGCAGTTTTAGCAAGCCTGGTATTAACAATGACTTCTGACTAAAATCACGACCAAACAAGTGCCTGACAAGTTTTAAGACCATGGCTGGGATTTAAATGACACAGGCAAAACCAGTGAGGTGTAACAAGACAAGAGACACCTCCAAGCCAGGAGTTCCCCAGGCTGCTCTGCAACAACCAAATAACTTCATGTGTCCTTGCTTGCACCCTGGCCCAAAGCCTCTCTTTGGCCCAAAGCAGTCACCAGATTCTGCTTATACTCTTCCATCTCCTCAGTCTCTTGCTCATATTTCCCCTCTCTCTTGGCCACAGCATCCCATGAGGTACAGGGGAGGTACTGGAGACAGTGATAGCAGGAGGCTCAGAAGTAGAGATCATTGAACTCTTCCTGGCTGCAAGGACACAGTCCTGCTGCAGCACCACACAAACCTGTTGCTGGGTTGCAAGTCCTACACTCATACTTCAAACACTTTCCAGTTTAGAAGTCTATTTATTTCCCCTGAACACCGTGCCAAAGACCAGAAGCCACAAAATGCAACTGTTGGAGCTTCCATATGAGTTTCCTGCACAGCACCAGGAGGCACCAGGGCTGTGCTGCCATGGCCAGGCAATGCCACCCTCAGTGGCATAGAAGTACATGCGTGATATTTTGGCCAGGAGAAACAGGTTGCTTCCACACATGGAGGACCTGCAGTAAATGCTGCAGCCCCAGTCCCATCCCAGCTGCATGTGGTACTTTGCAGTCCTGTCCAGCTACAGCTCAGCCCTCTGCCAAGAGCTGGAACCAGCCCCACAGGCATCTGCTACAACTAGAAGCTGAGCCAGGCTGGAGCAGATAACCCCACCAGCCACACAGAATAGTCTTCCCAAGTGACAAACAGCCACAGCCATTGCTGGGAAACATCAATCTACCAATTTTCATGGCTATCACAAAAGCTATGTCTAGCCCTTTCTTACTAAAATTAACATAGCATTATCATATTCTTTCTAGAATTCTATTCCCTTATAGTCTTTCTAAAATGTATGCAGCATTATTAACTGCTAATCAACAAAAGCTGGCAAAGCATGCAAAAACGTGTAAAATCCAAACGTGAATGATGTTTTACTATAGTGACATCTGAGTTACAAAGCCACTTGTCTTGCAAAAGGCACTTCAGCTTATGCTGAAAATTACGACATCTAAACAAAGAAAATCCTCTTCCTCTCACAGGGCATGACAAGAAGTTCCCACAGATTCAGATATGATTGTTGGACACTGGTATCAGCAAAACCAATGAGCGTGGAAGGGCACCAGCCGTCACCCCGGGATCACAGTGATGCACAGTGCAGACTGGGATCTAAGGCTCTGTGTTCACATCCAAAATCATCATTTGGACAGATGTACTTACAATATCTGCTTGGGAACGGCCTCCTTCGTACAGCGTCCTGCCCATGCCAACCCCTCTTCACCAGAAGTTGCAGGCCTTCTGTCATTTTTGAAAGCTTGGTAACCTGTAATATTTTATAAAAGAGAGCAATGAGGCAAACTGACAGATAGAAAGAGTTAAAAACTGTTTTTCAGGAGGAAAGGGTTTGAAGGTTCAGAATGACACTTCTCCGTTCTGTGAGAGCCAAATGTGCTTTGTAATGTCACGAGGACTCAGCAGCAGATGTGAGATGCTTTGTCAAATTTGCAGCTTATTTCATTTTGCTGATTTTTTTGGTCTAAATCCTTAGGTAGGATTTAAATGGACAATCTCTTCTAACCTTCCTCTTTAAGGTGGAAAGTGATGCAGGGCTGAGATCACCCAGGCCTGCAGCACGCTATGACTCTGCTAGCCTCTTGGTTTTGAATGGCTCTGCTAGTGAATTAAGCAAACTGCCAAAAGCAATAACAACTCCTCAACAGCATCTTCTTCTAAAAGTGCTGATGGAGAAACTAGGTGGTTAAAATACAGCCTGGCAGGAGGTTGGCAGCCGCTCTCGTGCAGCCTGGGCAGTGCATCACTGTACTCTAATGATGAGACATTAAACCCCAGCAAACTACTACAGAGGCTATTAGTGTGCTATCACCCTGATCTATGAGAAAGGGATTTTGGCTTCTGTGGGTGGAAACAAGTCCTTCTGAGGGCAGCAGTAAGGAGACCCTGCAAAAATCAATCAGTGAAAGTTACCTCAAACCCCGGCTTTTGTAGTGCAAACCTGTGCAGTCACTACAGGGTAGCTGGGACTGTTCACACAGCGAGGTAGGTGCACCCAAGATGCCAGGTTATGGCACCCTGTGTGTGCAAGTGTGGGACTGGAGTTTGGAAATGCTTGGTGGGTGGCCACGCTATGCAGGAAGGCATGGTGATGAAGATGCACCAACCCTGGTGTCCTCCATGCCCTGGCTGTTGCTGCATAGCGTGGCCAAAAGGAAGTCACTGCCACTCCAGACAGGGCACAGAGAGCATCTCTTTCTGCCCGAGATGGTGAAATTACCTGACGTGTAATGCATGCTAGGACTTGTGTATAGCTTAAAAATCCCAGGTGTAAATCTTGGCATCCAGATCCCCAGGTAAATTTAATCTCCTGCTTCTCCCATTTTTATTAGAGTGCAAGTGAGACCAGGAGAAGGCCCTCTGAAATATCAGCAAGTGTCTGAATCAGTTCTGCAGCAAGAAGATGGGTTGCTAAGAGGACAAGCTCCATTCCAGGGAAGACCCATGCAGGACACCCGCAACCATTCCAAGGGAGTACACACAGCCCTGTGTAGTGCAGCCTCGCTAGGAAGAAAAATCTGGAAAGGCACAATCAAGAAGATGGTGCAGAGATTCAGATCTCCATGCCAGGGAGCTTCCCACGTAGAAGCAGCCCCTGCCTGCTGCCTGCCAGGTAAGCCCCAAGCACAGGCAGCTGTGGGTGCACTGGTAGGGAGCACTGGGGGGAGCAGAGGGGTGCATTTGCACCAGCCCTACACTTCTGGGCACGTACTGGTCCTCCCCTGGGAACACAGGCAGGTGGGTAAGAAAAGAAATGGCTTTTGAATTGAGACTTTTGCTGACATGAAATACCAGTTTCTATTTGCTGCCATAGGAGGAGGAGAGAAAACATTATCCTTGCACACTGTGCCAGGCAGGGCTCTCTAATTGCTCTGCATCGTAGGAACATATGAAAGCCCTAGAGTAACACAGAGGAGAACAGGGGTCATTCTCTCACCCCTTTTCTGTAAATACATTTTCCCTTCACACTGCAGCATGAAATAACGACCAAAGTCTCTTGACCCACCTGGATTAGCCATCTGCAAAATGTCCTGAGGACTCTTCCCTCTGTTGTCGATCACTCTGGTGGGCTGTGGGACCGGTCACAGTCCCAAACTGCACCCCAGCAGCTTCCCAGCATCCTGTTGCAGCCTGGAAGCACCAGGGGGTTGGCAAGAACCCTGAAAGCTGGTTCTACAAGTTGTTAACATAAAATGACCTTTTACTCTAAGAAGGGAGAAACATGCATTTCCACCCTTGGTTGCCAGCAGGTTTCACTTGCGTCATGATGACTAGTTCAAATTCTTGCCCGTGTGTGCCAGGCACATTCCAAGAACTCATGGGCAGAGCTCACCACAGCGGCAGCTCACACCCAGTCCAGGTTGTGTCTCAGACTATCCAACCCAAAGATCCTTTCAGGAGAGCAATGAGTATTTATATTATTTTCCTCAGTCCTTACTATGGTGGGACCAAAGCAGGACAGGATTCTGCATTCCACCAAAGACAGGCTTAACAAGTGCTCATTATCACCACCAGCTAATCTGATAAGTTCTTAATTGTTCTCAGCTGTAAAATAATCTTGCACATCAGCTGAACCATACAGACCTTTTGAAGAGGAGCAGTGTTCCTCATCTTCAAACGCAAGCAGTCTGTCAGAAGGAAATTAAAGCAATGTTTATGCCTACAAATGCAGATGGGAAGTCCATCTTGCATGAGGACTGCAATTTTCTTGACAAAAAATATATTTCTGCTATATTTTGGGTTGAAATCTGTAAACTAAAAATTGTTGACAAACCTTAGGTGATGTAGCATTTGTCAGTTAATGAAATGTCATTAAAATGCAGCAGTAACTACAAAATATTTACCCTCTATCACAGAACCATAGAATCACAGAATGGGAGGAGTTGGAAGAGACCTCTAAAGACCATCTAGTCCAAACCCCCATCCAAAAGCAGGATCACCTAGGACAGGTCACACATGAATCTGTCCAGGAAGGTTTTGAATTTCTCCAGGGCAGGAGACTTCACAACCACTCTGGGCAGCCTGTTCCATTGCTCCACCATCCTCACAGTAAAGAAATGTCTCCTCATGTTGAGGTGGAACATCCTATGTTCTAGCTTATACCCATTATTCCTCAGTTATTTCTAAGCCTCAAACCCTCCAGCTGTACCCAGGATCCCTCCAGTGACTCATTCTCTTACCTCCTACTAGGTCACCAACTCCACAGTCTGGCTGATGCCTCAACCATCAAAATCTCTCATAACAGCCTTTGTGCCTGGCATCTCAACTTGATGTGTCATTTCACAGCCTAGTACCTCTACCTGAACAGGTGGAATGTGGCAGATTCCTCTCATTATGTCAGTCTTACACAAAACCCTAGATTCATTCACAGCACCCTATTTATTTCTAGATTTCCCCCACAAGCACTCCCCTTCTCTAAACCACAGCTGCACAAAACACACCACAACATTACTCCTTCCCACATTACTCTCTGCACATGTGACCAGTGTTTGGTTCTTTTGGCTTTTACTTGCTGATTGCTATTTGTTTTCTCCTTTGTTTTCAAAGTACTTGACCAATGTTCAGCGAAGTAAAGGTGAGGACTAAAATTCCTAATGGTCATTCATTTGGGTTTCATCATTCTGGTCATGTGAGACCTGGGGAAATTCTGCTTGTCTTCAGGCTGGTAGTGTTTTATTCAAACATATGTGTGGCTACAAACAGTGTTGCAGACTTTTCCCATGGCTGCAAGAGTGGCTCTGTTTTTTCTGAGCACCAAAGGGAGCAGATCTGCTGTACCATGCATCATCAATGCAACTGCACCCAGATCTTACCGTAACCACAGTGCTCCAGCCAGCTTGAGACACCTCAATGCTAAAGCTGAACCCACCACCTCCCAAGGACTATTCCCACCAGCCCAATGCTCCTAGCAGGGTCAGAGCCTCATGTGTTCTCAATCCTCATTTTCAAAGAGGTGAATTTTTGACTGGTGTTTGTCTTAAGGCTGTGAGAGTTCTCAGAGAGCTGAAGAACCATGTGGAAGTTCACAGCATTTCAGGGAGTTACAAAATGGGATTGCATACGTGTCCTGCCCCTGCCTGGAAAGCATCCCATGCCTGACAGCCCTGGTGATGGCTCTTGGCCAGGGCTTGGCTCAGCAACTGAGTGCACTCTGCGACAGCAGTGGCAGCCTTACATTCCCTTTTTTTCCCTCCTCTACAGCCAGATTAGTTGGTGATGCTGAACATTAGCTTTCAGCTTTCACAGAATCATAGAATCATCAAGTTTGGAAGAGACCTACAAGTTCATCAAGTCCAATCGTCAACCCAACACCACCGTGGCCACTGAACCATGTTCCCTAGGGCCAGATCTACATGTTTTTTTAACACTTCCAGGGATGGTGACTCCACTGCCACCCTGGGCAGTCTGTTCCAATATTTGACCACTCTTTCAGTGAAGAAATTTTTCCTAATTTTCAATCTAAACCTCCCCTGGCACAACTTCAGGCCATTTCCTGTTGTCCTATTGTTTGTTACCTGGGAGAAGAAACTGAGCCGCTGCTTGCTCCTTCCAGCCTAATTTCAGGTAGTTGTAAAGACTGACAAGGTTGTCTGCCCTCAGCCTCCTTTTCTCTAGGCTAAACAACATCAGTTCCCTCAACCACTCCTCATAGAACTCCAGACCTTTCACCAGTTCCGTTGCCCTTCTCTGGACACACTCCAGCACTTGCATGACTTTCTTGTAGTGGGAGGTCCAGAACTGAACACAATATTCAAGATGTAGCCTCATTCATGATGAGTACAGGGGGATTATGGCCTTCCTACTCCTGCTGGCCACACTGTTTCTAATACAAGCCAGGAAGCTGTCGGCCTTCTTCGCCACCTGGGCTTTTTCTGGCTATTCTGGCTATTCAGGTGACTATCAATCAACACCCCTAGATCCTTCTCTGATGTGCAGCTTTTCCAAACACACAGTGTCATGGTGCCCACATCAAGCACAGCCACTGCTGTGAGTCAGAAGCCAAACAAAGTCCTGCCACAGACTCACAAAATGACGGAAAGTGAGATGGTGCTGAAAGAAGATAATAAAGCCTGCAGTTAAAACCACAGATGCTGCCTCTGGGCGTGTGCTGATGCTTCTTAGGAAAGAAAATACGTTTGAGTCAGGAAATGGACCCCTCATCAACACCACCCCATCCATAAGCGTCAAGAACGAAACCACGGTGTGGTTCAGCTGAGCCACGGGGACTTGAGGGCACAAAGCACCAGAAAGTTACAATGTGGGGCTGGCAAGGTCCACTTACTGGGACCAGCTGCCCAGCCAAGATAACCTGTGGTCAAGCCCAGCCTGCAACGACCTGAGAGGCTACCACAGTGCTTGGCTTGAAGCAAACAGGCATGCTGGTTAACCTTTCCAACACGCCTAGAAGTGGATAAAAGGCGACCTTTCGATAAGGGCCTGTCTCATCCGCAGCTTAGACGGAGCTAAGTGCGGCCAGGCCGGAGCAAACTACGGAGGACGGGGCTGTAGGGCTGCTGCTCTGGAACGCAGCCGGAGCCGCCTGGGCAGGGTCGGGCTGGTAGTTCGGGCGCCCAGCGCCGCAGTCGCGGAGCAGAAGAGACGAGCAGACGCTGCTCTCTGCTGGCCAGCCCGTGGCCACGCAGCCTCTCCCGGGAATCGGGGAAAACGGAGTAGAAATTAAACCTTTCTCAGTTTCGCTTTTCAGTTTGACATCACGCCCGTGAACACCCTTCAACGCAGAAATAGCTTCGGGGTTTAAAATGTGCTTTCAGAGCCTTGGTCTCTATTGGCTCTGCACACTGAACCGAATGCCAGCTGAACTATCACAGAAGATACTGGGCTGGAAGGGGCTGTTAAAGGTCATCAAGTCCAAGCTACCTGCAAAAAGCAGGGACATCTTTACCTAGATCAGGTTGCTCAGAGCTCCATCAAGCCTGACCTTGAATGTCTTCATGGATGGAGCTTCTACCACCTCTCTGGGCAACCTTTTCCAGTGTTTCACTACCCTCATTTTAAAGAACTTTTTTCTAACATCCAATTGAATTCTACCCCACTGTAGTTTAAAACCACTGTCCTTTGCTACACACCCTTGTGAGCAGTCCCTCTCCAGCTTTTCTGTAGCCTCCTGCAGGTACTGGAAGCCTGCTATAAGGTCTCCCCCAAGCCTTCTCTTCTCAAGGCTGAATCCCAACTCTTTCAGCCTGTCCTCATAAGGGGTATGCTCCTGCCCTTGGATCATTTTAGTGGCCTTCTCTGGACCCACTCCCACAGGTCCACATCCTTCTTGTGTTGAAGGCTCCATAGCTGGACACAGCACTCCAGGAGAGGTCTCACCAGGGCAGAATCACCTCTCTTGTTCTGCTGGCCACGTTTCTTCTGATGCAGCCCAGGATGTGATTGGCCTTCTGGGTTGCAAGAATATGTTGGTGGCTCATGTCCAGCATTTCATCCACAAACACCGCCAAGTCCCTGTCTGTGGGACTGCTCCCTAGCACATCATTCCCCAGCCTGTACTGACAATGAGGATAGCCCTGACCCAGGCACAGGACCTTGTTCTTGACCTAGCTGAACCCCATGAGATTCACTTCTCCAGCTTGTCCAGGTCCCATTTCTCATATATATATATATATATATATATAGATGTGACTTTTTAGAATTTCACATACATGCATTGTCTTTCCTGACTAAAAAGACATGTACAGTTTGAGTCCATCCAAAGCAAAGATACTTCTTTTCAACTTCTAATTTTCCCCTTCCAAGAGTTTTCCTTTCACTCCTGTTTAGCCGGATGCAGAGCAGAGCAATTTTCCTTCGTTCCTCAAAGAAAAACATAAAAGCCTAAACCACACGCTTTTGACCACCTGTTCAGCACAGAGCAGCCTCCTTGCCATGAATGCTGCACTGGTTGGCACTGCTCATTTTTCAATCCAACATACATCAGGATGTTTGATACCAGTCTGTGTGGCTGAAGAACACACCCAGGACTACTGGGCCCAGCATTCCTCCAGAGCAATATTGAGGGACACCACTTCCTATGAAGTACCTTCAGGGGCTGTAGAACAAGTCTCTCTGAGCTAGAACTGTGATGGGTGAAGAACACAAATGCTCGCTCCTAAACACATTTTGAGACTCCTTAACCACTGTTGGCAGTCAGTAACATCAGGGGCAAATCTACTCAAAGAGACCGATTTTAGGGAGAGGATGTCAGACATGCATGAACAGAGGGATCCTGGCCCTGTCAGAGTCCAGGGTAAAACACCTTGCCTTCAGAACTGGGGCATTTTCTTACCTGTGAGAAGGAGAAAGCACCAACAGCCCATGAGAAATAGTCTTCTGTCACTCTTCTGGGAGGCTTTGATAGTGTAACATCACAAACACAGCTCCTGAAAGCACGTAAGACAAGTCCAGAGCAGAAGCCTCAAAGGAGCTCTGTGTGCAGCAGCAGGGACTTTCTGCAGGACAGTGTGTGGCTGATATCATCCTTCAACATCTCCTTTGCCAAAACTTTCCTGCATTTTTTCTGAAGCTGATATGGTCAGTGCCAACACCTCTCGGAGTCCTCTCATTTGAGTTACTTGAGTAACTTGTTCCTTCCCAAAGCCTGTCCTTTCCCAGGTATGAACTGCTGCTCATTGGTAGCTGCTCCAATGCATGGTGCACTAGGGATGAGATCCACAGATTGCAGCTCAGCCCTGTTTTCTACTCATTCACAGCCAGACTATAACCCTAGATTTCCTGGAGTACAAATTCACTTTTCTGGAGAGAGTCTAGCAAGGAGCTACAAAGATGGTCAAGGAGTGACCTTCAGCCTTATGAACGGACGCTGAAAGAGCTGGGGCTGTTTAGCCTAGAGAAGGAGACTGAGAACCAATCTTATTTATGCTTATAACTGGAAATCAGGATGATCAGACTAGACTCTTCTCTGTGGTGCCCAGTGATAGGATGTGGAACAACAAGCACAAACTGGAACACAGTCAGTTCAATATAAACAGCAAAAACTTTACTGTGAGGGTAACAGAGCACTGGAACAAGCTACCTAGAGACATTGTGTGGTCTTCACCTGGACATGCTACTGTTCTCTAGGTGATCCTGCTCTAGCAGGGGAACTAGGTGATATTCAGAGGTCCCTTCCAACCCCTGTAATCCCAGTAAGGCTGTAATCCCAGTCCTTTTTGTAAATGTCACCTCAATTACTTTCTGTGTTTTCTGAGCCCACTCCAAAACAGGGCTAATACACTATAACCTAGATTCTGTAAGAAAAGTCTTCCTAAAGATGGAATAGTTACCATTCAATCTCCCAAAAGCTTGGAATCAGAGAGTGGGCAATACTTGCCTTCCTACCAACTGCCCCCCCAACCCCGTAAAAATACATTTCCAGTTCATAGGATCATAGGATGTTAGGGGTTGGAAGGGACCCAAAGAGATCATCGAGTCCAACCCCCCTGCCGGAGCAGGACAAAACTATCTAACACAGATCACAGAGGAACGCATCCAGGCAGGCCTTGAAAGTCCCCAGAGAAGGAGACTCCACGACCTCCCTGGGGAGTCTGTTCCAGTGCTCTGTGACCCTCACAGTAGAGAAGTTCCCCCTTGTGTTGAGGCGGAACCTCCTCTGCTGCAACTTACACCCATTGCTCCTTGTCCTATCACAGGGAGCAAGTGAAAAGAGCCTGTCCCCCCCCTCCTGGCCAGCCTTCAGATACTTATAAACATTTATCAAATCTCCCCTAAGTCTTCTCTTCTCCAGACTAAAAAGCCCCAAGTCCCTCAGCCTCTCCTCATAAGCCATGCCCTCCTGTCCCCTAATCATCCTCGTAGCTCTCCGCTGGACTTTCTCCAGTAGATCCTTGTCCCTCTTAAACTGGGGGGCCCAAAACTGGACACAGTACTCAAGATGAGGCCTCACCAGGGCAGAGTAGAGGGGGAGAAGAACTTCCCTCGATCTGCTGGACACACTCCTCCTAATACACCCCAGGATCCCACTGGCCTTCTTGGCCACCAGGGCACATTGCTGTGCCATGGTTAACCTGTTTTCCACCAGGACCCCCAGGTCCCTCTCCACAGGACTGTTTCCAGTAGATCACCTCCCAGCCTGTACTGGTGGAGTTTGTTATTCCTCCCCAGATGAATTCCCCAGTTCCAAAACAATTAAAAACAGAAAATCACATTTTATTTCCAATAAAGTGTTGATTTGTCACAAAAACACCTGTATAAAAAACATATTCCAAGGTATGCAGCTTGGGCAACAAGCCACTGTGCACACTCCTTCGTGTCCAGAAAGGAGTGACAAAGCCCTGAGAGGAAGTGACAGCGAGAAACCCTGCTGTGTAGTTCCTAAGGAACCATTATCACAGTAAAAGAGATGTTCCCCAGCACACAAAATATATTAATTAAATCTACAGGTCTTTCTTCCTTTATCAGGAATTCACTTGTATTACAAGTGAAGTCAGGTTCTCTTAATGTACCCTGTCCTGCCTAGTCTAAGCCTAAGACTGTGTTCCCAAGTATATCATAGAATTTCCAAACTTTTCAATAATCTCATTACTTCAGCAAATTTTTGGCTAACGGCACTGCCAGACATTTGTAACCTTCACTTGGGGTAAAGTTCTGCTGCTTCTTTTGGCTCTGCTGCAACACTGGTAACACTGAATCTTTAGAAAGCACTTTGGGTCTCCCTTAGAGGAGCAACCCAAGATTGAGTGGAAGATGCAGACTGCTGATAGGCAAAGCCTTGGTGAGCGTAGAATGGCCAGATGCACCAGAATGGTTAACGTTTCATTCTGCAGTGCCTGACAGAATACGAGAGCAGTCTTTCCTAACTATAGACAGAAGAATGCTGAGCATGGGGCGTGACACAAGAAACCAGCTCTTTGGGGATCCCAAGGGGATAATGAGAAATAGAAGGAAGCAGCTTTTCTCCTTTCAAGGCCTTAGTTCCTCCAATGACTTTTTTTTTGCCCATCAATATTTAGATGCACAGACAAGACACCCTACAGACCACAGTCAGCACCACATCCTGAGCAGCCCCACAGCACCGAGCAAGGCTCGGACAGAGCTGCAGCGCCAGGCAGCAGCACGCCCACTCGCCTCTCTGCCAGCTGCACGCCACTGTGCATGACCAAGAAGAGCAGAAGCACAGCACGTCAGGGCATACAAGCACCGCGCTTCGTCACTTGGATTTCCTGCTGCTGGTGTAGCCAGAGTGTCGCTCTTTCTTTTATCTGCAGTTCGTCTGGATACTGACTGGTTGGGTGGGGTTAAGCACGTTCAGTCCATCAACCAGGGAAGCTTGCAATGCATTTTCCTGCCCTTTTCAACCAAAGTCTCTGGGGGATATCAGTGTCTAATTCACTTATTCCTCCCCAGATATACAGTACACTATGGATTGTTCTCACTTAGGGGGCGAGTTGTAAAGAGCAGAGGGTTGTTTTGCTTTTTGTTGTTGCTGGGCTGCATTGTCACTTTGGAAGAGTTAAAGGGAAAAACAGACCTATGTTAAAAATTTGTCCTCTCAATGTTGAGTGTACACAAAGGCAGACACTGTAGGAATCTCGTGCGCCTTTTCCTTCCTGTGATCTACAACATGGCTGTATCTTTCTCCTCGGTTACATTCCAGGTAGGGACCCCAGTTTGCAGTGGGCCTGCAGCAGCTTCTAATGCGCTGGAAAACAAAAGCAAGAGATGTTAAACATCTTAGTCTGTGCTATTAAGGTTCAGTAAAGCTGTAACTCTAGATATGCTCTGCAACTCAACCAATGGCAAACAAATCACCAGAGTTTTAAAAACTTATTCCAAGTGTCTTTAGACAATGCATTCTGGACCGTGAAATCAAACAGCAGGGAAAATGGTGACCAATAGGACTCCATGGCAAAGCTTGACAAGAAGGTCCTGCACTGCAGAGCTTGCACTTGCTCATTTAATTCAGGCAACACTCCAGAAAATTATGTGGAGATAGAACGTGATAAGTGTTCTTCAGAGAATTCAAAGCAGCTGGAATAACAACAGAAACCATGAAAACCACTGTTGATATGCAGGTGCACTCCCAGAGCATTAGACTTTATCTTCTTATCAGAACAGAGCAGGGCACATTTACCATTGATGCAACTACAACTGTTTGTTTCTGGCTAAAAATCCAATTAATGAACAGCTCAAGATAGTGAACCTGTCTTTGAGAAGAAAGCGCAGGCATTCCTGATAATGCAAAGGAAAGCAAGATCAGAGACTGTGACAGCTTTATGTCCCCACCTGACAAATGTTTCCTTTGGCCTTAGCTATTTTTATAATGCCAACGATGGGAATCCAGACGACGCAGAAGATAATCATGCACCAGCCAACAGCCGTTCCCCAGGTTGGATACTTAACTGAGCCGTAACTGGGAGGTGAGAATGTGATCAGAGACCAGACCAAAATTGCCTGTTAAAAATGAGAGAAAAGCGTTTGTTCAGCTTGAACCTGCACAGTGTTTCTAGGTTGGTTTAAAAAAGAGAGGTCTATCTTCAAATTCTGCAGTTCCCCCTTGCTTTTTGAGCACAAGAATGTATGCGCAGGATTTGATGCTCAGCTGTGATCAAGCAGCAGGACTGGAGGACAGGACTGAAAGACAACACCGATATCCACTCTAACACTTTAAGTATATCTGTGTTCAAACAACACTTATCTCTGGGTTCTGTTGTAATCTCGTGTTGGGGGTTATATATGTCATTGGATGAGTCCAGCACCTTTCTCTGTGTTTTCTATGTTCCCACTTTCCTTTCTTTACAGGGATATGGGAAATAATCTAAAACTAACGGTGGTCGAATATTGCTGCAGAAATAAGATCTGTTTCCCAAACTGTATCTAGGTACAGTCAATGTAACGTGCTGGCCAGAGTGACTTGCCACTGCTCCTGGATTTGGGATGCTAGTGGAGTCCCTCTTAGTAACATAAAACAGCTATCACCACTCAACTAGAAGTACAGAAACAACAAAAAAGTGAAAAACACACAACAGGACAGAGGGGACCAGCTGGATGTCCAAAAGCACAAATCCAAGGCAGAGATCTGTCCAGAAAATAAGATTTCCCTCAAAAGGAAAAAAAGATTTACAAAACATTTCCTTAGACTGAAGATAAGATAATCCAACTGCTAAAACGGACAATCTGGTTGGAATGTGTTACTCCTCAGAATGTAGATCCAGGTCACCAGCAACCAGCCTTTCCTGGAAAGGACCCAAGGAGGAGCAGTGTGTATTGGAAAGCACAGCCATACTCTGCCTTTATAGGGCCTGGGCATATAGGGCTATATAGGGCCTGGGCATTAAGCACTTCTTGTGGAGACCTCTTCAGTATCCAGTTACTAAGTCTTGTACAAAATCCAGTCACCTACACTCACCATTAACAGCACAGGAGTAACGAAGAACCAACATATCCTCCACCACAGCCAGAACAAACAGCTCTTCTTCCCAATCATCATTTCAATGTCTTCAATGAACCTGTTTCCTCCTGTTGAACAACAACCAAAGGGTGCCTTGTAAAGCAGGTGCGGTGACAGCTGTGGTTACTCAAAAGGGGTACCAGAACGGCTATGGTTAAGGAGAGTTTCCTCAGCTCTCTGGTAGCCATCAAAGCAAGTTACGCTGAAAATGCCGGGCTGCGGCCATTAATGTTTAATATGCGGCGTGCCTGTGACTGCAGCCAAAGGAAGCATTTAGAGTCATTTACCGTAAATGTAGACAATGCCTGTGATCTCCAGGACAGCTGCAATAAGTATTCCCCATCCTGCACAAAAGTGGTCTATTAGGTTTACCCAGTAAATTCCTGCCTGTAGAAAAAAAAGTAAAGAGGTAAAATGCACCCAGCCCCAGTAATATCTTTACACAGATTAAAAAACAGCTGACAAACACTGCAGAGCTGTACGCTGCCAACAAGACACAAGTATGTGCAGGGTGTAGGTGAGAGAGATGAGCATATATAAAGAGCTGAGAGCAAGACTTCAATTTGGAAGTTAGAGTATGAAAGCTGATGCTTTAAGTTACAGCAGCAGCTAGAGCAGCTATCCTTTCTGGCAGGCTTGTGTGCTCCTACACGCTCAGAGTTTCCCATGTGGGTCAAACACAGCTTTAAAGAGCTGCATGCAACAGCAGGATCACAGAGCCAGTTCACACTCTCGTGTACAAAGTCCTTTGAAAGTTTCCCTGCCATCATTTTTGGAACCTAGTTGTATGATCAAGCAAAGCACATATCTGTTCACCCCAATTATCCTCTTCCTATTCCCCGTTCAATTGCCTAGATAAATCTGCATTTCTAGATGCTCTGTTATAACTTTAAAAGCAATTGCCTCAAGAAATTCTGCACAGTGTAAGATTCCTTTTATGTACATGTACAGGCTCACATGCAGGAGAGGTGACCATACAGTCTAGACATGCTTGTGAGCCAACAGGCTTTTATGGCTGTCCCATTTGGTGGTCAGTTCTGAGCTAGATCCCACAGCCCTGCAGACACGCTCTATGTGCGTGCCTGAGGTTACATGAACAGCCACCTGAACTGAGGAGCAATCATCACGTTGTACTGGCCTCCTGTTTAAGGGCACATTTCAGTTTAATAATGACAGAAAACCTCACATTTCTGAAAGCCTCCCTCTGAGAATGTCTTGCTTGTGTATCCAAGTTCACTAGCAGAATCAAAGCACCTCTCAGATGAATCCATGCAAACAGAAGCAGTTGTAAAGGATATTTTGACTTGAGCTTCCCTTGCAGCATAACTGAACCCACAGCCAAAAAAACAGATAAGGAAAAGCTGGTGTCTTACCTGAGTAACACAGATAAGACCGAGAAAGAAGAGCAATATGCACACGCCCAGGGTTACGGGAACTCGTAGCTTTTTCATCACTTCAGGATATATATCTTGTATGGTGGTTGTAATTGTTTCTGCAGAGGAAGAAGCAGGGTTTTGGAGCAGCACAATTTAGAAAGGTAGCATTCTTTTCTATAGCTATGGCTAAAAAATGCTCCCTCCCTGGAAATGTTCAAGGCCAGGTTGGATGGGGCCCTGGGCAACCTGGCCTAGTGAAAGGGTGGTTGGAACTAGATGATCTTTAAGATCCATTTCAACCCAGACCACTCTGCAATTCGTTCTATGATTCTTTGAGTTACTTAAAACACCACTCACCTATGGTGGCAAACTGAGAGTCAAGGCCCAAGAGGAGAAGCATGAAGAAAAACAAGAAGGACCACAGAGGAGAAACTGGTAGCCTGGACAGAGCCTCTGGGTAGGCTACAAATGCCAGATCGAATCCTGGAAAGCAGTGGAAGGAAGCAGGTTATTGTGATGCCTTGGTCAAAGCAGGTACCAACATCAACAATGCCACAATCAGCCTACCTGAGTCCACCACCTCCGAGACGGGTCTCTCCGACACAAATGCCATGTGTCCCAAGATGGAGAATATTGCAAACCCAGCAAATATGCTGGTGACACAGTTGGTTACACAAACAAAAATAGCATCTGAGTAGCAGTTGTTGTGGAACTTATTGTACGAAGACAAAGCAACAAGCCCACCCCATGCCACCGACAGGGAGTAGAATATCTGCGTGGCTGCGTCTTTCCAAACCTACCAGAAATAAGAACATAGCAATTAGTGTTTTACTCACAATTCTTAGCATAAACATTTGTGTCTGCCCTGTGTTGAAGCTTTTGGGGTTTTCTGCTTTGAGCCCAGATGCATAATTCTCTTTCATATGAGAGTTTTAGTGTAGTGGGATACAGCACACTGGTAACCTGCATTGACAGTGTCTTCTATGACCTCCAAATGTCACATCCCAATTATGTTGCCAGGTACTTAAACCTTACAGGTCTAACCCTGAAGAGGGGATTAAATTCGTTCACGTAGGTGGGTGGGCACAACACAAAAATTGTCACAGTGAGAACCAATAAGGCAAACCAGGGCAAGGTTGCAGGAGTAAAAATTACCATGTGCTCCCCTGCTTCTGTTCCTCACACCATGAACCAAACAAACCACGTCTGCCTCTGGTGCAGTCTCTCAGCACCATTCACACAAAATGCCATAAATAAATACCACACTGAGTATTGGCTTTTGGCAAAACAGAACTAATGTCGGCATAAACCAGAACAGCAGAGAACCCAAAACCAACCCAGGCTTCTTTTGTGCAAGGAAAGTCCATCTGATTTCCCATGATAATTTCCCAGTCCATCTAAATCCCCAAGCTAATTTCTGGGCCAGTCACAGCCCGAATAGCAGGGTTGCCTTCATTGTTTGACAAAATCCCTTGAAATTACCAGTAACCAAAGCAAATGGGACCCATGTGAGAACACCACTTGATCCCACAGCAAACTTTAATAAGGTGAAACTCCAGCACATCTCCAAGAGCTGCTCAGAGGCAACACCACAGCTTTCATCACTGTTTGGTACAGAAGGGAAGGGGCAGAGGGTAGATTACATTAAGAGTAGCTAGAATAGAGGCATAGACTTCTGACAGAGCTGGGGGTTGCTGAAAATACAGAACCCAGCTCCAATTACAAAATTCAGGGCCAGGCATGAAACACCTGGCTAGATAAAAAAGCCTCTTACAAGCCCATAAAACTACAGAACAGCACCTACATGATACCACTACATTTCCAGGGCTGACTGCCCCTCACCTCTGCCTCCATCAGCTTGGTGATGTTGGACTGTCTCCCAATGTAGTACTCAATGCCATCCAGAGCACCTTCCAGGGTGGCACCTCGCACGAGCAAGATGAGCAGGATGACGTATGGGAAGAGTGCGGTAAAGTACACGACCTGCAGAAAGAAGGACAAGGACGCATGTTAGGAGCGAGTGGATGCACAGACTTCCGTGCAGGGGGAACGGCCAGGCTCTAGGCTGAGGTCTGTGGGTACAATGAAACACAAGCAAGCAGGAATGTGAATGCATGCCAAGCACTAAACCATCTGGCCTAGCCGGTTCTGGAGCTGCATTCTAGCAGAAGGTCCAAGCCATACATCCACTTCTCAGATAGCACTTGACTAGTTTCAGAAATGTTTTTTCTGACATGAATTACTGCTGCAGCAAGGCCAGGACTACCCATCTAGCCTAGTGGTCTCTTGCTAGGCAATGGTTCTAGCAAATGCAAACACAAAGCCAGTCAAAATTAGGTGTCTGGGATGGAATTCTCTCCAGCAGAGACTTGAGGGGGGAAAAGGCACCATGGTGGAAGTTTTCTTTACTGGGAACAAGAATGTTTAGATTCTGTCAGGCCCAGATCTTTGTTGTTGTTTGTCTACAGAGTTTCTAGCACAATGGGATCCCAGCCAGAAGCTGGGCTAAGCAGTGCTATTATCATGCCAGCTACGTTCAACACTACACACGTTGCTCAAGTCTCAGTTTCAGTGTTACACAGACAGATAATTGACCCGCTACTACTGGTCACACCATGTTGTAGCATTGCACCACCACACGGTGAGTCTGTTTCCGAAGGGCTCCTTTGTATTTGACCGGAATAGTCAATTCTCTTTGCTCTTCATCTTTGCCTTGTTCCTGCTCAGCTAGATTCTTCACAGTCTTACCTTACTGCTTGGATAGGCTTACCTTTGTGCCAGAAGAAGTGACAACAGGAAAAGCCATTTGCCAGGAACTCAAAGAATGTGAGATTAAGTGGATCTATAGGTCAGAACAATTGTGGCTGGGAAAGCAGAGGTACTCCACCTTGAAGTGCTGAGTTGGAGGGCATAAAGTTCCAAACAGCATCAGACTGGGGATAGGAAGATGAGCAGTGAGGAGCCATGGAAAGATACAATGACAGTAGGAACTAAAGGTGGAAAAAACCCAACGAAACAAACCTCCACCACTGCAGAAACGGTGAGAATAAGAGAGACAACAGGAACTGTAGAAGCAAGAAATGGAAATACAACATTGAGGTAAAAAGTGGTTATGGGAAGGAAGGAATTAAACCAGGAAAAGGGCCTCGGGCAGGGAGTAATGAAATTCATCCTGCTTGAAGTCTGGAGAGGAGCCAACCTAGCCCAAGGAGCACTCCAGGCAGGTCAGCTCTGCCAAAATCTGAAAACAAGCACCTATGGACCTGCTCCCTTTTTAAGCAGCTTGAAGCCTTGAGTACAAACAACATTTCACAACCTGGCAGGAAGCTGCACGCACACAGACACACACACAGACACACACCTGTTCATGGGACTTGTCCTACATTGTCCAAACATCTCAGCTGCTCTGGAGGTACAAACAATAACCGGTGTTCCCAGGGTGTGTGCACATGTGTGCAGTCACATGCACGGGTCCATCATAACAGGCAGTTACTGACAACACGTGTCTGGAAGAGTTGCAATGACGGCAAGATCGCCAAATATGACATCCCTAGTGGAGCTGAGACACATGTGTTAAGTAACTGCTGTGTAATCAGTCTCACTCACATTTTACGTAACAGTTATGAAGCCGAAGAGCAGAAAGTCTAATATGGAGTCCAGCAGAGGATATTGGGTTGGGACTGCTTCATGCCTTGTGCTGGGTCTAAATGACGTTGGAAGGGCAGGATCAGGCCAAATGTCCACTACTTACTCATCCTAACTTACCTTTCCAGAAGATTTTATTCCTTTAAACAACACAGCTCCAACAATCATCCAGGACAAGAGGAGGCAAAGCGCCAGGTACCACACGATGTCACCAGTTTCCTCCAACCCACTTGAGCGCTGAAGAGCCACTTTACTGAAAGCACAAAACACTGCAATGAGAAGAGTGACAGCAGCACAGACTTCTCCTCAGCCATTTCTTGAAAGAAAAGGAGCTGGTTTCTGTAGACATCACAAGACAAGAAGCTCATGCAGCAGCTTCCATGAGCATGCAGTTAGAACTATAAGATTGGCATTGAAAAACTGAATCTCTAACTGCGTTTCCCCCCTTTTTTAAGGTCTATCAGCCCTCAGCTCTCCCTACATCTCCCATCACATCTACTTAAGCTCTGTCATGTTACCGTGAGATTCTGATGGCAATAGCAAAGCCCGTAAGAAGAATCAGTTTCCAGGAACCCAGATATGAGGCTAAACAAATGGCATTTCACAGATTCAGAACGAAGTCAATGTATTTTGCTCAATAATTCCTGATAAAAAGTACGTGCTGTACATAAAGAGGCTAAGTAGCCTTTACCAGGACTTCAGAGGACATCTTTAAGCTAGAGTCTTTTTCATTTTGCTCCAGGCTGACTCATTTGCTTGATGACTCTATTTTTTTTAAATGTAGGGGGTTTTTTTAAGGGTCCAGACTCAATCAGATTTTAAGTCCCCTCCACACAGATTTGCAAGGCTGGACAGCAAGAGCAAACAAACGTAAGAAGGTGCATACAAACCCACAATGCACAATGAAGGTATTTTTAGCAATTTCTTTAACATTTCTACTTACTTCCAGTACTGCTCACTGGGAAATTGCACTGGTTTGTAGTTTGCTGTACCGTTGATACACGTGAGATTGTTGCTTGTGATGTACGAGTAGTTTGCATGAATGGTTTCTCCATCCAATATTGCGTAACAGTCACTTACTGAAAGCAAGCAAAAAAGAGGGATAGTTCACACAGTTGTGACTATGATAAAAAACAGACCAACAATTTCTTGTTGTTTTACCTACAATTTGTCTAACAGTTACAATTCCAGTTTACCTACTAACAGTATTTAGAGTCTGATCTATCTTCAAGCTGTGACTTTTTTGCTTTGACTGCAAATCAAAACGCCAAGAATCTGGAGTGCTCAGCTCCACCTTTCAATTACCAAGAACACTTGCAAACATTAGAGCTGAAGGTAGTGAAGATTGTAGCTTGGCTACTGTGCAAACCTCTGTCCTACAACAAAGTTAACACGCAGATCATCCTCCAGCAACTTCATCTTGTGATGACAAAGGCCTTGGTAAAGCTCGTTAAATGTTTTCCTTAGGTGGCAGGGGGTGAAAGCTGTTTGGGTTTTTCTGGGCTGGGTTTGTTTTTCTCAGCACGTACAGCAAAGAACTATATCAGCTTTTTCTGGAAAGGTCTTACTGTAACCTATTTCTTTCACCACTTAGAAATTCTTGGCGAAGATATTTTTATGTAGCCCATCGGCAAGCATCAACTTTTTCTGAAGTAAACGTCTCAACTTCATTTTATGAAACCTATGAACTCTCGAATAAATTTTCAGAACATGATTAAGAAAGTTATAACTACATTAACACTTTGAGTACTGTAAAGTATTGTGATCCTGTCCCTGTTCTTTTAATATAATCTCAGAGGTTACATGGCAACACATTTCCAGATACTAACTACTAATCGCCTTACCAACTTCACTTTTTGCCTTGAACTGGTTTGCTATGGAAACTGGTGACACAGCCTTAGAACTACCTCCAAAGGTTAAGAACAATAGCCCGGAGTAAAGTGTAAAACCAGTGCTTCGCTGGTGCTCAGGATTAGCATAGCCACAGGGGAGGCAGGAGACAATGCAAGAACCCAAGATAAAAGCTATAGCAATACTCTTCTTGCTTCAGGTAAGGAAGGTATTTGCTTTGTCATGAAGCCTGATGAAATAGCAATGCAGGATTTCCAGGGACCTTACGTAGGAGAAGAAATTTTAGAGTGAGAAAAGGACCCAACAAGCAAGTGTGAGCCCAGCTTTCTGAAGTTTTTTACAAGCATTCCAAACCACCAGCAGCAAAGCAGATGAGCATCACTCCTGTGTGTTCAGAGACAAAATTCCAGGAATGACTCTTCAAGCCACAAGGGCTGTCTTGCACCCGTGGCTTCTCCCGGAAAACAGTATTAAGCACAGTTATCCAAAACACAGTAGTACTAAGCTCTATCTGTTAGGTGCAGTACCTATCCGTGTTTTGCTGCAGAACTCATCGGCCCAGGAAAAGCAGTCTGACCATGGTAGCACTTTTTGAAATGAGGCAAATAAATAGTAGAGCGCATAAGCAATGATAACGTTGTAGTAGATCGCCACAAATGTTGAGATGACCACCATTGTGATGCCCACTCCTAGGACAAGAGAATGCAAAAATGTCATTAGTACCCCAAACCCGGGTTAAAGGGGAAAAAAGACAGCCTTCTCTTGACTTTGAAAAAGCTTCTTGGGAAGAAGGTGAAGGCTTGGCGTTCTGTTTTGTTTTTTAAAGAGAAAGGGTAAAGCTGTGAAATGGGACACATGATGCCAAACTGTCCTGATCACCTTAGAACTACGCTTCACAGACACATAAGAGATTTGCTGTGTCTGCAGGCTTTTGCTTTAAAGTTAAGTAAATGCTCTCGTGAAAGGTTGCTTGTGCTGCGGATCAGAGGCTGCCGAAGAGTAAGCGTTCAGGCAATCAGCCAGACTGTAATCCCTTTTGTTTATGTAGAAAGTAGCAAGTGAAATTCTTATTGCATCAAAAAGAAACATCCTTCTTCCTACATTAATTCCTCTGACAGATGAAGAGGACAAACAATATTAATTACGCAGTCCTTTGTACCAATTGGTACAGGACCCGGGTAGATAGGAGTGAGTAAGGAATGTGGTTACTTGTTTGCAAGCACATCAATACCCCTATGAAACTCAAACCCTCACAGAGAAGCAAACTACAACTAACCAGTGCAGCTATTTCTCTTATCACAAAAGTCACCTCACGCTTAGGAATCTGGAGTCCAGCCTGTTGTGTCACACCACATGAGAGCTCCCAAGACAGTGAGCTGGATGAATACATGGGCACAGCACTGCATAAAACAGTCGGACCTGTTGCCTGCACCAATGCTGGCACTCAGAAACAGCCTAAGGTGGAACTGCCTCAGAAGTTGCTGGGGATGAAACATGTAAGGAAGCAGTGCTAGATAAAGCACTGTTTAGACTACTAGAGAATTTCCAATCTGTTCACACAGTGACAAGTGTTTAGCTGACGTTTTCCTGCGCACAGCAAACAAGGTGATTTCCTTCTGCCTGCTCAGCTGCAGTTAAGGTTCCTACCACTATAGAACACCAGAACTGCTGATAAAACCTCCCAAAATTGAAAATGTTTTGGAGGAAATCTTTAATCCACATCTGTTTGTTAACTGAGTAACAAGGAAGATATGCCTAGGAACACTACACTGACTTTGCAACCTTGGAAATGCTCTACACACGGGCACTATTCTCTGAATTAGTAACTTCATGAGGGAATCATTATATTGTATGTGCGTGTTACTGGAATAAGAGAAGATCTAAGGAAACGTATCAATACCAACCTTGAAACAATGGTAATATCCTCCAGATGGAAATGGGCCCTAGACTGGCAAACTGCCCAAGGGAACATTCCATGAAAAATAAGGGCAAACCAGCCAATGCCAGCATCAGGCTGTATGGGATTAGAAAAGCACCTGAAGGGAGAAAGGGGGGGGGGGGGGAATGAAATCCAGACAAACATGCAGAGAAAAAAATAAGTATTTCAGTATTCACCAAGGTTGTCTCTCACATTTTATACTCCCCTTTCTCCCCTCCACTTCCACTGTGAGTTTTTTTTCTTTTGCCAAAATAGTGGTGTCTGTTTGTAAATACTGTTTCCTAGAAGATCAAATAGTACCAGTGAGGAAGAGGCACAAGTTACCAGGAGATCTGGTGATTTATATGAGATAGTTTATCTTACAGAATGAAAACAATTTCACAAAAAAATCCTAGTAGTATGGAAGACATACTACCCTCGCAGAAGTAGGAACATTGTTCGTCCGTAGGCACTGTGAGCTTTCTCTTCTTTCTAGTTTATCTCCCAGATATTGATTTTAGAAGGAACAGAACCATTCCTTCATGTACCTAGCTGTGATTTACAGGTGCCCTGTTTGAGCAGCTACTGGACATCAAAGCATGAAAATAATTTTCTATGGTTGGCTGAATCATGTGTTGAACAGCATCTCAACGTGGCTCCTGTTCAAGGTCATTTTAAAACGCACATTAACCTCCTATCAATGCCAGCACTGTTCTGTGAAAGGGACCGGCACTTCTTTGTGTGTGTGCATACAGGAGACAGGGAAAGTGAGAGCGTAGGTTCATAAATACAACCCAATATCCCTGCAGAAACTTCTCCACTCTCAGTGAGCGTAAAGCAATTAAGGATCCAGTTCTGCAAGGAATTGCAAATACCTGCTGTAATTTAAGGAAGTAAATAGTCCCACAGAATTAACTGGATTACCCTGTGTTTCAAAACAAGGATGTAACAGCTATCTTTATCAATACTGGGCAAGGAGCACTGAGCAGGATACAAGGAACAGCACAAAGGTGCTGTAAAAGCAAAGCTTTCTGCTGTGGCAGTTAGGAAGGAAGATCTAGTAGCAGGTCCAATGTAATGATTTACTTAATTTTCACAATTTTCTTCAATGAAACTGTGAGTAACTTTTCTCAGTCAAGCTCATTCCAATAAAACTTCTGTACCGGGAATGCCACCTTGTGTTCCACATGCAGCTGTACAGGCCATGCTGCATTTAAAGCCCAGAATTTGACTTGTAACAACTGTTAGGGCAAATAAGTACATACAAGTAAATCCTCTGCAGTTAGCAGCAGTTGCCTGGTAAGTGGACCAACCTCTGGAATAACAGTCAGAGAAGCCAGTGCCTCCCTTTGGCTTTGTGACTCTTTTGTCCTTCCGCAAGTATCTGAATGGGATAATTATTGAGCTTGGATAATTATTCCAGCTTAGCTTGTTTACCTGGCAAAACAAAGCTGTAGAGAGGATTCAAACTCTTTATAAACATACTAAGGGAGCTGAGCAAAGGATATTGGCATACTGACAAAAAGATGCAAGTTGAGCATAAGTAAATTAGAAGAGTTCTGGAATTCACAGATGGAACTTTGCTATTAGAATTAAATACTCTTTTCTTCCTCAGTTGGTAAGCAGAATGCTCAGAGATGTCTCTTACTCCTCTTCCTATTCCCATCAGTGGGAACTATCTCACTTTGCAGGCTGATGCTCATATCCAGCCTTCAAAAAACTATGTTCAGCCTCAGGGCTGGCCCTGGGACCCCCCCCTTCTCTCTCAGGTGTACAAGATGTGCTCGCCCGACACTGCCATTCAATACAGGTACCTCCGCCATTCTGGTAGGTGAGATAGGGAAATCGCCAGACGTTGCCCAGGCCAACAGCATAGCCCACCATGGAGAGCAGATAGTCGGCTTTGTTTGACCAGTTGCCACGCTCTGAGTTCTCATCGTTGCCACTGGCATGGGCATCTTTTTCATTTGACAGATTGAAGTCCTTGGAAAACAAAAGGGAAGGCTCAGGACTGCCCATCAGGTAACCAGGCAAGCACATTCTCGTTGGCATCGCTGAGCAGATAAGGTGATAGATGATAGATAGATAGATAGATAGATAGATAGATAGATAGATAGATAGATAGATAATGTGGGCAGAGCCAAGTGGGCTGCCAGTCCAGCTCATCTCTGGCAGGACAGATGGATCTGCAAGATAGGGTGCCACCAGAGAGCCCAAACAGACTTCATAGCCAGTTTTGCCCTTCTCACACTTCAGTGCTCTGTGCTGTCAGCTGCTGGGGGCAGTACCTCCAGACTCTTCTTTGTCCTTGCATATGTCCAGGTGCTCCCATGACTGTTCAAGCAGCACAGATCTGTATGTCCACTTTGAAAACACCAGTTCAGGTGCCAGGTGCCATTCACACCTGTCCAGCTGTTTATTGCAGTTCAGCCCTCTTTACCTACCCCAGTGTCCCCATGCCTGCCAGGGTCTCACCCGCCCAGACAATTTCATCTCTGCCGAGGTGCACCAACCCTCCGTAGCCCCGTATGCCCACAGCAGCCCGGGTATTTGTACTGTACTTGCTCCTCTGCCCACCTGGGCATCCCCACACCCCACCTGCTCCGATGCACCCACATCTGGCTGTGCAATCCCACTTCTGCCCGGGTAACCCAAATATCGCACCTTTCACTCCAGCCCAGGTGCCCCCGTACCGCACCTGTCCAGCCCCCTCCCCGGCCGCCTCACCTTCTTCTTCCCGCAGGAAAGGAACCCCGGCAGACTGAGCATCCCCATGATCGCTCCGCTCAGTACTGCCCGTGCCGCCCGGTACCCGCCCTTTATCGGGGCCAGGAGCCGCGGACCGGGGCTGCCCCACGGCCCGGGCGGGGCCACCAGCAGTGCGGCGTCTCCCGCCCCCGGGACATCCACTCGCCCGCGGATCCTCCTCCGGCCTCGTACCCACTTCCTCGGGAACACTCACCCACCCACTGACCCTGCCCGGTCTCTGCCCGCTTCCCTTCCTAAACAGTCCCCGGCCCACACACCCTCCCCGTACCCCGAGCCACTTCCCCTGTACCGCCCGGCTCAGCCCAGCACCGTCAGTCCTCCGGCACCTTTTCTGTCCAACCTTTTGTACCTCCACCTGACCCTTCCAACGTGCCCCCCCACTTCTTGTCCTTCTCCTCTCTCTGCCAGTACAGACCCATATACCCACTCCCTCGTCTTGCACCTGAAGGGCTGTCAGCTCTCTTTTTCTTTGTGCCAGATACCTGCCTCAACAGCTGATCCCACCGGCTACCTCCCCCCAGAGCCACTGCCCAGCTGCCTTGCATCCACTCTCTCAGAGGCTCTGCTCGTGGATCTTTCCCACATCTACCTCATCCCTTCCTAACCCGCTCCACACCAGGGTCCTGAGCCTGGGCTCAGGAGATACACAAAAACAAGTCCACAAGAGGGTTAACACTATGGAAATTTCAGCTTCTCAACACACCTTGCAGGTACACAAGACAGACACAGAGAGGGTAGGTCGTAAAAGCAATGCCATCACCAGGGGAAGAATTTAAGAAACGGTCACTTAAAGACCTTTTCTGAAGCTTTTATCTGTTTGTCCCAATAAACTGACCTTTTCTAGGCAGCCCCTAAGGACATGCAGCACAGGACACTGGTCAAAGCATATTCCACGTGCAGGCTCAAGGGGACACTGATTGACTGCTGTTTAATTGCTCTCCTCTGTTTCCATCTGCTTTTTTCCACGGCACTTTCAGATCCCCATAATGACAAACGTGCTTTCTGTCCTCAAACAATGGGACTTTTTGCAGAGTAAAGTGCTACTCAGCATGACTTGATCCAGCCTCAACTGAGGTATACCAGGAGCGAGAAGTGCATGGAACAGCATCTTAGAGGTGGATCAGATTGTATTTTATCATCCTGTGCAGCAGGTTCTCTAGGAGACTTCTATTTTTGGAACTGAGAGAATGCCAGAAAACTCTGTCTTTGGAACCAAAAGCAAGTATAATTGCATTATCCTGGCAGGGCACTGGCTTCTGAGAGAATAAATGAGTGTTAGATTCTCTAACTTGTGCTCTCCTTGTGTTGCCTGGAAATTCTGGATCTGAGAGTCTGAGCCATGATGCCAAATGCAAACGTCCAGCTTAGTTCTGTACAAAACAGGACAAATCCCACTGCAAAGACTCACTCAGGTATCAGTCAGTACTCTTCCAAAGTTGATCAGAACCATTCATAACCTAAATGAACCCTCCTGATCTGAGTTACAAATCTGAAATAAAATGAGCTAGCATGGGTTTGGGATTCTGGGTGACTTCAATATCTGTGGGTCACTACTTTGCCAAGGAGAAACAAAGATGTTCCTGTAAACAATGCTGAGCCTGACAAAAGCACCGAGTTCTCTTTCAAACTCATGATTCAGAACTGGTTATTGGCTTATTTAGAAATGAAATGAGACGAAAAACAACCTGTTAGCCACAGCCTCTCCCTCCTTATTAGGATTAAGTGCATGTTGTAATGTTGCAGAGTCACCGATTGTGGCATTCTCTCTGTGTAACTCAAGATGACTACAAGTACAACTATACCAGTCCAATACCAGCCCTAGGATGCGTTCTGACCACATGAAAGTTGAATTTCTAGTGCATTTTCTGTATTTAAAGAAGAAAAAACCCAGCACAGTCATAATTCCTGGGGAAAGAAGTGGAGAGATTCCTATCTTTAAAGACAGTTGAGCCTGAAGCTGGGCTTTCTTTTGTCCATGTTAGCTATGCAGCTGAATAGCACAGCAGTTAGATTTGCACTTGCTGAAGGCAAGTCCATCAGGTCAAGCCCCGAAGGCTGGCTCCTCAAGGGTACCAAAGCCACCCATCACCTGCTGAGCACCCTGTGAGCCAGTTACCACTGGAATGTCTCAGCTAGAAATACATAGATAACAACCATCAAGCCAAAGCCATGCCTGGCATATCCCATCTTCTGACCCCATCCACACCTGAGGTACCCAAGTAGTAGCCTTTTTCCCTTTGAAAAGCTCCCCTGGATAACCCTGAACTCTGTTTACTGAACACTGTTCAAAGGAAAGGGGTAGAAAACAAGCTATCCCCATCACTGACGATAACCTTAACATGCTGGCAACACCACAAGCAATGGTGATATTCCCTAGGAACAGTGAGATACCCATGTTTTCCATCTGGTTGCATGGGTATTGCCCTTAGCTGACACAAACATGGCTGTGGTGATGTAGCTGATGTGTTTGGTGCGCTTATTCAAGAACACAGAGAGTAAATCTGCTTCTTAAGCTCTATCTTCTGCTTACTAATGTTGGCACCTGGCACACAGATTCAAAACTGGTTTAGCAGACAAAGCTGGGGCTCCCGCATCTCTCCCACTCCCAACTGGAAGGTGCTAATGACCAGAAAACCCAGTCTGCAAATAGCAGCAATGGCTTTAGAATAGCACCAATCCCACCATTAAGATGGTAAAAGGAAATCACTAGTGTGTCTACAAGGCAGGCAGTGCTCTTTAAGATAAAGTGATTCAGAAGAAGGGCGAGAGTGAACACAAGACCAAGATGTGCCTGCAGCATTGTCAACTCTAGTGTCCCTGTCTTGGAAAAACAATCATGAATCTCAAAAACAAATCAAGTTTTTCCCCACACAGAGAAGATCAAGTAACAGCAGAAGCTGTGCGTGGAAGTGTTTCGCCCAGCAGACATGGATCGTATCGTTCAAAATAACATCTGTCCTATCCAGGAGCCCAAAATAAGCAGAAGTCCAAGTGCGGAAATAATTACTGGTGTTTTGCAAATCTAGCAGTCAATCTCACGAGCAGTCAACAAGGATGCTATGTGAAAGTCTGATGGAGCTGGGTTTGGCTGCCTGAAGATCAACGGGTTTTATTTGTGTAAATCCCTGCCACAGAAATCAAACTACATGCAGCTGCCATTCTAGCATGTGACACTTGCCCCGTAGTTCCCAGTGAACCTGCTCCACACCTCACAACAAAAATGGATGCTCCACTGTGTATTAGATGGTCCTAACAAACGTCATAGAGTAGCCTAGGTTGGAAAGAACCACCGAGATCACCTAGTTCCAGTCCTCCTGCCATAGACAGGGATATGTCTCACGTGATAGACCATGTTGCCCAGGGCCCCATCCAACCTGGCCTTGAACACTCTGAGGGAGGGGACATCTACAACTTATCTGGACAACCTGTTCCAGTGCCTCAGCACCCTCATAGTGAGGAATTTCTTCTGAAGATCCAATCTAAATCTACCCTCTTTTAGCTTGAAACCATTCTCCCTTGTCCTATCACTAGAACCTCTTGTACAAAGTCCTTCTCCAGCTTTCTGGTAGTCCCCTTCAGGTACTGGAAGACTGCTATGAGGTTCTTCCTAGAGCTTTCTCTTCTCCAGGCTGAACAGACCTAAATGCCTCAGCCTGTCCTCACAGGAGAGGTGCTCCAAGCCTCCAATTATCCTTGCTGCTCTCCACTGGACCTGCTCCAATAGTTCAATGTCCTTGTATTTGGGACTCTAGAATTGGGTGTAGTACTCCAGATGAGGTCTCACAGGAGCAGAGTAGAGGGGAAGAATCATCTTCCTTGACCTGGTGGTCACATTTCTGATTAGTCCAGGATACGTTTGTCCTTCTAGGCTGCACTCACACATTGCTGGCTCATGTCAAACTTCTTCTTTACCAAGTCCTTCTCCTCAGGACTGCTCTCAATCCATTCACCACCCAGCAAGTGTTTGTGCTTGGGATTACCCCAACTCTCATGTAGGACCTTGCACTTGGACTTGTTGAACCTCAGATAGTTTGCACACGCCCAAATCTCAAGCCTATGAATGTCCCTCTGGATGACCTCCCCTCCCTTCAGATTGTCAACCACACAACACAGATGTTGGTATCTTTCCACAAAGCCAAACAGGGTAGTGAGGAACTACATAGCTGTACTTGCTAGCTGACAGAAGCAGCATCCTTATATTTTATCCCAGCATCACCACAGCAGATTCCCTGTAACNCCCCAGGGAGGTCGTGGAGTCTCCTTCTCTGGGGACTTTCAAGGCCTGCCTGGATGCGTTCCTCTGTGATCTGTGTTAGATAGTTTTGTCCTGCTCCGGCAGGGGGGTTGGACTCGATGATCTCTTGGGTCCCTTCCAGCCCCTAACATCCTATGATCCTATAAAGACAAACATCAGGTAATCAAATGGCAGTAAATCAAGCAAGAAAAACTAAAGGGGAAAACCCCAAATTAAAATCCAAACAGAACCACCACATATTGACCTTCAGGTTCAAAGGTGACCATATCATCTAATCATCACTCAAAAGCAACAGCACGTAACTCCACAGTCACATTGCACTGTTTAGATCAGCCAGCCGGAAGAGACTTCTAGAAACTGACAGGTGAAGCAATACAGAAAATGCAGGTTGTTTGCTCCTCAGGATCAGGAAATATCTTCTTCTCTACAGGTAAGCAGCATCAAGCCCTAGAGTTCACATTTTAAATAATGCTTCCTGCTTAAGAAAGCATCAACCTTGATTTAAAAACCCATTGGCAATAAGCAAGCCAGTTTCCTTGGTGGTGAATTACTGAGCTGCAGGTCCTCTAACTTAAAATACAAAACCACTTTTTTTTTTAATCAATCTTTTGTCAAGTAATCCATGAATGAAAGTTAGCATTCTCTGTCTGGTGAGAACATGTTCACTGAGTGTCAGCTGCAAGTACGGTGGAAGTGTATCTAGAAGGAAGGCATAGGAAGAAGTGGCCCTCCTGCTCAGAAGACAGAGGTGTTAGTGACATTGTCAAGGGCACAGGCAGTGCAAATTACAGAAACAAAGGCAATTGATTCTGAAGTAGCCATCTGCAGCTTCAGAGAGTCAGCTGTGGAAGTACACTGTCAGGGTTTATAGCAAAGCACAGAGAGTGGAAAATTATTATTTGAGTCTTTATGCCAATAGTGACTTGCCTGGTTCTCATGACCTCCATCCAATCGCCCATGCACCTCACACAACTGAGACATGCAGGAATTTCTGTTTTCAACCCTGATGATCCATGAGGGGTGAGATTTTGCTACTGGGAAAAGAATGGTCTTTGTATACACTTTTTTTAAAAATCTATTTTGCTGCTTTATCAGTGTTTTGCTTTTTCTGTGTAGCTGGGTTGTTCGTTGCTGTTGTTCAATAGGCAATCAGGAAAGATCAATGTTCTCCTTTGTATCTCAAACCATGAGTTCATTTTCATTAAAGGTTTGACAGACTGGAAATTCTAGGAAAATTTGATTCAGAAACTGAGAAAGAGGTATTATAAAGCTTTCAGGAATGCCTGAAGAGTTGGGGTCACCAATGTAATACTAAAAATTCTCTACCAAAGTGTACACATTCCATAAAATATGTTTATTTTGCATGAGTGGCACTGTCTGAAGGGAAATATTCCCAATATTTGTAAAGATACACACAATTCTGCATGATATAATCATACTAAAGACCTGTATTAGCCTAATCTCAAAAACTGGTGCTTGATCAGATTTTTTTCTACCAAATTTGGCACATTTGGATCTTCAGGAGATGTTCTTCAGCACAGGGGTGGAGAGATCCTGAAACAGATTGCCCGGAGAGGTTGTGGCTGCCCCATCCCTGGAGGTGTTCAGGGACAGGCTGGATGAGGTCTTGAGCAACCAAGTCTAGTTGAGAGGTATCGCTGTACATGGCAGGGGGGTTGGAGTAGGTGAAGTCTGTGGTCCCTCCCAACCCGAGCCGATCTATGATTCCGTGATTCTGTGTTGCCATTTTAGGGGTGAGAAATGCAGGAAGGTCACTCTTGCTTAGCCCATTTACCTTTATGGACACACTGCTAACATAACCCAGAAGATGCAGCTGAAAGCTCACTCACTCATTTATTTCCTCACAAAGGTATAATAAACCTGAAATACACTACCTTCTGAGCTTCAGGCTCCTAGGAAAATCCTTCCTTTATGTGTAAGGGTGGAGACTTGAAACTATATAGAAAGCAATTTTGCCTTTGGGCATCACTAGCAGTGTGCAACCTGCAGAAAACCCTACTGCATCCTGATCGAGGTAGTGGTTGGGAAGTTTTACACGTGCACGTGGAAAAAATCTGTTACACCGAAATAAAGTCACTCCAAATATACTGGCAGAACAGAAAGGCTCAGCAGCATTTGTGTTTGACTACACCGAGTCTGGAAAGAGATTGAACTGAAATGTGACCCACAAGTCTCCATTCACAAAACGAATCCAGGTATTTTCAGGACCATTTGCCAGATAGTCAGTTTTGTGTCTGTAGTATCTGATCTCCACATTGTTTGATTTGGTTGGTTTTGTTTCAGTTGAAGAGAACCTGGGAAGGAACTTGAGTTTCTTCGGAAAGTGTCAGATGGAACATGCTCTTCACTCGCTCAAACCAAACCTTTTTCCAGAATGATGATGCCTTCCTCATAGCACCACTTGTCTTCAGTCCCTAAGAACTTGTTGAGTTGTCAGATACTGCTGGTGTTGCTGTATGGGACTAATTAAACTTCTCAAACGTGGAAAAAGGACTAAAGTGTTCAGAGTAGGATGAAATAGAGGATAGGAGTTTATACCAATTGTGAAATTTTCTCTTGAAATACTGACTTGCATTAGTTACTAAAGTGCAGTGAACAAGAGTATTTATAGCCTGGCTCCTAATTACTCCGGCTCTGCTTCTGCATGTGGTCCGGTGCATCTCAGCCTTCCCTGGACAAAGCAGCCTGGTACCAAACAAGATCCAGGTCTGTCAAGATGCATCAGCCTGGTCTTCTTCCTTCCATCCGAACCCTCCCTGCCCATCCTAGGGTTTTCTAGTTGAATATGCTCCAAATACATTCAACTTCTGTTTGAGCAACTGTAAATGCAACACATCAGGCATCATATAGTGGAAGACATAATGACAGACCCAACTAACAAAGGAGAAGAGACGAAACACAGAAGAACCAAAACCTGGGAGGGTGCAATTATCAAAACTTAATGATCGGGGAGAGCACAGCTGTCAGAAGATAATGATGTACCTATTGGGAAATATTTCAGAGGTGTGGCCAGTAGAAACAAATGAGTGACTTTTTAATTGAGTAAAATAATCCCTAGGAACAAGTACCACACTAATTTTCAAATATGCTGGACTTTGTTAGTCAGTCACATTACCAGCTGAATTTTCGTATTCTTTCTCAGTATCAAGCATCAATATTTTTCCTGGCAAAGCCAGGAGGTGCTGGAAGATGGCTGAGGGGTTTTTGGTATTTTTCTCGGTGTTTTATTGTGTTTTTTTCCCAAAACAAAAAAAAACAGCTCTAACATAGGAAGGTATACACAAGCAGGTTTTCACAGGAGATAACATAAATGCCTATTCTTGAGCAGATTGCGACTAACAGTGAGGCTTTGAAATGCAGACGTTGACTATCACACAGCAAAAAGAAAACTTTTCAGCTCAGTCCACCTTTCACTGAGGTAATTTTATATGTTAACATGCAGTCCTGCTATGTGATCTCTAAGAGAATTATCCTTGTGATTGTCCTCCTTCACAACGCGATAAAAGCCAGACTGTTAGCTGTGCCCTACATCTTAGGAAGGAAAATACCTCCATCAACACTTTCCTTTGTGCGGTATCTGTTCTGCAGATTAGTGATTACTCTCAGAAACAGCTCGTCCAAGTCAATGGGGCTTCTCACGTCTGCAAAAGCAAAAACACCTGTGGTGACAGGTTGGACTTGATGATCTATGAGGTCTCTTCCAACCTTGATAATACTGTGATACTGTAACACTGTAAAATCACCTGTTGCAATATAAAACTCTGGTCTACAAGATAAAACCCTTATGTTAATATTCACTGCAACACAGTACTTCTCCTTGGCCCCAAGCAAATAATGCTACGAGGAAACTGCAAGGATAATTACTCAGCAGAAAGCTATCAGGTAACAAAAGTAACAAACAGCAAAACAAACAAGAAGAAAAACAGCACTCAAAATTGGGATTATTTGTAGATCTGTTAATCTTCCTACAACTGTCTAGGTCTTCTACAGCGCTTTCCATCTCTAGACTTAGAAATCCTTTATAACATAGGCTGGACTTGATGACCTCAGAGGTCTTTTCCTGCATCAATAACTGTGTGATTCTGTGATAACATAAATAAGCCTTCTTACATTCTAATGATGCAGAGGAAAGTGGAGGTAGGATTGCTGAAGGATTTTATGCACTATCTGTTTAAGGAGAAAACATGTGAACTGCAGTGGACACAAGGACTGTACCCATGAATCCCAGAACTCATCACTTTCTTTATCCTTACCATGGGACCCCCTCCTGCCTAAAGCCACGGAGTGCATTTGCATGGATTTTTTTTGTAACTAGAAATACTGTAAGTTAAATTAATGCTTATGATGCACAGCCTGGTTACCACAAACCTGGTTAGTCTCCTGGCTTTCTTTCCGGGCCCCAAAGTTTTCTTCCTTTGCCTCAAGTTCTTCTGAGTAGCCCACCCTCACGATTCAGCACCTCTTCTTCTCCAGCAGTATCAGAAACAGCCATATCTGGCCCCAAAAGCCCAATGAAGGCAACAAAGCCTTGGCTGGGTGAAACAAGCACAAAGGCAACTCTCCAATTCACATGGCTATTCAACTAGCTAAATGACACATTAGCACCACCTGACTGGAGGTGCATCCTTTTAGCACCTTCCCAGAGCACCTGCCCAACCAGCAAAAGATATGCCATTTTCTGATGAAACACTGAATTTAATGAAGATGCTCAGAACTGCTGACACTGAACAACCTCTGAGTCTTCTAGGCTGCCTGAACTCTCGTGCCTATACCCAGATCCCACAGTGTTTAAACATGTTAGGGTTAGGCAGCATCCTAGCATGAAGTTTCTTGTTTTACAGTTTTGGATCAGGGTTCCACCTAATTGCCACTCTGGGCTGGTGATTTATTCTGGGAAAGGGCCAAAGGCTTTATCAGACTTGAAGAAGTCTCAGTACAGAAAGGTAGAAGACCAAATACTATCCTGATGTGAAGTGTCAGTGCAGATGCACAGCTGAAAGGGATTTCTTGGAAGGCACTTTGCTATCAGTTGTGCAGAATAAAGCTTCATACTAAAATCCATATTGGCAGCTCAATTCGTTTCCATGTCATTTCTGCATTCTAGTGTCCAGGATTTATGTGGGATCAGAGCCCCAGATGGAACAGAGGTTTATCTTTTCTCCCACCATGGCAAGCATCACTGCTACAACAAGACAAGCTATTTTGTCTTTATTACTTCAAATAGTAGAAGAGATTGAAAGATACAATTCTGCTACAACGAGCATGTACATCCTGCTGCATTGGACCTGAACTTAGGAAATGTTTAGAAGGACACTGTTGCTTTCTCCTCTGCTGAAATACTGAAGTGTTAGTATATTCAGTGTTAACAGCCTGCTTCCACCAGGTTACAGCTCCTCTGCTGCGTGAAGGATGCCAACTTCTACAAGTGTTTTACTCTAGAGTAAAACAAAAGTACACTTCATTTCCTCAAAGCTGAAGAGGTTTAATTTTCTTCGTGGTGTGTTGAGTTTTACAGTGTTCTTTTTTTATTCTCACAAAACCTGCATTATCTGTAGCTGATTTTAATGTCCAAGGCAAAGTGTTGTGAAGGCACATTTCTCCTCCAAGCTGCACCAGTTACCAGCATCTTACAGCACTTACCCAGATACTTATACATCACAGAGCTTTGCAAGCTTTTCTTCTGCCATGACTTCCTCTGCATAATCTTGGTTTGGCAATCCTGTAATCTCCTGCACTCCTCATTACAAACCTCTTCTTGACCGACAAGCGAGGGAGTAAAATTTACGCAGGAGCACAGGAATGCAAAGTGCGAAACAGCACCAACATCCTTTCCATGTGATGAAGCAAGACACAGGAACTTGCAGGGTTCACCAGAACGCACTCTCTGTGAGTACTCCTGGCAGGGAACACCAGAACACATCAAGTCATTGAGGAGTCCCTGGAAAGTTAACGTATAATCCGTGCTGGACAGCAAATATTGATCCATAGAAGACTAGCTGTGAGAAATGCTGCAGGTTATATTGACAATCTGACTGTGATGACTGTACGATGTCCCCCTTTTTATCTCCAAAAGCTCATCTTCTCTCTGGGCTTTTTACAAACAGTTGTAAAAGCTGAAAGAGAGGATTAGGTTTTCCGCCCGTGACAGGAAAGTCTCCAGGACTGCTCCATGCAGCAGTAAGCACATGGAACTGCTTTTACAACCACGTAAAGAGGCTGAACGGATTTACTGCTGAGTCCTGTTAGTCAGCAAGAAGTTAAAAATAGTAACAAGCCCCAAACTTTACTTGCTGCCCAACCAAGCAATGGCCACAGCAATTGTGTTTGTTTGCATATGTAGATACATGCTTCGCGGCCAGCCTTCCGTGCCAGGATAAGTAGGTATATTTGTCATATTACACTGGCCTGAGGCACGCAGTTAAAAGACATTACATTTTCAGGCAGTCTAAAGGAGAGGACCTGCCTCAGTTAAAGATTCTAATCATGGGATGCAATTAGATGCCGTAATCAAGGCAGGTTCTATCCTACTGACAACCCCAGTTGCACAGGGCAGTGCCAAGAGGCACGGTAAACTTCTCTTTTATGCCATCCAAGTCCAAGCACATCTGAGCTAATAACACAAGACCTAGTACGAAATCCCAGAGCTGTTTCAGAAATGTGATTTGAAACAATAGTGTTTGAGTGCCCGTTTTAATTTCAAAATAGATGATTCACGGCCAAACTGCAAGATTCCCTCTTTATCCATCACAGTTTTGCAGATTTGTCTCAACCAATCCCATTTCACTTCGTTCTACAGATGTTTCAAGAACATCACTTGTGCCGTTCTGCTGGTGGATGTCAAGCAAAAGGTATTCCAACAAGCGTTGTGTCCAGTGGTGCTTGTTATGGTGCCAGTAAATAGCCAGTCTTGGGGAGATGTGCCAGTCTTGCTTACCGAGGTTCTGTGAGCACTCCCATAGCGTAGAGCTTCATTAGTTACCTGGAACCTTGCATGGAAATTGGCTTGCCCTTTGGAGTGAGGGGGTCTTTTGCTGTTCTTATTTTTCATTTGTTCCCTGAGAAAGGAAATTTGTTCCTGGAATGTACTTCCAGGAAGAAGGAATTGTTCTTCCTATGTAACTTGGTCACTTCTATTCTGACACGTGTGAAAATAAAACAAGACATTACTTGAGCCTTCCTAAGGTGTAAGTAGTTATGGCCTTCTTTACCAGGATGCTGAGGAAGGGCTTCAGATATGTGTGCAGCATTAAGATGGCACAAACAGTAAACTAGGCACTGGTATTGGAAGGGACAACACATGGACACAAAGTCCTTCTAACAATGAGTCAGTAGTGGTTTGATTTCTCTTTCAGATATTTCATTGCTTCCCATTTCCTGGCTTTTACTCACATACAGTGTTGCTTTACAGGCTGAATTAAAGTTTTGTCCCCAAACTTCTTAATTATTATCCTTCCCAACTAAGTGAATCTTGAAGGAGGAAATACTGTGGTAGAAAATACAGCCAAACAGTGTGGGCTACGTTTACCCCCTTGATTAACTGTGGAGTAGACAGCTGTAGGGGTTTTTTGTGTTTGCATGCAAATGGCAAGCACTCAGGCTTCTTCTGCGTGTTCTGTGTGTGTGTAAGGCAACTGAGACACTAGACAAACAGATGTTCTCTTTTGTTGAACTCAGTTCTACAAGGAAGTTGACGGCATTGTGATTTTTCCCTTCAAATCTCGCACATCTTGACCGTTTCCTACGGCTTTTCGGGGTTTATCAGCTCACTTGGCAGTAAATATGCTTTCTCCAAGGGCATGCATTGACTGATAAAGTGGGTGTGTGTGGTGGAGCAGAAACTGAACCCTAGAGAAGAGTTCAATCTGACACAATAGCACACAGATTTAATGCTATGCTGCTGTCTGTTTATATAAAGATTGAGGTCCAGTCCTTCCTTATCTAACTAAATCAAGGCCAGTTAACATCTCCACTAGCTCAAACATTTCAAACACAGTGTTTAGTGACACAGACACCTATTTTAGGCCTTTCACTAGAAAAAAGACTGCAAATGCAAGAATACAATCACCACGTGGCAGTTTGAGCAAGGTCAGGGGCTTCACAGGCACACTAAGGTCACAAATGATAAAACAGACTGCAAATGACTAACTCGCTAGCTCTGCTCCAGCATAGCACGGATGTTTACCAACCTGGCACGTGGATGGTCATCTTCTTCACCAAAAGAAGGTAAGAAGCATTCTCATTACAGGGTCAGAAAAACAAAGTCAACATTTCTATGAAGATTTGTCAGAATGGATGATCTGGAAGGGTTTATCCTAGTCAGCTTCTTTAGCAGGAAGGGTCACTGGGATGTCAGATGACACAAAGCAGGAGTTTCAGGAAGGGCAGACCTAGGTCATGCAATCCAATATGGATTATCTGCTATAACGGACAGTAGTGTCATCACATTCCCTTCTCAAAACGATCGAATCTCAATTTAGTCAGTTAAGGTTTTCCCCCCTGCTACTCCAGATAGTGTTGTTCCACAGTCTGACACCTCTGAAGATCAAATGTACTTTCCTTAACAACTATAGTGGAGCTTAATTAGCTTCCTTTTCCTCCTTTTCTGCTATACTCCCAGTCGTTTCTTTCCTTCCATCCTTCCTTTTGCCCTTGTCCATTGAGATCTATCATATCTCCTCTCAGCCTTAGGTATTTATAGAGTAAACAAACAACATTCCTCTGGTCAAATCTCTGTTAGTCTGATATGTTTTCTCCACACCTCTTCCAGTCTGGATTAAGCTTCTTTGAACATGTGTAACTGCAGGCAGAGACAAAGAGTGAAAAGGACAAGGAACTTTTGAAGGCAATCTAAACATCATGTTTACATGAGAGCCCAAATAGAAGAGGCTCTCCATCTGTTTGAAAAGCTCTTGATTCTAGCTGGGTGATAAAGCAGAACCAGTAAGTCTGAAGTTTTTGTCACTTTTGTCACATTTATTTATTAAAGTGTTTCTTGATTAATGTGTGAAGGTAGTTTCCCACTGGAGACAAAACAAGGTGAACTGTATTCGCAGAAGATTAGGTCATATTAGTCTGTTTTATAACGAGAAAAGTGGCTGGGAGGAAGTCACTGGAGGTGGGACACATCTTTGTTAAATAGTAAACCCATCAGAATGGATTTTCCAAAGGTCTGTGTAGTCCCCCATTTACCAAAAACTCAAGCATTATAAAAAGGATAAAATTCTGTAACATAATTCTTTAAGTTTTCAAGATATTTTAAAATTTTGTTGTGATAGCCTTTCTGTGCCTTTCAGCTTAACCTCAGGATTTGTATTAGGTATCCACAGAACCTGAAAGTGGTCCCTTCTAACCCAGATTGACTGTATGACTCGGTGTAGGTGATCCTGCTGTGTCAGGGGGATTGGACTAGATGATCTTTCGAGTCCCTTCCAATCCCTAATGATTCTATGATTCTATGAAGAGAGCAACATGCTAGAATCACAGAACAATTTAGGCTGGAAGGTACCTCTTTTTGCTTTTTTCATATGAAATTAAGCAAAGATCTACAGTTGGAATATTGCTCTGCCTCTGGAAAGGATGGAGATCTAGGCTGGAGCAAGGATTCAGGCCTTGCCTTATCTTGCCCATCTGTTTTTTCCTTTAAAAGCCAACCAAGAGCTTATCCTCCTCTCAGACAAAACAGAGGCAGTCAGAGGTCACTGGTTTTAATATTGCCCCAACAAAAATTTCTTCTGGAAGTCCTGACATATACTTTAATGAAGACCAGTAGACAAACAAGTGAAATTCTTCAAAAAGAGGCCGAAACTAAAGCCTGCTGGACACAAAACAACCGTGAAATAGAACAACTAGTAGCATCTAACACTCTAAACTATTAAAGCTGTGGGGGAAAAAAAAGCAAACGAGGCTTTGACAAATAGCAGAAAGCAGTTAGACAGGGAAAGGCAGATAAACGATACTAACGTTTTCTAAATCCTGGAGATGCAGCTGGGATGTAGAATTGCACTCCATAGGCTCCACAGGTAGAAAGCAGTACACAGGTCACGTCTTCAGACCTACGAGCAACAAATTCTTACTAGAGTAAAGCCAGAAAAATAGAGGAAAGCAACCAAGACCAAATAAAGAAACTCAGTGTTTTCCCCCCTCTTTCGTAGCACCAGCATTTGGAATGACATGGGAAACTGAAGACCTGACAGGAGCCATTAACATGAAGACACAGCAACCATTAGTTTCAGAGTCACCGCTGTCTACCAAATGGTGAGGCTATCACACGCACAAAGGTTGTGATGATGCTCTGAAGCTTCACAACAATGAAATAATAAAGCTCTGTGATGTCATACAAACCCTGTCGTTGTCCCTCTGCAGTTATCTCTCTGTGAGTCAATCTGTTGCTCACGGGATTTGAATGTATTTTCCAAAGGTCTTCTGTGAGATAACAACACGCAGTTTCTCACGTTTATCGAAATCTGCCAGTCTGCCACAATAATTTTGTCATGAGCGAAGAATTTGCAGATGCAGTAGATAAGCTGTGTTTCTCTGTTTGCTGGATATTTCCTTTTCTCTCTTCAATCAGTTCCTTGTGTATCTGCCCCCATTTATTCCAGTTTGAACCAATTACTGTAATCCAGATGCCACTTAACCAACACACGCAAAACCTGAATCTAAGCCACAAGCAGTCACAACAGAAATCCCAATCTCAGAGCAGAATGGTGAGGAAGAGCCAAAGTTCAAGCTTAATTGTGGAAGAAGGATAAAAAGTGTAACGTGTTTTTTTGACTGACACCATCTCTGTTCCCCACCCTTTCCGTGTGTACAACCAAAGCTGAGATGAGCAGGAGCCTTAGAGCCCGTGTCAGTCACTCCGGTCAAAGAAACTCAGATGATCTTTAAGCCATTTCTGTAACCACCTACTTCTTTGTCTCCCAGAAGTTCATGACAGCTACTTTCTATGTGAGGATTACTCGTGTTTACAGTTGCTGAGGAAACCAAGCTGTGCTAACCATACTGAAACCCATCAAGCTGGTTTTCCTGATGACAGGACCAGTCCTCCTCCTTTGACTCCTTAGCAATAATGTAAGACCTTCTGTCTTGGGCATCCAACCTGAAACATCTTGTGAAGGAGCTTGCTAAGTGTGCGCTCCGCCAAGAGGGCACCTTCACGTGGCAGTCCTTCAGCGCTGGAAATGGTGCCTCTTTGCTCCAGGGAGGGCTCTTTTCTGCAGTAGTTGAGAATAGGGCTCTTTATTCAATAGCAACCTGTCTGTATTGGAACAAAGCTCCCTGCTTTCAGACTGCCTGTCTATGACAAAAAGCCAGCATCTTGGTAAGATGCCAGCACTGACCAAAAATCCTATAGATCCATAGCAGAACACCTTTTCTTTATGCGTTTCATTCTTCAGCTCTTTTTATGACAAAGCAGCTGGATACAGTTACAGGTGTAGTCTCGCTCAGTGAAGAGAGCTTTCTTTTTAAAGAAATTTTCCCTCTCCCTTTTAAGAGGAAAGATAGAAGTCAGATAGCAACGTACTGATAACTGGCCCGAGTTAGTCGTCAAAGGGTGCATACAGCTTTTGTGGGAAAATGTGACAAGATGACTTAATTCTTGTATTTGTTCAAACTGAGAAAATATAATGAATTTCCTCTTCTCAGCATTTTGTTTTCTCCTATCAAATCCTGTCCCTCAGTCTCTGAGGTAAAAAAACCCCACCATAAAATAATTCAGCATTTCTGTGCCCACTCTGCGTTAGAGCTATGCTAATGAGACTGTCTAGGCGAGGAAGGAAGTGTCAGGCTTGTTCCAATCTTTTGTTAAGACTGCACCATCGCCTGTCAGGTGAGATGCCTAACAGATGTAACCGCCACTCTTTTTTTCATCTGCAGCTACACTCGTGTCAAAAAGATGTTTGTCTGAGCAAAAAGAGAAGTAGACTAGGTGGATAACTGGATTCCAAAAGGCTAACTACGATTCCTTTTTTTTCCCAAATGGGATGCAGTGGAAAAGGACTCCCCGTGGAAGTTGACTGAGACAGTTTTAGGTTACTTTTAATTATACATATTGTCACAGAGGCTACAAATCTGACCCCATGAAGTTTGTTTATCGCTTTGAAGATTGCCAAGCTAGGCAAAGTTGAGGTTGCAGATTGGGAGGCTAATGTATTTTATTTTTCCAAATAATTGTATTTTTAACTCTATAAGTAAGTGCATAATAACACATAAGAACTTAAAAGCCTTCTCCTCTGCAAGTCAGTGCTGAGCTAAATGGATCATACAGTCACAGAATATCACAAGTTGGAATGGACCCCTAAGGATCATCAAGTGCGGCTCCCTGCTCCTTACAGGACTATTGAAAACTCAACCCTATGACTAAGACAATCATCCAGACACTCCCTGAAATCTGACAGGTTTGGTGCCATGACCACTTCCCTGGGGAGCCTGTTTCAGAAACCAACCACCCTCTCAACTTCAATCCATTTCCTCCTGTCTTGTTACTCACTGGTAACCAGAGAGACATCAGCAGCTCCACCAGCCACTGCCCTCAGTGGTGAAGTTGTAGAATGTGATGAGGTTGCCCCTCAGCCTTCTCCAAGATGAACAAATCAAAAAGACATTTCTCTTAAAGTCTTGTCTTTGATGTCTTTCACCATCTTGGTCACCTTTCTTTAGAAGAGGCTTTGATAAGGTATTGCTGCCGCACACCTCCTGCACCACCCCTACTCTGCTGCTCTCTGCACACAGATTCCCAGAAGCTCCCAGTGGAGCCATGGCAGGTGGAAATGTAGGAGGTTTTAAACCTGTCAAGGAGCTGTGCACAGAGGCAACTCCCAGATACTATCAATTGTTTGCTCGGGTTTTGTTTTCTGGCCTGTCTGTTTCAAAGGTGTGAGCTTGATTTTTTAAACTTTCCTCCAAGTTACTTGGCCCAGCACTGAGGAAGGTAATTTATTTGCGTAGAAGTTGCTGGAGTTTAGTCACAACGATAACCCCAGATAACCCTCCCTTCTGTGTTTTACCCACAAGGAGTTTACCGAAAGCCTTCACTGAACCCTCTCCTCCCACAGACTTGTGATCAGGAAGACGACTTAAATGGATTAGTGTGTGGTTCCACCTGCAGCAGTCGCAGAGCAAAGGCCAGCCAGTGATAAGTTCAAGAAAGCAGGCGATATCGCAAAGGTCTGGGGATCGGGTCAACAGAGCCTTTCGAAACACGCACGCACAGCGTGTCGGAAGCAGAAGCTGGAAACAAGGCTGAGCCTGACGCTGCAAGGGGAGGAAATAATCTCACTAAGGAGGAAAGCACTGAATTGCTAACTGCAAAACACTGACAGATTTTGAATTAAAATTCATAAATAGAATTTTTTAAGCTAAAAAGCCTTGTTCAAGCAAACAGGCAAACTAAATCAAAACTGATGGCAATGTTAGTTCTACTAGCAGTGAAAATAGTTTTCAGATCTCCTATGTGGAAATTAGAAAAATTCAATTCCCCGCTGAATTTTGGGATGTCTTTGGTGACCTTGTGTGCAGTCTGAGCAACAACAGGTTAACTGTTCTTCTTTATCGATCACTTGCAATGTTAATTAACTTCATGTTTCCTTTTCATCACAGAGCATTAGGGATTGGAAGAGACCCTGAGAGATCATCTAGTCCAATCCCTCTGCCACAGCAGGATCACCTAGACCACTAGCTGCACAGGAATATATCCAGGTTTTTAATGGTGATAAAGTTTAAAAAGCTACAAGACCAAGCCTGTCGTTGTTAGACTTACACTATTTTTATCTGTTATCATCTTGTGGTGAGTTTCTAGTTTGCAGCGTGTCTTAAAGATTTGCCTGTCATGCTCATTAATACTTCTAAGCACTCCAAAAGTACTGAGCTAGTGTAATTAGCTGTGCCTTGCATTATCAGACTTGTTTTTTCTTAGCTGCCTTTCCATATAATTATATTTTCTAATGGGCAATGGATTTTCCTGTGTGCTCAGTTTCAGTTATTTTTATTAAAGCCATTTTCAAAGTCATAAAATCATTATAGCCCCTTGATCAAAGGCAGTCTCCTGTTCTAATGGGACATCTTTCTGCAATAAAGGCGCTCTTCTGCAATAAAGGAAGGTGAAGACTGTAATAAGAACCATAACAGCAGCAGTTACTGCGAAGGGCCATTAGTTCATCCTGTTCAGAGATATAAACTCATCTGCACTAGACTAGTTGTAGTAACAAAGATGAAAGTCTGTGCATCTCTCACAGCTCATTCTCTTTGTATTTAGCACCTCAGTACTAACCTGCTCCTAGTTTTCTGTAGACTGTGTGCTGCACTTTTATTCAAAAACGGACAAGAAAAGGTCATGCCTAGATTTGGGACAATAGAGATTACAGTGACAGGAACTAGATTCAAGTTTGCTTCGACAATTGGAAACTCACAGCAGCACTTTGAGTCTGAAGGCAAGAGTCAAAATCAGTACTTTCTCAGTGTGGATCCTGCTCAGCACCTAGGCTGACAGTCCCCCAATACATTTTGGTAACATTATGACTATCTTCAACAATTTGATGATCTGTCTATAGCTCTCTGGTTCCAACTCTAAACTGCAGTGTGTTCTTGTAAAGACTCCCAGCTGCCTGAAGTAAAATGCCTCCAGAGTTAAGAGAAACATTCTGAAATATCTGTGATAAATAGTGGTTTCTCCTTTTCCAGCCAGGATCAGGCTGGTATTTTGTGTAGATAAAAGACATAGATGTAGTAACCTCACTAACTTACCATCAGCCTGGGAAATCCTGTGTTGGATTTCCCAGCACATGTTGGACTTCACTTACTGCTTGGGTCTATCTTTCTTGTGGTTTCCTTCTGTTCAGGTAAGAGGTTCCTGTACTGTACTGTTTGAAACAAAGAATTTTGTCCAACAACTGCAAAGAAATCTCTCCTTGTGCTACCTCCAGCACTACCCAACACTGCCTTAAATACATGCAATGTTCTTCTGCATGTTCCAGCAGCAGGACACAGCCATTTGCTTGCTTTCCTTTTGGTCTCTCCTTCAGTTACTGCCCTTGTGATGGCCTCATCCATGGCTGGGATTTACCACAACTACCATTTGTTTTTCTTTGTAAGTAGCTGGACACAATATTAACTAGTGCAGCTAGAGAAAGGCTTTGTATTGAAAAATAACATTTCCAAAATCAAAGTGAACCCTAAACATCTTGGATGTCACATGCTTTGTAATACAGACACCACTGAATCTACCATTTCACATTTACACCCTGACCTTAGACTGGTCTTGGCAGTGAGCACACAGGAACTGGATTGGGAAGCAGCTGCTGCCTCTGAGTGCTGAGAAGTTGGCACCTGGTAGAGGAAATTCAATAGCTGGCACAAAGCACTCAGTTATCTCGGCCACAGAGCACTCATCTCTTTCCCTGAAGATCCTTTTATTTGCATAGATAAAAACTTTCCATGCATGTGTTCCTGCAGTGCCTACTACACTGACCTAAAAATCCCAGCCGTGTCATGGTGACAGCCAGGGTGTGTGAGCACATAGTGAAATGCTGTTCACACCAGACATAGCGCACAGCTATGGCTAGGATGCCTGGAAGGGAAAGGAACTGCTAAGTCATGACTAGCCAAGGAGTAAGAACCTCTGAAGTACGTAACATCATTTTCCAAAGTACGTAAATCAGAATAAAGTTAGGTAGCAGGATACGCGCTGAGACGAGACACTCAAGCCACACTTCCCTTGCCAGAGCAGCACAAGGCTCATTTGTTACGCTTTCATATGCAGCAAATATGTAACACACAGGGAACAGCACACACAGGACACTCTCCTGCAGTAACTCTCTCCCAGAAACACCCTTCCCTCAGAAATCCTTCCCAACCTGTTCTTCTTCACCTATGCTATTCCATGGATTTGAAACTAACTGAATTGGAAAGCACCTTAATGATCATTTAGTTCCAATCCCGTCATGGACAGGGACACCTCTCACTAGACCAGGCTGCTCACAGCCCCATCCAGGGCTGGAGAAGCCACAACCTCCTTGGGAAAACTCTTCCAGCATCCCACTACCCTCACTTCTTCCTCCTATGTAATATCAATGTAACATCTTTCTGTTTAAAGACATTACCCCTTGTCTTTAGCCCCACTAAGTAGGGCACTCCCAGCTTTCCTGTTGGCCCCCTTCAGATACAGGAAGGCCACAAAAAGGTCTCCTTTCTTTTTCTCTAGGCTCAATAACTCCAGCTCCCTCAGCCTGTTCTCATAGGAGAATTGTCCCAGTCCTTGGACTGTCTTTGAGTGTGACCCTTCTCTGGACCCATTCCAATAGCACCATGGCCTTCTTCTGATGGGGTCTCCAGAGCTGGGTGCAGCACTGCAGAGGGGGTCTTATGAGAGCTGATTAGAGGGGCAGAATCACCTCCTTTGTCCTGCTGGCCACACTTCTTTTGATGCAGTCCAAGACTTGGTCAGCTTTCTGGGCTGCACTTACACATTACCAGCTCATATTGAGTTTTTCATCAACCAGCACCCCAGGTCCTCTGTAGGGCTGCTTTTTACCCATACTGTGCCCAGCACGTACTTGTGTTTGAGATTGCCCTGACCTTGCACTTGGCCTTGTTGAACTTCCTGAGGTCAGCATGGGCTCACTTCTCAAGCCTGTGATGGCCTCCCTTCCCTCCAGTGCCTCAACTGCACCACACAGCTTGCTGTAACCTGTAAACTTGCTGAGGCTGCACTTGATTCCTCTGTCCATGTCAACAAAGATCTTAAACAGCTCTGGTCCCAGCGCCAAGCCCTGGTGACCACCATTCATCACTCTGGACATACACTGGTCTGCTTTCACAGTAAAAAGGGACAATCCTACATAAGAGAGGATAAATTCCATTCTCAGTAACCTTTAGAACACTCATGGATTTTTTTTCTTTAACACATTATTTAACTCCACCAACTATTCAGACAGCCTTTCAGGAGATAGTCAAAGAAAGGAAACGCTGCTGTGCGAGTAATGAGTACAAAGCGTCTTCAGAATGTACTTACAAATCACCTCTACAGAAAAGCAAGTACTCAGTGGCAAAGTACACTTCAGTCTGAAGCTGAAGTACAGGCAGACCTCACTGCAGTCAGCAGCCTGAAGATCTATGTACCTGTAAGACCTCAGCAGAAGCGTGGGCATTGCATCACAGTAATGAAGGGATTTTCATTAGTGGCTGGAACAATATGTGAGTTTTCACAGACGGTAAATCGCCAAGAGAACAAATTGTCCATTGTGTAATGTGAATGCCCAGTCCCTCTTCCTAGTTTAGGTCCCTGTACCTTCAGCCAAAGGGAAATGTAATTTTGAAGTTTTACTTTATATTTTTACCTGTCTCATGAATAATATTTGCAAGTACTAGTAACTAGTACATGCGCGTTCCTGTGTGACTTGGTCTAGGTGATCCTGCTTTGGCAGGGGAATGGACTAGATGATCTTTTGAGGTCTCTTCCAATCCATAATGATTCTATGATTAGAATCATTAGAAAATTGAAGTTACTAGGAGCAGCTGGATCCTTCTCTCATTGAGTTGATCATACTGCTAGATCCCATGTCCATAGTGAGTTGTACCTGGCTAATGGGGCTGACATCCACGTACAGTCAGGGTCTTCCACCTGAGAGGTTTATTTCTGGGGGTACTGCAGTCAGACTTTGCCCCAGTTAGAGAGCCTGTATCTTGAGAATCCCATTGAATAAAATTTGGGAGGGTTATAATTAACAATTAACTTAATGAGTAACTAAGCTTGACAGCAATAAAAACTTCCTGATTAAGAACGCTGCAGCAGCTTATACAAGACACTTCTTCTTGTTTACACATTCTGCTCTCAACTGTGTGTGTGTATGATCTCAGTCATTTTTATGCTGCTCCAAACACACGCTGCACTGCACTGACGGCTCCATTAAATTCCATGTAATGACATCCCTCCTGTGTGCAAAAAACACATCCACGTCAAAAGCAGAAATGGAATTGAAAGAGTGAACTCTTAAGCTCCTGTAACTGATGGTGCTATACTTAGTTAAGACCAGATCATGAGACGTACCAGCCTTAACCCAAATGCCACAGCGATGGTGATGAGAGACTAAAAAACAAGCACCACTCCCACATGAGCTGACGCTGAACACTGCCAGATGGTCCTACAGCCTCTATAATTCTCTGATGAATCTGTTCCTGCTGTCCATATGCTGTCTTCTCCCGTGAGGACAGGCTGAGGGAGCTGGGGTTGTTCAGCCTTGACAAAAGAAGGCTACAGGAACATGATTTTGCGGCTTTCCTGTATCTGAAGGGGGCCAACAGAAAAGCTGGAAGCGCACTTTTTAGTGGGGCTAGTAGTGATAGGACAAGGGGTAATGTCTTTAAACAGAAAGGTGGTAGATTTATATTACATAGAAGGAGGAGGTGAAGGTAGTGAGATGCTGGAAGATGTTGCCCAAAGAAGTTGTGGCTGCTCCATCCCTGGATGTGAGCAGCCTGGTCTAGTGAGAGGTGCCCCTGTCCATGACAGGGGATTGGAACTAAATGATCTTTAAGGTTCTTCCCAGTCCAGGCCATTCTATGATTGTTTGATTATGACGGCTTTTGGGACTTTACAGGAAGTTAACCTTTGAGTTCTTGGGACTGAAAGCAGAGAAAGACTGTAAGCTCCCTTACCTCTGAATGACTGAAATGTCACATGAAGATTGGTTGATCTGAATAACAACTAGAAAACAAAGTCAAGTTCAGAAGTGGAGCCACTGGACAAATGAAGAAACAGCTCTGAACTTCAACCCAGATTTCAGAGCTGACTTTCAATCTGTCTTAGTTAAAATATTGTGCCCTTCCACAGAATACATTGATTAGACTAGAAATCTGCTAGGGAATCATATTTGATGAAGAATATTGTATGAAACCATGTACATAGTCACAGGCAGGAAGCAGCTTAAAACAAACCTGATAATCACTACTGAGTACTAGAAGAACCGCATTCACCGACAATGTTGTTATCGAACCGATAAACTTTGGTTTGCTTTTTAGCAAGAAAAATGCTTCTAAATGTCACAGATCATCACAGAATGAATGCCAGTCTCATGGACACAGAAAGGAGAGGGATTCCAGGAAGGAAAGGGGTACAAGACCAGAAATAATCATCAGGTCTTCATTCTCTTCAACACAGGAATTCCCCAGTGTAGTAATAACCTGACGTGATTCACTGGAAATGACTTGAAGGCCAGGGGATGGCAAACGCCAGGAAGCTGCAAACAGAACAGGCACGGCAGGATCAGGATTTCATCACCTCCAGGAAAAGACAACCTGCGTGTTCCCACGGGTAATACTGTTACTATTGCCCTACAGATGCATCCAAGTTAGAGGGCAGGTGTTGTAGAGAAACCAGTCATCCACCCTTCCCAAACGGGGTATGGACTTCTCTCAATAACGCCATGCCCACAGGAGTTTCAGGCATGAATCCAGGTACCACTCTAAAAATAATTGAGAGTTGCCAAACTACATCCTCTGAACTAAATGTTCTACTTGCTTCATGAAGTTATGTTTGTATTGCCCACATTGCTATGAAAAGCTGTGGTGTATTTCATTAAAACGCGCCCCTACTTCTACAATCCTATAAAAATTATTTGCCTTGGGGACTGAAGAATGATGGAAAAAGCCCACCAGTCTCATTCTGGTAATTGCTGTTAGTACTGGCTGGAACAATCCTCTAGATGAGCAGTAAATTGGTGGATTTGTGCTGTGAGTCTTTGGTAGCATTAGTTTTGTGCCTACTCTACAGACATGCTTTCTTTCCATTTTAATTCAGTTTTAATGTTCTTTTCAGTCCAATAAAATTTAAAGTCTTGCGTTTCATGGTGCTGCAATGATAAAAATACAAAATGCCTTCATCTAGTAGGTCACGTAGTATGGTTTAGGTAAGAAGGGACCTTAAAGATCACCTAGTTCCAATCCCCACTGCCATGGGCAGGGACACCTCTCACCAGATCAGGTTGCCTAAGGCCTCATCCAGCCTGGCCTTGAACACTTCCAGGGAGGGAGCAGCCACAGCTTCTGTGGGTAACTTGTTCCAGTGCCTCACCATCCTCATAGTGAGGATTTTCTTCCTAAAATATAATCCAAATCTACCTTCTTTTAGCTTGAAACTGTTAGTAAATGAAATTATTTTTAATCAAGTTAATCTTTTAAAAGTAAAATCTAAAATAAAAAATTATAGTAAAAAAACATTAAAAAATTATAAAATATAATAAAGCTGACTGAAAATATCGGCTTTTCACAATTACTCCGAAGGAAACAAAATTTGCAGAATTTCTAGACAAATTTTCTTTCTTTGCTACACTGCAAAACAGGTAAGAGAAACACAACTGCTGTTATCAGTTCACTGTCTTATGGCTTACAGCGTGTTCTTACAAATTTTAAAGCAGAGCTTGTACAACTTACCAGACAGAACAGGGAACTCAAAACTACAAACACCGCCCCTGAGTCTGACACAGACACACTGCTGACCAGCTTCCATCTTCCTTCCAGCCCACGGCTGTCAGGGAGCCTGTGGGAGGCTGGGATATGCCTGGAATGTGGACACGCGGCTTGAGAAGGCAATTTCAGCTTTCTGTTTTGCCCTGTGAAAAACTGGGATAACTACAGAGCTGTATATCCGAGCTGAGGTTGTCCTTGTGCAGCTCAGGGCAACTCAAGACTTTGCACTTGTTTGATTCATCAGTAGCACTAGGACAGGGCTGAAGATCATGTGGTTTTTCTGAAGAGTTTTGTGTATAAGGGGGGGTGTGTGGGCTGTCCTCAGTCTTGAGGGCTGATGCGTCTTGACACAGGCAGAGTCAGAGCCCCCACTACATCCCTTCCAGAGCACAGTGAGGAAAGAGATGGATATTCTCAAATGTATGACCAACAGCTACATCTCCTTAACCTCCCTCTTCCATTCAGCCAGCAGACAATCCACCTTGGAATCTGCAATTTTAGGCCAAGACTGGGAGCAGATACTGCATGAACTGTGGGTCTGCTGACACCTATTTACAGAACGCTGTCTGAAAACAAAGCCTGACCAGCTGCCGGCCAGCTCAAGGATCACACTGGGCATGAAAATATCAAAACCATGTACAAGATGAACGTCCATGGACTCTGCAGCCCTTCAGGACAGCAATGCTGAACTTCTGGCAGCCTCTCAGACGCTGACAGCAGACCGAGACTAGACTGGTGAGGAATACTAGCAGCAGATGAGACAGTTTAATCTTGCAGTAAATTATCATGATACCGGCAGGTGGCATTGCGATGAAGTCTTAGAACATCGTCAGCTCCAAGGGTTATAATTGGCTGTGGGAGAGGGAATGTTTTTCTCTCTCCCAAAACTCATGTAGACATTCCTTAGCTACACCAACGTCACCGAAAGGGTGGAGGAAGAGGAGAAAGACTTCAAGATAAAGGTGTTTCTGCTTGTTCCAGTCTCAGCTGGGACAGATTTAGTTTTCTTTGTAATATGGTGCTATATTTCAGATTTAGTATCAGAATAAAGTCAATTACACAGGAATGTTTTAAATTGTTGATAAGCGGTGTTATGCTAAGCCAAGATCTTTTCTGCCCTTTGCTGCACCCTACCAGAGTAGTTTGGTGTGCACTGGAAGCTGGACCTTCCCTGGCTTGTTTTACACCAGAGGAGGAACTCTCCTCTCCCCCATGCTCCTCATCGAGCACGGGGGGGGGGAATCAAGACAGGGAAAGTCTTGACTGTATAGGACAAAGCTTCTAAGAAATCACAGTAAAGCCAGGAACCCTCTGGCTTCCAGACCAAAACCAAACACTGACCAGTCCCTCTCCCTCCTCTCGAAGGGAAATAGCAGCCTTTTTTTTTTTGCCAGACGATTCCAGCAAGGTTCTCTCCCATCAAAAACCCAAGCGCCAGTAAAACCTCTGCCCTGCCACCTGGTGGGAGAAAGAAAACGAAGCACGACCGCTGCGCTGGGCGGTGTCCCAAAGCGCACGGCTGGGAATCACCTGATGAGAGGGCTAAGGCTCGCAGGAGAGCCTTTAGAGGTTTATGCTGCAGCAACGCCTGGGCAGCTCCGCAGGAAGGACATCACAGGTGCTTCACGATGTGATGTTTTGGGGTTAACATTTCCACGCGGTCTGTGCAGGGACCCAGAGGAATATTTAGAGTTACATCTACACAAAGACATGCTTTTTGTCACTCACTCAAGAAGTTTAGAAGGCCATGTACAAAAGAAGTGACTCTTAAACAGCTATTAGATCAAAAATCTTGGACGAACTCCACCAGTGTTTTGTCACATCAGGCACTGATAACAAAAAATCACACAGGAAATCAATTTGGAGGAACTAAAGAAAGATGCTCTGAGTGCTGTCCAGAATAAGTGTTATTATAGGGCTTGTGTACGGATGGTCGATGTATGGGGGTTTTTTTATTAACCTCAGCACAGTAGTTTAAATAAGTGTATTTGCTAAAAAGTAAAAAAAGAAATATAATCGCATTGCAAACCTTTTGGAGTGAATTCTCATCCTAGGGGATGCTTTGTCATAAACCGTATTTGTACCTGTTGGAAGAGGGAGAAAGGGGTTTTGATGCTGGGTGTCAAAGACGCCTTGAAAGTCTAATCACATACTTTTCTTCTAAAAGAGGATTTACTGTGTTTACAGGCCCCATCAACTATTCCAAACAGCAATAAACTACTGCTCCTGAAGCTGTGTGAAGGGAGGAGCTGAAGGAAAGAAAGAAGCCAGTTTCCCACTTTGTAAATCAGACAGCACACTCTAACAGCCAAACGAGGTTATGTGCTTGTTTATTTAACGGAGTACAAGACAGGATCCCTGTTTAAAGATCTGTAACAGTTCATATGCCAGGAGCATCCCAGCACTACTCTGATCATTTGTGAAGTGAGCTTTTAGGGAAGGAAGAAAGAGAACAAGGTTAACAAATCTGGAAGAAATTCAATGTGAGCAACCAACCCATGGATGTATCCACATGCAACTTGCTGCACTGAAAAAAAAAAATCACTCTTCAAAATGTGTTTTCTGCCACAATGAAATTAAAGCTTGACCAGTTTTTGGAAACCATCTCCAGCCAGGAGAAAGACACAGGAGCCAAGGAAAATCAGACACAAATCCTAACTTCAGCAGTAAGGAACGCAGCGCTAAAGCTCAGGAAGAGCTGTGAGCCCGGTAGGAAGATGTGTGAGTAGACAGAGCTGGAGATTTGCTAAACAGAAAAGTAAGCTTAAAAAAAACCCAGACCTGACACGTTTTAAAGGACAACTGCTGCAGACCTCCAAAGGTTGTGGAAAGGGAAAGCAAAGTGAAGTTTTGGGTGCTTCTTTCTTTCCTCGGGAGATATTTAAGTGAACAGGACCAGATTTTCGATACTAGCTTTAGTTTTTGTAGGAAATGGCAAAACCTCTGGTAGCACCTTGTTTAAAGGCACCTTACAGAAGGGTGTTCCCACTTAGCTGAATCAGGTGGGTTCCTCCTGTGTGTAGTTTTTACCTGCATTATTTCTTCAGTTTGGGAAAGCTAAGACATTGATACTGTGAGCTTGAAGCTTATCAGAAAGGCTCTGGAGCATTCCTCCTGTTCTTGTGGCTTGAGCGCTTATGAACATTTCCTCAAGACAGAAAACACTAGAGGACACTGCAAGAGGAAGTTAGCACTTTGAAAGGAAAGAACTGCTGATCTACCAGCTGGTATTTATTTACTCATACGATCCTTTTGCTTCAGACTGAAAAAGGACCACATCTTGATAAAGGCACAGTAGAAAGATGCAGAAAGTTTGCTGCTTGTGACTATGTTGGAAAGAGGACTCTGCTATTTACTGTGGCTCAGAAGTTCCCATCGCAATGAACACACTGTCAAACACATCATTTACAGCCTCTAATTATAGTGCAGTATCCTGAGCTCTGTTTTGGAAGGGAACATGAAGATACAGTTTGTTGCTGCTGGCTTCGAAGTTAATGAAACATCAACATTTCCTACCAGATGGATCATCACCAGCAAAGTGTGCCTTATTTACCCAAGATATTTCTGAGAGCTTTTGATGACCTCTGAGCAATGTTTTCCTTCTACGTGATCCACATAAATGTTTTGTAAATAATACGGATATCTGTGGCTCAGGGGTGGAGGCACTACTCTGTAGAAGTAAGAGGATCAGTGGCAGTGCCTTTGATACCTTTTGACTTCAGAGCATGTGAGGTTGCGTGTGTACACCTTGATACATGCAGATTTGTTTTCAAATTTCAGATTTTTTTTGCTTACCAAAATCACATTCAATCACATACATAAAGGTTTTCCAATCTGCTGGAAAAGGCAGCTCCGTGGTTTACTCTCTTGACCATGATCCCTGCAGACCAGTGGACTATTTCTAAGGGTCTACAAAGAACAACTGCCAAACAGCAGCCTCCTGTTACTGTCCTGGGTTCACACTTTCACAAGACTGGTGTTTCAGAATCACAGAATGTCTTTGGTTGGAAGAGACCTTTAAGATCATTGAGTCCAACTATTAACCCAGCACTGCCAGCTCACCACTAAACCTGAGCACTGTGTCTACATGCTCCATAAATACCTTGAGAGATGTAGATTACCACAGCCCCAGGCAGCCCATTCCAATGTCCAATGACAATGACCACTCCAGCCAAGAAGTTCCTCCCAATACCCAGCCCAAACCTCCCTCAGCACAACTTGCAGACGTTTCAAGTCACCTCCTTGTTCCTACTGTGCCATCGTATATGGCATGTGTCCTACTGCCTGGCTGTGGTAGGAGCAACAGCTACAGTTTACATTGACTTCCATGAAGCTGAATGCAGGGTCAGAGTCTTACAATGTAGGAAGAAATCTACAGCATTTCAGTATCAGCTATGCATTGTAGAAGCTGTACGTAAGCATGACATGTATTCGAAGAGAAACCCTCAGATTATGTTCAGCCATAAACCCTGGATGAAGCTAGATTTTATTCCCTGGGCTGCTGCATGGGAGATAAGAATAGACAATTATGAACATGTCTCCTGTATTAAAATCTTGGAATTTCAGACAACAACAAACGAAGTGAAAAACCTAAGCTCACACCAGCCTATGTAAACTCATCTGCTCAAGAGCAGAGGACACATCTAACAGCACACTGGTTATAGACCTAGAATCATAGAACCATAGAATCATAGAATCATTAGGGATTGGAAGGGACCTCAAAAGATCACCTAGTCCAATCCCCCTGCCACAGCAGGTTCACCTAGACCAAGTCATACAGTCAGTCAGGGTTAGAAGGGACCACAGGATCATCCAGTTCCAACTCCCCTACCATGGGCAAGACACCCCACCCTAGATCAGGCTGGCCAGAGCCTCATCCAGCCCAGCCTTAAACACCTCCAAGAATGGGGCCTCCACCACCTTCCTGATATGAGCCAAATAACTGGAAGGCATTAAAGTCAGGCACTGAGGACTTCTATTGCTTAAGTGATGACTAACTTAGATTCCAAACCAAAATGATTTGTTTTGAACTTATTTTAATAACACATGAGTTCCAGACTCAGTTGAAGTTTCTGCTGAAATACATGAAAGAGCCAGAAATGCCACATAAAACTGCCACGAGCGTTTTCCACTCATGTTAAATATTTTATGTAGGTATAAGGTAAGACTCATATCTGTGCAGTTTGTCACACTGAGTCCTCTAAGTGTGGGGGTTTTTTTCTGAAGGTATGCAACTAACCAAAAAGTTCATAGTTTTCTTGTTCCCTTCTAGCTTTCAAACCCTCTGCCTGCAGCAAAAATGCCCCAAACACAGAACAAAGCTGATTTCTTCAACCTGTAATCTTAGGTGGAATCTTACCTTGTCTTTTGTTTTATCCTTTATTTATAGGTAGAACTTTTTTTGTGCAGTCGTGTACAACAGAACTCTACTTTTGTTATAGCTACATAAAAATCCTCTTGGAATTTCATGCTGCCGGGGACCATGTTATTGGCACCATCCTCACTTGCTAGCATTCCCTGTGCTTGCAGATGCTGCTAAAATAAAGTCCTCGTGTGCATCGTGGATATTGGTAGGGAGGAAGAGTTTTCATGACACTGTCTGAATAGAGTAAAATGGGACAACTGCTCAGAAACATCAGTTTTGGGCACGTCTATTTCTGGGTGCTTCAAAGACAATATTTAGTGCCTTATTTGGAAAATACTGAGCTTTGAAAAGGATTCAGCTATCAGTGCCTAACTAACAAGAGAAACAAGTCGAACATTTAAGAACTTTCATTATTTTGGACATTGTTTTGGACAGCACCATGACTCAGACGAGCACATAGGAAAGGGTTTTTAATTCTTCCGAGAACGTTGTTTTGTGTTATACAGACAGACAGACTTGTTTCAGATGGATACAGGCCTTTCCCTGCAATGGCTGCATGGACCCAGCTTAGGTTGTCTGCACAACACATTCACAGGATCACAGAACGTGAGGGATTGGATGGGACCTCAAAAGATCATCTAGTCCAATCCCTCTGCCAGAGCAGGATCACCTAGACCAAGTCGCACAAGAACATGTCCAGGCAGGTTTTAAACATCTCTAGAGAAGAAGACTCCCCAGCCCCCCCCATGTGCAGCCCCTTCCAGTGCTCTATCACCCTCACTGAGAAGAAGCTTCTCCTCATATTGATGTGGAACTTCCTGTGTTCCAGCTTACACCCCTTTGAAAGGATGTAACTACAAGTGTGGCTGAACACCTGAAGTATGCAAGACCAATATTTCACAGAGATGCTTGATGCATGCCTTGGGGAGCTATCCCCATCATCTGCATTAGTCATCTCTATGAGATTAGGGGTAGCCAGCAAGGAGCCAAATTTCCTTTTGCAAACAACACAAGAAAAGCTGAGTATCTCTGGAGGGCAACAGAGGGATGTCAGGTCAAAAAACTACAGGTTTCAGCACAGCAGTAGCTTCAAGCTCCCTTAAAAGTCAGTACAGAAAGAGGAGCAATTCCGCCATATGATACGAAGCAAACTGCTGAGACACCTTTATCAGCACTGAAGAAAAGGGAAGAATGAAAAGCAATCAGTCCTGCAGTGCTGGTGGTATCTCTGCTCAAAGATGAGAGCAGCCCAAAGGGATTTTCTGGAGTTTCCTAGCAGCTTGGCTGTCACCACCAGTTACCTTTCTTGAATATTTTTTCAATTACCATTCACCTCTCACTCAGAATCACAGAATTGACCAAGTTGGAAGGGAACTCACGAGATCATTTAGTCCAACCTCCCTACTAAAGCAAGACTATTTAAAGTGCATTGCATCCAGAAGGGATTTGAATATCTCCACATAAGGAGACTCCACAACCCCTTCGGACAGTTCCAGGACTTTGTCACTCACACAGTTAAGAAGTTTGTCCTCACATGTAAATGAAACCTCCCCTGTTCTAACTTCTGCCTTTGTCCTGTAGTGCACACACACAGACACACGCACACACTCTGAAAACAGTTTGGCTCCACCCTTCTTACACCCACCCTTCAGATATTTATAGAGATGAATTAGATCTCCTCTCAGTCTTCTCAGGACTAAACAGTCTCAGCTCTTTCAGCCTTTTTTGGTAGGAGAGGAGCCCCAGGCTCCCAGACATCTTCAGTGCCTTCCTCTGGACTCTCTCCAGTAGTTCCCTCACTCTCTTGAACTGGCACTGCCCAGAACTGTACTCCAGATGTGGCCTCGCCAGGGCAGAGCAGAGAGGGGAGGATGACCTCTCTAGACCTGGTGGCCACACACTTGTTAATGCACCCCAAAATACCACTGACCCTCTTGGCAACAAAGCTGAGGATCAGCTTATTGGCCTCCAGAACTCCAAGATCTTTGTCTTCAGGGTTATTCCCCAAAAGATCTACCCTTAACCCCTAGTGCATGGAGTTGTTCTTCCCCAGGTGCAGGATCCTACATTTGTTCTTGTTGAACTTCTTTAGGTTCCTCTCTGCCCAATTTTCCAGGTTGTCCAGGCTATGCTGAGTGGCAGCAGAACCATCTAGTGTGTCAGCCACTCCTCCCAGCTGTGTGTTGCTGAGGATACACTCTGACTCCTCATTCAGGTCATCTATGAATTTGTTGAACAAGACCAGACCCAGTACTGACGCCTGGAGAACACAGAATCATAGAACACCAGGGATTAGAAGGGACCTCGAAAGTACCAGACCCAGTACTGACGCCTGGAGAACACAGAATCATAGAACACCAGGGATTAGAAGGGACCTCGAAAGATCGTCTAGTCCAATCCCCCTGCCATGGCAGGATCCCCTAGACCAAGCCCAGGTGGGTTTTAAACTTCTCCACACAACTGGTCACAGGTCTCCAACTTGATTCTACACTGTTGATTACCCAGGTCTCTGTCACATAATCAGCTCTTGATCCACCTCACTGTTCTCTCATCTAACCCACACTTCATGAGTTTCCTAATGAGGATGTTATGGGAGAGTGTCAAAGACCTTGCTGAAGTCAAGTTAGACAATATCCACTGCTCTCTCCTCATCTATATAACGCTCAGTAGGAGATCATTAAAAGCTATCAGATTGGGCAAGCATGATTTCCCCTTGATGACCACTCCCAATAACTTTATTTTCTTCCACATGAATGGAGATGATGCCCAAACAGTGATACAAACTGCTCTGTAGTTCTTGGATCATCTTTCTTACCTTTCTTGAAGACCAGTGTGACATTGGCCTTTCTCCAGTCCTCAAGCACCCCTGCTGTTCTTCAGAACCTTTCAAAGATGATGGAAAGTGGGCTGGCAAGAACATCTACCAGCTCTCTTACCACATGTGGGTTCACCCCATCAGGGCCTATGGATTTATGGATATCCAGTTTGGCTAAGTGCTCTCTAACCTGTTTCTCCTCTATCAGTGGAAAGTTTTCCTCTCTCTAGACCTTGTCTCTTACCTCCAGGGTCTGGGGTTCCTGAGGGCTGGCTTTAGCAGTGAAGACCAAAGCAGAGAAGGCTTTCAGGAACTCCACCTTCTCTGTGTCTTCCAGCACTAGGACACACCTCATTCATCAGCAGGCTAACATTGTCCCTAGTCTTCCTTTTTCAATTGACATACCAGAAACCCCTTCTTCTAATCTTCGACACTTTAATTCTGGACCGGACTTAGCTATTCTAACTACATCCCTGCATTCTCTGACAACATTCCTATAGTCCTCCCAAGCTGCCAGCCCCGTTTTCCACATTCTGTACATTTCTTTCGCCTGAGTTCTTCCAGATACAAAAGTGAGGGGAAAGAAGGAAGGAGGTGGGGACATTAGTTGATGGTGCTTGTTTTCTGGAGCAACCACTGCATGTATCAGGGCTCTGCTTCCTGGAACAGCAGCTAAATATCACCCGTTGATGGGAAGAGGAGAATAGTCTTTATTATTTGCCTTTGCTTCCTCGTGCAGCTTTTGCTTCTTCCTCATTAAACTGTTGTTGTCTTGACCCGCTGTCCTCTCACTATATTTTTCCCTCCCTCATCTATCCAAGAAGGGTGAGCGATAGGGTGACTTTGGTAGGCACCTGGCCCCAGCCAAGGCCAAACCACCACGGCAATACGGAACTTTCCATACCTTAAAGACTGACAAACCTCTTTTTATGACAAGCAGTAGTGCCAGTCATAAAATAGCAATGCTGAACTGTTTTAAGTGTAGCCAGCTGCAGTCTGACTTTCAACATCCAACTCTCTCTCACACACTGTGTTTTATAACACAGGACTGGTGTCATTACTACACTGAACTTAGAGCTCCATAAACTTCCAAGCAGATCGCTTTCTGCAGCAGCCTACGATTTGGCAGCAGGTGGCCTCTTTCCTATTTCAGAGAAGGGTTGATGTGTCGTTACATCAGCTAAAGACTTAAAGCGAAAAACAAATCATTGAACAAGTCCACAGAACTTTGTTCAGTAGGGTTGTAAGATGAATATTGCAGAACGGACTGTTGTTTCCTAACTGGAACGCGTTCACCGTAACTCAGAACACAGAACGGAGCGTCTGTAACTTGGCTTGAAGCCTGAGCTTCAAACAATGTTTTATCAACACAGCAACCTCCAAGGAGGTACAGACTGTTTTATTCTCCCCCTAAAAAGCCTCACAATGTTCTCTTCATCCGATTTATACATGGAAAATCATACAGAAGGGAAGAGGTTTTGAAGGTAGAATAGTTACTCCTGTCTACTTTTGTCCTTTCCCAGGTGAGATCCAAAAACTCACTCAGAACTCACTTCCCCCTGAGCACCTATGCCCTCCAGCAAGTCGTGTCTTCTCACTGCCAGGTGGGCTGCAAAAGCAGAACATTGCAATGAATCACAGAGAACCTAAGACATTTGTCATGGATGGTAAAAAAAAAAATCTCATGGGACTGAGGACTTAATGCAGAAACCAACACATAGCTGGAACATAGAGATTTCTTGAAGAGGCTAGCAAGGAAATGCCAGAGCAATCTTGTGCATTTACTCTGGTAAATGAGCTTCAGGACAGGGGCTCTGACTTTGCTCTTCAGTTTGCCTTGACTGACTCTATGGTCAGTCTAGGTGATCCTGCTGTGGCAGGGGGATTGGACTGGATGATCTTTCGAGGTCCCTTCCAATCCCTAATGATTCTGTGATTGTATTTCCAACCACAGAAGCACAATGGCTTTATTGCAAAAGCACCGTGCTTCTGCATTTGTGCTAAACAAACGCCTGCAAGCGCGTTCAGCTTCCAGAGCAGTATGTGCTGTTGTGTGAGATCATGAGGAAATACAGCGTGGTTTGCCATGGTGTGGCTGAACAGCAACTTCCTCCATTAGCAAGAATTGGATTAATTTGTTTACACAGCAGGTAAATGCTTCGTTCCAGGCAGAGAATGAAGGCTGAAAGCTGCAGAAACACTAAATTAAGATCCAGCACAAGGATGGCTTCTAACAGACTTCTCTGGGGAGTCATGTGGACACCTCTGTGAAGAGGAAAGTGCTTAGTGACGCCTTTTGTTCACCATATGAAGAAGAACACTTAGATCTCCCTTTGCTGTAACTCTGACTTAGCCCCACTGCTTAAGACTTCAAGACCCCATTGAAGCTGAAGACAGATTTTGTTTCCAGGATCTCACTAAATATTGGGTCCCTAAGTAGCACGAAGACACAAAGGGAGCAAAAGCAAAGGAAATACCCTGTTCATCAGTTGTAAACGTTAACTGCCAACACCACGCTGTTTTGTAACGAGCTGTTCACAGAGGATGTTCAGTTCTACTGAACTTTCTCTTCTATTTTGAGCTGGTCTAACATGCATACCTGCAGTACTGTTACGAGAAACACTATAGGATAGGGACATGTGGCAACTGGAGCACAGCAAAGATTTATGACATGATCCACCCTACTAATTCTACTTGACCCTCTAATATTTTTTTCAAAAGCAGATTTCTTTTTCCCATGGAATGCCTTAGAATGGTCTTGCTTAACTTGTGTGCTCTCTTAGCAATTGACAACAACATAATTTCTCACCCTGCTTGGCTAGAGATACAATCTGTTCCTGCCTTCAGTACAAAGTCTGCCCTGGGTACTCTTGCAGGTGAATTAGCTGGAGGGTAGTTCCACAGATTTAAAATAAAATTAAATCTTTCTTTGCTATTAAACTTGTAGATTACACTACAAAGTCTTTCTGGGTTCAGAAGCATGTTCTTAAGAAGAGGTTTATCAAACATACTTACTGCATTGTGAATTGCAGGTGGGGAAATCCTCTTCTGAAGAAGCACAAACACTTTGAAGAACAAACAAAAGGAGGTAATTAATAGAGTAAAGCAAGGATGTTCAGTGCTTTATGAGAAAAAGGGATTCATGATAGTCTAAAATGTTCACAACAGTAGACATTTGTACAGAGAGCCAAACTGCTCTTGGAAGTCTTACTGGGATCAGCAAAAGGGTTTGTAGGGCAAGATGCTAGCAGTATGGGGTCCCAAGCACGAGACCTGCATGAGATCTGTTTCAGTGTGTGTGAAATTCACTTACCAGAGCAAGCTAAATAGTACAGCATCTGCAAAGAAAACCTACAAAGCTCCCTTACAAGTGAAGACCCTGAACAGTTGCATGCCTCATAAATATCATATCGTAGAACACTGGCAAGCAACAGATCTTAAGACTACAGGTGAAGTGTCTCCAGAGACACTGGTAGCTGCTAGACTTTTTTCTACTGTTGTGACATGTCCAGTTCTTTTGCCCCCAACATAAGAAGGACATAGAACTGTTGGTGTGAGTCCTTATCTTTGAGGAGGCCACAAAGATGATACAAAGGCTGGAGCACCCTTGCTATGAGGATAGGCTGAGGGAACTGGAGTTGTTCAGGTCAGGAAAAAGAAGACTCTGGAGCTGACCTTATAGCTACCTTCCAATACCTGAGGGAAATCTACAAGAAGGTTGGAGAGGGACTTTTCACAAGGGAAACTAGCAAGAGAACAAGGGGAAATGGTTTTAAACTGAAGGAGAGTAGGTTTAGACTAGATCTTAGGAAGAAGTTCTTCAGTGCAAGGGGTGGAGAGACTCTGCGATTGATTGGCCAGAGAGGTTGTGGCTGCCCTGTCTCTGGAAGTGTCCAAGGCCAGGTTGGATGAGGCCTTGAGCAACCAAGTCTGGTTGAGAGGCATCGCTGCCTGTGGCAGGGAGGTTAGAGTAGACAACCTCTAAGGCCCCTGCCAACCTGAGCCATTCTGTGACACAGCCACTTGCCTAGCACATGCTGTATTAATAATTTTCCCTTCCCTGTCATTGCGAAAGCTTTACATGGTTGGATGCTGAACTAATACTCAACACAGATAGTTTGCTGTGCTTTCAGAAGGAGGCTGTGCGTTGTGGTTGGCGCTGCACCCCAACTAGCAGGGCACCCCGGTTTCTGGAGCAGGAATAGTTGTGGCTCGTGACCCTACACTGCCCAGTTTCAGGGCTCACACACAGGCTGCTCACATGCCATTTTGCAGCAAAGCACAGAAGAGCAAGTTTAGGGCACAGGCAAGTTGGTTCAGAGTTCAGTCCCATGCTCCCTATACAGCAAGTACCTTCACGTGTATGCACTTCCTCCACAATGAATGAATTGCATCATATGTGTGCAGAGAGCTTCAGAGCACAACCTCAGAGGCATCCCTAGGGAATGCAGAAGACTCTCTTAAACCAAAGTTTAAACAGCAATAGTAGTCTGCTGCTTCTGCAAAACTCACACTGGATCCTCACCTTCCTTAATACTGCCTGTCTTACTGGAACAGAGCTTTGCAAACTTACATTTGCTTGAACCGAAGCACTACTGGTTGCTCGTGAGAGAGAGGGGACTAAGTTCAGATGTATGTTGTGTCAGGGAAATTAATGTCATGAGCCACATCCACTTCTATGTTGCTCTGACTTCTCCCTGAGAAATATTTGGGGGGTTAACAGAATGCTATCCAGGCATCATAGAGTAATGTTCAGATTCTGTGTCAGCTGTAGAGGAAGTGGAAAGTAAACTTGAAGGAGTCACTGAAAGAACCTGGCTTGCTCTCTATCCCTGGGCTCTCCACTGCAAGACTAAGGTGAGACCAAGGTCCACAAAAGTTTTAGCCAGGTCTGTGCAATCATCTGCTGGTTTCTTGCCCCACATCGCTCCCGGCAGCAGACAGAAAACAATGCTGAAAAGAATGGGTTGGGAAGCTGGAGGATCTACAGGACTATCTATGGTCTTTGAGAGCTAACATTTGAAGTAGGCAGGTTTACAGCTTGGGCATGAAGAGGGAGGGGAGGCCTGGATGGAGGTCCTATGGGTTGTCAAGTGCAAGGGAGGTGTCTCTGAGCATCCCTAGTTCCCATTCCTGTCTATGGCAGCAGATGTGTCCCCAATGAGGACCAACACTCCACAGCCCTGCTGCTCATTGGTATCAAAGCTGAGAGCACTGCACTGCGCAGAGTGGTTATTACAGATGTGAAAATGCTGATGTGGGAGAAAGTCTGCAAGCACCTCATTAGGCAGGGAGAATGTGCACAGGCTCGCTGCTGGGTAGTCCATATGGTAGGCATTGATGCCCTTTAAACTCATCAGCACACACTGCTGTCCACCATAAACAAATCCCATTTTTGTTCCATTATCTTTTGTTGGGGTTTTTTCCCCCCTGTTTTGATTATAAAGAAATCTAGCAAATGGAGGAAGCATCATCTCTCAGCCAGGTCCCTCACTGGATGCTCTGCCCAACAGCAAGGCAGACCACTGCGCCCAGACCAGGCCTTATGGGATGTTGAAGACAGCAGCCCCAGGCTCCTTGTGTAGACAGGAATCTGGTAAGACAAAGCCAGAGAAGACTCACAGATACTTCTTAGCACAGCTCACGGGCCAAAGCAACAAGCACCCAGCTGGCACATCCCAGGACCTTGCTGAATGGAACAGCCCTTCCCAACCATAGCAGTCATTTTCCTCCAAAGGAAGAAGATTTGAGATGAGAGCAAGTGTGCCAGCATAAAGAAAAAGAAACCGGGTCATCTCAGACCCCGCACTTCAGGCTTGTGTTCCCACCAGGACTGCTCAAACACAGTATTCAGAAGCTTTCCATTTCGTGGGGAAACATGAGCACTTGTTCCATGGCACTGCCTTGCCCTTTGGCCAGGACAATGGGCTGTGAAGGGCAGTCAAGTTGCGGCAGTCAGTTGCACGATGCCAAGATGATATTCTTGCCGAAAATCTGGCCTGAGGAACAGGGCAAGCGTGCATGCCATCACAGGCTCAGGCTGTGTTGACTTCTGAGGGAGAACATGCTGTTCCAAACCACTTCTTATTGTATATCTTACATAAACAGAGCATTTAGCTCACCACCTAGTGTTAGCTCATGCTAATAAATGCCAGTGACTTTCTCTACTTCATATATTAAAGTTGCTTATTCAAGTCAGCTCAGGGACACACACAGGATTCTTAAGTTTGGATCAAGACTCTGCAGCTGAGGGTAACCAACAACTGCTGGAAAAGGAAGCCACAAACAGGACTCGATTTCCAAATACAACAGAGACCAACAGGCCCTTGTAGGAAACCATCTATTTAATCTCTCTTTGGGAAAGACCCACAGGATATTCCCCTCTCTGAAGAAATCTCAGCTTAGAAAGGATGGGTTTGGAGCCAGTCTAGTAGATCACAACACACCCTTCCAACGGCAGGCTTTCCTCTCCACTGGTACCAACTGTGCCATGGCAGGGCAGCATGGGCACAGCCCCAACTAAAATCCAGCTGTGGCTCATAACCTCTTCTTGCCATACATGCAGAATGAGCAAGACACAGGGCAACCACACACACTGTGATGCTCATGCTGAAACTGCGTGAATCACTCCAGGACACAATCTGAAGGCAGGGAAGCACAGGAAGGCAAGGCTAGCTTGAGCGGGGCTTCCAGGCTTGTGCACTTGTCAAAGGGCTGCAGGGCTCCTGCTCAGGACAGTGTTTTGCAAGCGTGGCTGAGGGAACACTGGACTTGAAAAGGACGAGGATGGGAGTGGGAATGGGGTCTGACAGAGAGAGGCTGTTATCACTACACAACTATTAGAATCCCTTGTGAATAATAGCAAAACATTTTCTTTAAAGGAAAAAAGTAGCTTCTGAGTTTGCAACGAACGAAAAACTCCCTACATTTTTGTCTGCATTCTTTTGCAGAAAATTCTGAAAAAATTAACTCAACTTGCTGAAACTGACACCCCCCCTTCCACCTTTTATTACAAATCCCATGAGAAATGAGAATGATAAAATAAATTCATAGACCTCAACACAATCAGATTTGTTCTAAAAATAAATCAAAACCCTTGTTCCAGCACATCCCCCGCTTCCATCTCAGGTTTCTCTCTAGACAGAGTTTTTTGGATGTTTGTGTAAGCACGTTACTCAGATTCGCGACCTATTAGAGGTACAAGGCAGATCTGGCAAACAGAAATGTCACACTGCCAAGCTCATTGGGTCACTTGGTTTGTCTGTCTTGCAGAACATGACCTGCAGGTCATATTCTTTGAATATTCTTTTGAAACTGCATTCTGAAAGAAGGAATTTTCCTCCCCTCTTGGTTCTCCCTCCCATTTAACACTCTCCTTTTTGTTTCCCTGCTTCTAGGAGAGTAATGTCGAGTGCAGCTGCCTCAACCCCCATGAGCAGCCATTAATCCCTGCAGACGCAGCAGCAGAAGATGCTGTATCACTGCTTTCTCCTTGGGAAAGTCTTGTCCTCATTTTCTCTGGCCTCTCACAAACATAAATACAACTGGAGCCAGACTTCCCTGTCAGGAAGAAGGCATGATGGAAGGGTTACAAACTCTTTTTTCTGAACAGGTCCAGCAGATCAAGAGAGGTTCTTCTCCCCCTCTACTCTGCACTGGTGAGACCACACCTGGAGTATTGTGTCCAGTTTTGGGCCCCTCTATTCAAGAGGGATGTGGAGCTGCTGGAGGGAGTCCAACAGTAGGGTAGCGAGGGTGATGAAGGAGGTGGAAGACCTCCCTTATGAGGAGAGACTGAGGGAGCTGGGTCTCTTTAGCTTGAAGAAGAGGAGACTGAGGGGTGACCTCATTAATGTCTACAAATATTTGAAGGTTGGGTGTCAGGAGGATGGAGTTAGGCTCTTCTCAATGTCATCTAGGGATAGGACGAGGGGCAACGGGTGTAAGCTGGAACATAGGAGGTTCCACATCAATATGAGAAGGAAATTCTTCCCAGTGAGGGTGACGGAGCACTGGAACAGACTGCCCAGGGAGGTTGTGGAGTCTCCTTCACTGGAGATGTTCAAGACCCGCCTGGATGTGTTCCTGTGCTACTTGGTCTAGGTGATCCTGCTGTGGCAGGGGATTGGCCTAGATGATCTTTCAAGGTCCCTACCAATCCCTAATGATTCTATGATACTATGACATGTAGAAAACGTGCAGTCTGTGCTTATGCTGAAGACCAGCCCAGCCAAAGCACAGGGGCCACTGAAGTCAGCTAGTGCAAAGCAGCTTTTGTTTTGAGACTACAAAGACGCCAGCTCAGGGCACAGTTTTATTTGTTACTGACCTGTATTACAGCAAAGGTAAAAAGCCTCCACAACCTCTCATTTTCTTGGTATGATTATTTGTTTTGCTGTGGCGTAACTGTACTCTTGTGCCCAGAATCACAGAATCGTTAAGATTAGAAGAAACGTCCAAGATCATCCTGTCCAATCATCAGCCCAACACGACCATGCCCACTCAATCATGTTTTCAAGTCCCAGATCTACACAGGACAGTGTAGATCATCAGGGATGGTGACCCCATCACCTCTCTGGACAGCCTGTTTCAATACCTGATCATTCTCTCTATGAAGAATTTTTTTCTGAAGTCCAATCTAAACTCCCCTGGTGCAACTTGAGGCCATTTCCTCTTGTCCTATTGCTAGTGACTTGGTAGAAGAGACCAACCCCCACTTTTCTGCAACCTTCTTTCAGATGGTTGCAGACAGTTATAAGGTCTCCCCTCAGCCCCCTTTTTAACAAGGCAAGCACTTCTCCAACTACCTACTCCATTACAGAGCACCAGACCAAGAGGGAGAAGTGATTATTTGTGCTCAAGCCCCTGGTTTTCCAAGTCCTACACAAATTTTTCATCTCACGCCACCCTGAGACAGGCACACTGGCTGCACAATGCCTAATTTTATGGGCAGCAGTGAAGAAATTTACCCCTGCCCTAACCCCGTACCAGCGCCAGGTTTCCACACCTTCCAGGTACCAGGACTTCCAGAGGAGTCATGTTCCTGGTTAGCCAACCAGCAGGTATAATGTGATCCATGGACCCAAAAACATCTAACGCAAGCCTCAGGAGTAATTTGTCAGAAAGAATCTTTCAGTCACCCTGGGTCATCCACCACACGGACAACCTGCTTGCAGCTGGGCCAGATGCTACCAGATCCCTCCCTCTTTTAGATTGAACCTACCAAGCAGGATCCTTTCTGAAGTTTCCAAAAGGACCAGGACCTCTCCAGAAAAAGAAAATTTGGAATAATCACCAAAAGTAGCCTCAAAATAGAATCAGTATTTGTCAAATCCTCCCCCTTTCTGTTATTTACTAATTAACCAACTCCCTAACTGAGAGGTGGATAAGCCTTAGGAGCCACACTGTGGTTTTGCTCCTGAGTGCCACAAGCAGGACACTAAGGTTTTCCATGCACAGCAGTCCAAAGCTACAACTACCACCATTTCAAATGCCAGGAGTCTAGACAATCAACAAGCTCTTTCCACAAAGGCTGCTGGATGGTGTGTGGGACCCAGCGTGCCCACATGGCTGCGAGACACACTGTGTCCTGTTCCCTGGGCATTACGTCAAAAGTGACTGCACCAAGTCAAAGCAAAGGACTACCTGGCCTGCAAGCCTGTCACCTGTCATGAGGAAGGTGTAAAGATGCCCATGGTAGTATTTTCTCCATAGAATCCTGCCTCCAGCAGTTTGCAAAACTATGCCTTTACCTGGTCTCACGATCCCTGGTCTAAGCAACCCGGAGGTGTATGTGATGTATTTAGCAAACTGCAGCTCTAGCCACGCACAGTAAAACCAAAGCAGAAAGATTTTCTTAGAGGAGGGTACAGAAGTCTCTGCACTGCTTTATTTACACATTCTCTGCTGAGAATCTCTCTTGGAAAACCAGCTCAGGATAAAAAACTCAGCACCTACGCAGATACAGCCATTGTGAAACTGTCCTCGGGTACGTTTTGTCCTCTCCTGCTACATTGCCTGGTCGCAGGCACACAGAAGCCGATATTTAAAATGCCTTCAGTGTATTTATTTGCCAGATGCTTCCCTCTAGGGAAGACCCGACTTCTCACTGCAGAAGAGAAAGTGAGAATAAATTCCCATTCCTGAGGAAAAATGGATTTCAGCTTCAAACGAATGAACGGGCACACAAAAGGCAACAGGAGAGAGGAATGTCCTCGTTGTAGGGACACCCAGCTACACTGGAATTGCCCCACATCACGTCCTAGTGACTACAGCAAGGACTCGGGGCCCCTTTCCCTACCCGTGGGCATTTCAGCATCTCTGAAGTAGCTCCCTTTCCTCAGAGAATTGCTCTCTTGATGGCTGTTGAACACATAAACTCGCTGCTTAAACAAGCGATGGAGCTTCTCCTGGAACTGATTCCCAATAAAGCAGTACAGCAAAGGGTTGATGCAGCTGTTGGCGAATGCCATGCAGATGCTGAAGGGCAGTGCCGTGTCGATGACCCCCGTCACATCACAGTTGTTAATGACGTTCATGTGAGCCAGGGCGTCTAGAAACGTTAGCACGTGGAAAGGCAGCCAGGAAATCAAGAAGGCTACAACAACAGCAGCCACCAGCTTTAGGACTTTGTCCATCTTCTGCTTGTTTTTCCCAAACTTCTGTGCTTTAAGCAAGTGCCTCCTGATCCAGACGTAGCATGTGGTGATCACTGTCAAGGGGATGAAGAAGCCAAGTACGTTTTTCAGGAAGGCTGTGGCCACAGACCATTTTGCATAGTTCTCATGAGGAAAGGCCATAATACAAGCGTTTACCCCCAGGCTTTCAACGTAGTGAGTGTCACGGAAATAAAACGTTGGGAGGGAGGACAGACAAGCAAGGCCCCACATCACCACGGCTACAAAATAAGCCTGCTGGAGGGTCCTCTGGGAGTGAATGGGATGGACGATGGCGTGGTACCGGTCCACGCTCATGCACGTGATGAAAAATATACTTGCAAACATGTTCAGGCACAGGACAGAACCAGAGGTTTTGCACATGAGAGACCCGAAGAGCCAGTTGTAGCCCTGCACGTAGTAAGCAGCCCACAAGGGAAGGGTTGCAAGACACAGCAAATCCGCCATGGCCAGGTTGAAAATGTAGATGTTAGCAACGGTTTGGGGACCACTGTGATGGCAAAGCACCACGACTACCACACTGTTGCCAACCAATCCCAGAACAAAAATCACAGAGAAGAGTGCTGGAATTACTGAAAACTGATAATCTGAAGCGGCAAGTGAGCAGGGAGGGGGTGAGTGCAACGCAGCTGGTGAACTTGTCAGTGCTGTGTAGAGGACTTGAAGACTTTCTCTGGTGGTGATGACCAGGGAGTAGTTGCTCTGCATGTTGATGCTGGTGGAAAGGGAGATTCTGCTCAAAAGTCATGTGCTAGAAGCACTTGTCAATCACATCGCTCACCTGCCGATCAGAAACTGCGTGTTAGACATGCACTGTGAAGCCATCTCAGCTCTGCTATCACGGTCACAATACTATTAGAACCATAAATTAACGTTATGCCAGCAAGCTGAATGCTGAAACACCAGGCAACCCTGCTGGACTCCTTTCTTCAGTCCCACTGGTAGACCACACTTAATGCTGGGGAGGTCCACAGCCCTCTTTAAATAGCCTGGCAGGGAAGCCAGCAGCTGGGCTCTATCGGTGATTACAGATGGTGCCTTCTGTGGGCAGCAAAGCAGAAAGATTGTTGGACCTGGAGATGCTATGGGAACTTCTGTGGCCAGAGGCAGCACTGAAGGTCCTTGGGATACTTTTCTAGGGTTTCTCAGAGTACTCCCAGCACTCTGGGAAGCTACATTGATGTAAAAAAGCAATGACTGCCAGCGGAGCAAAGGCTCTTCACAACTGAGAGTCTCCCTGGAGTTCACAGGCACAAAAGCAGCCTTTTAACAGGGCTATGAGGAAAGCAAGTCTGGACTTCTCTTTTTTATAATTCACAGGGCTGGATACAGAGGCACTGAGAAATCTTTGCAAAATGCTGGTCATTGCCATAGTCCTTCCCAAAGCAACTCCGCATCTCCTGCTCTCCTACAGCTTTCAATCAGAAAGCAGGACAAAATTTCTAGGTGATCCTGCTGTGGCAGGGGGATTGGACTAGATGATCTTTTGATGTCCCTTCCAATCCCTAATGATTCTATGATTCTGTGATTCTGATGTGGACACAAACAACAGACAATCAAGTGTGTTTGATTTAACAGGCATTTGACCGAACAGCAGTATTGGCCATTCATTTAGAATTATCAGGACTGGGTTTCCAAGGGACAGATGTAGCGACAAACGGCTAAATAAGAGAAATAATCAATAGGTCCAGCTCCACAGCTTGTGTCTGCTATAAGTGGAGCATTTTCTAAACCTTATGACTTTTTAATCAATAAAGAAGATATCATGTCGAAATATGTTATTTTACAGAATATAAAGATATAATTGCTTGTTAATGAAGCGCTTGTGGAGCCAGTTGAGCCCTGAAGAAGTCTCAAGGGGCCCTAAAAACAGCAGAAATGTTGACCAAGAGTTCAGTAACAATCTCTCATGTAACATAACAGTCGATCACTTCAAACATGTTTTGCAGGTTAGCAGCTCAGCCTACTATAGCTTATTATTTGCTCAGTGCAAAATAAGCAGTAGGCTGCTTTGAATATAGCGACAAAATTTAGTCTGCAATCGTACTGTCTCAGCAATGAAAGTGAGTCGAAGACTATTAAAGCACATTTCTGCAGACTGCTGCAATCTGAATCCCAAAAGCTGCATCACAAGCCCACACTCTGTAATCAAGCAGACCTTAAACCAGAGAAAAGCTTTTTGTTTGGGGACAATAAAGAGGCAAGAGAGGATCTGGAGCCCCATTTCACCCTTAACTCTCATGTCCTGAACTTTAACCTACAGAAACTAAAACCCCAGAGCTGGTCATTAATATCTGACCATTAAGTATCTGACATACTCCTCAGAGATGGACCACACCGTAACTCATGTTATCTGTATTACTGAAAACAAAGTCTAACTGACAAATACACTCCCCCTCTGCACATGAACAACTAATGGCTTAAAATCTGCTTCTAAACGAGTCATTCCTACTATCACTTACAACACAACAAAGCATTTTATCACCAACCAAATGAAATCAATGGAAAATTCGTCTGAACAGTAGAGAGAAAACATACCTTTCCAACCTCACATCCATCTGGACGTAGCTCTAGAACTACGTGTTCTTTTCCTCTTTTTTCCTTCTAGGGAGTATTGTACCAGCAATCTGCTCTCTCATATCTTCCGTTCTCCCACTGGGAGACTTTAACCTACAGAACTCGAGAGCTGAAGTATGAACGTCTGCCAGCTTCCTTTCCTCTTGGAAGCAAAACACTTTTGAGAACCCCCCCTTTCCAAGGCCACGTGAGCACGCACTGTAAATCAGGATGGAGAAACAAGACAGCCAAGAAAGAAAGAAGGCATTTACACAACTACCTCCACCGTTTTCTACAGCATCTTCTGGGCCAGGAGGATACACTCACATGCAACCGCCTTCTCCCTTCCCCCTGGCCCTGTGTACACGCAACATGTGCAAGCCTCCTCACCAGGATTCACGCATCTCTGAGGACATGGGGCTCCTGTGCACTCTGTGGAGCAACTGAGAGTGGAATCCTGCAGTGTGGACACTCAGAGAGAGAATGCAGAAGAAGATGGCAGCATTCACACCAGCAGTGCCTGTGTAAGGGCACTGACCCTGCCTCCCCGTTGATAGGACAGGGAAGTCACTGCCTAAGTCCTTGCAATGACACTGACAGCACTCAAACCAAGAAGAACATCAGGACAAATCCAGGTGGCACAAAGCAGGTTTGGCTCTGGGGCTGCACTGGGGTAGCACATGGCCCAAGCACGCACAGCAGGGCTGTGCATTCAAGCCAACTTCCCATTCACACACAACCAAGTTGTACATCTGGTTCTTCCTCACTTCACACGTTCTGTCTGGCCCCAGCCTCTTCTCCCTGCAAGGAGCTTTCAGGGGGGCTCCTGAAGGGTAAGCACTGGGTCAAAGTAAGCATCTCAGAGACTTAAACATTTTGCCCTGATACCCTGAGAGTGATCTTCTGTGCAGCAGCAGCCCATCTGCTGCAGATATGATGTTCTGCTGCCCAGGCCAGGCTGCACACGTCAGAGAGCAACTGCACCAGTCTCTGCCACTGGACGGATGCAGGTCCCTTTGCCCCAGCCAGGGCGGATCCCAGGCTCATCCTGTTCTCCAAACACTGGCACAGCCTTGCAAGGAGAGGTATCCCACCATGCCAGCTAAGGGGAACCTCATTACCTGTCCTTGTTCTGGGACCGTGCAACATACCAGAGACAACAGGCATCACAGGCTCCATAATCAGAGCTTACACCAAAGTGACCCAAAAGAGAGACAAAACATGAAAAATAGCCTTTGGCCAGTATCTTCAGAGGAAAAAAGGTCTGAGAACAAACTCACCTTTCCAGCCAGCTATGTCTTTGACCCAAAAAGAGCTGCAGAGTGTTGGAGAAGGCTGTGAGTAAACTCATATGCATCTCCTGGAGGCTACTGCTACTTCTCATGAAAGGGAAAGGAGTCTTTGGCAGCTTTTGCCAAATGACAAGTCCAGCTCTTGTCATTTTCTGTGCAAAGGAGCCCGGGTTATTAAAAGAAGGGGACTCCCATATAGCGTTTTTATTCGTTAGAGTGCAGCTGATTTACTGCCTCACGGACACAACGAAGCAGGCAGCGGTCAGGAAGGCTGCAAGCAGGCACAGTGCCTGTGTTTCAGGCGAACGCTAGAAGGGAAAGAAAGCTGAAACAGCTCAGTGAAATGACACGCCGAGAACAGATAAAAAAGAAACAGACCTAAACCTTGTAGTTTCTCAAGGGAGGGTAATAACAAATCTCTGCACAGGATGAGAGACCTCATCTGTCCCAAAGGCTCAAGCACTGCATGTCACAGCCAGAGTTAGAGAACAGATATCAACACATCCTTGTTCTTGAGATAGACAGATATATATATGAACTTCTCTAATGCACATACCCATTCCATGAATGTTTAGTTTGATTTTGGGACAGGCCTTCCTGTTTATTTTCCAACTCATTCCTCTCTGCCCTCATTTGAAGTTGTAATGGAAAGGCTGAGGAGGGGAGACACCCTGGAATCGCTGAAAACTGCATTACTCCAGAGAAAATCTGGAAAGGACACAGCAACATCTATAACAGTTTGGGTGCTGAAGAAGTCAACACATAACCAAAGAGCTTCAAGATTAAGATTTGTACTCAGTTCCCACACACTACATCCTCTGCCAGGAGACTTGTTTAGTGCGTCAAACAAACCACCAGGAGATGCGCATTCACGTCATATTCTGCAAGAACTCTGACCTTTCTTCAAACCAAATGCCTGCCATGCAGGTCAGAAGGGCCATGCGGGATGGACAAGTGTGGAGGTCACACGTCCTACTGCAAAGGAGAAGAAATGCACCTTTTGCCGCCAGTCCATCCTGTAGGTACCTTGTCTCAGCTCTGGAGGACAGCTGGCTCTCCGATGAGCCTCCTGAGATGTCGTAATTCAATTTATTCAATTTTTTACTAACACTATGAGACAATGAAAACTGTTTACTAACAATATGCGGTTTTTTTACTTACAATATATCCCTCCACCAGGAATTCTTGCAGCTATTTGCTCTGCACACAAATAACCACTGAAAGGTCTTGTTCCATTCTTCATCAGAGTTGCAGTCAGTATGTTTTGTGAACATGGCAAGGAGCCAAATGCTTGAGAATGTTTGCTTTGCAAAGATAACAAACACTTAACTGTTTAGATTTAAATATAAAGTTTTCCTTTCTAGAGGCACTTTTGATCCTCACAGATACTGACTGTGTTTCTTTTTGAAACTTTGTGCTGGGTTCATACCTCAGAGTAGATGAGAGATGGGCCTGATGAACCTGGTGCAATGGGGTCATACCTTGGACTGCCCTTTTCCTAAAACTGATCCCATTCTTCTCCTCACCAGTGCTCAGTGTATCCCATTCCTTATCTGATCCCACGTTCTCACTCCAGAGCTCCATTTAGATATTGTACAATTGTCTTCCCTTCTCTATCTCCCCCGTTAGATGCCCCCTACTCATACAATAGCTGCTGTGAAATTGAAGGTTCACCCAAGGTTGTCCAAGTCAACCTTGTGCCATGTAGTGCTGCAGCTGAGCCAATACTCCCCAACCTTACAGGATGTGTTTGTTCAACTTCCACAGCCAGGCTGATAAATCCTTGGGGAAGGAGTTCACACTTTTCTTTTACACCAAGAGAAGAAATATCACAATTCAAGAAAAGTGAAGACATGTCATTGCATTTTCACAGGCAGCACTGTGGGGGAAAAAAAAAAAGAATAAATTTAAGCCAATGCACCTAAAAGGTCTCTAGAAGAGTTTAACTCCCTTCCCCAAAAATATCCACCCTGTAAAACCACTCCCATACACAATCCAAAGGGTAATTTCTGATCAACTGAGAAGATAAAAAAAAGTACATAAAACTGTAAAAAATGCATACGTGCACTCCAAACCCTGCGCCTTGGTTTTTGCAGGGAAGTGCTGCTGCCAGAGTCTGAGTGCAGCAGCAGAATGTCAGAGCCAGCTCTTGAGGTTTAACCTTGGCAGCCTATCAAATCCTCAAAGCAATGTGAGATCCAGAAGCAAAGTGTATTTATGGATTCCTGTTACAGAAAGGAAAAGGGAAAAACAGTTCTGACATAAACATGCTCTCCGAGATGCAACCCAGTGCAGGTCAAGACAGGCCTGCCTGCTTTGGTGCTGAGTTACAGTAGGATGTCCCCACAAAGATGATGGAGTGGAATATCTCTCTTATGAGGAAAGGCTGAGGGAGCTGGGTCTCTTTAGCTTGGAGAAGAGGAGCCTGAGGGGTGACCTCATTAATGTCTACAAACATGTGAAGGGTGGGTATCAGCAGGATGGAGCCAGGCTCTTCTCAGTGCCATCTAGTAATAGGACAAGGGGCAATGGGTGTAAGCTGGAACATAGGGGATTCCATAAATATCAGAAGGAACTTCTTCCCAGTGAGAGTGCCAGAGCACTAGAATGGGTGCCCAGGGGGGCCGTGGAGTCTCCTCCTCTGGAGATATTTAAAACCCACCTGGACACATTCCTGTGCAACTTGATCTAGGTGATCCTGCTGTGTCAGGGGGATTGGACTAGATGATCTTTCGAGGTCCCTTCCAATCTCTAATGTTCTGTGATTCTGTGACTCCTTGGTCCTGAATCTGGTGGCAGAAGCTGGAGATTAAGCACCCACACGTTGCTAGTGATTTCCACCAAGAACCATTCTCAGCAAAACCATGGTGTCTGCAGCTGGGTTCCTCCAGCACTCCATGAACTTTTATACACATTCCTCTTCCCAATACTTGTTTGTTTGCTTCTTTAAGCATGAATTGCTCAGTCTTGCAAGTGAGATTAGAGTACCCACCTCAACATTCCTCAGCCCCAGAGCACTCCTGCGGAGAAGACTGCTTTCTCACATCCTTTTTGGGGGTCTTAGGGAGGGCAGTTGTGAGCAGTGAACAGCTGAAAACTGATGGCTGAGGCAGTGAGTCCTGCTCACACCCAGCATCTGTGGCTCTTAATGCTGCCCAGTCACCTCTGAAGTAAGATCAGTTCTGACAGCTGATGTCTGCAAGCCCAGTGTTTTAGCCAGGAGTGAGAATTAGTAGGACTTTTAAGGGAAAGGCCTATGTCAATGTGTTTCACTTTCTCTCCTGGAGCCACAATTTCAAGCTTAAACACCAAGCAGGCATCCCGGGGGGAAAAAGGGACACCTTTTCTACCTCCAAACTTTTCCAAGACATTTTTTTTTGGTGAGACGTTTATGTCCAGCTGATAGGACTGCCAAGACTGAGATTATCCTCCCCAACACTGTTTGCTCAAGTAATTGGCCACAAGCATTTTACAAGTTAATAAAAGCAGTAAGAAAACAAGCACAGAAGTGATTTGAAAGCACACTGCACCCATTGCTATTAAAGACAGGGAGGGCATGTGCACCCCGGCACTGCTGCCTTCTCCCTGGGGAGCACAACTCGCGTGACCTTGCTGAAGGCACCAGGACTTGTCCAGAGCTCTGCTCCAGAGTGCTGCACAGCTCTGAGCTGTGGCCCCAGAAAAAGACAAATCACCAGGCACTGTTGGTTGCCCATAGAATCTAAATTCCACTGATACTGTTAAGGCCAAAGCAGAGTATTTCAGTACCTGAGCAATGCTTGGCCAGATCACAACAGAAACACACATTCAGCTTTCAAAAATAACAAGTTTCCATTCCAGGTAATTTTCTCCTGCTCATTTCTCCCAGAACAGTTGTTGTGTTGAGCAGCTGGGCTCAAGACGTTGATGCTCACAGATTGTGGGGGAGAGGTCCCTCCTGCCTCACTTCTGCTTTGTTATTATGTTTGTATACAACCCAGCATTTAAAGAATGCAGAAGCAGACTTCATATTTCTTTGTAGGGTGTCAAAGTGAATTTTGAGAAGAGCAAAGACTCCACTGCGTTTTATAGAGCTACAGAGCACCCAGGTGGTCTCTTTCCATAGATTCTTTAAAAATTTTCCTCCCTTTACCGTTTTGAACTCTACTTGCTGCAAGAATCACTTCCCACTTTTAGAGTGGTTTTTGTCAGAAATTTATCTTCTAAGCCAAAGATGTTGAGATAGAGATGAAAGGGTTCACCTGCTAGATAAAGCTTCGGGGAAGCCAGAATATTCCTGACACCCTGGTATTCCAACACACTTAATCTTTCTTTTAATCAAGAAGAGAATTCTGCTCACCAGGAATTTCAAAGAACACAGACCTCACTCTAACTCATTAGATCAGCAAGACTATCCCAAAGAAGATGTTTGAACTACTTGGATCAAAACCCAGTCCTGCAGAGGACTGATCTACAGTATTAGGCAAGACTACTGACATCAGCTACAAATAATTTCAGAAGTGGGTGTGCTGAGCTATAAACCCCAGATGTAAGATAAATCAGCGACAGAAGAAAAGACAAAGCACAATCGTGGTCATGCAATGGGTGGGATACATTTTCATATGTGCTTCCATTAAAGCCAGAAGAATGAGCAGTCTCGGACAAAACATAAAATGCCTCCAGAAAACCCTTGTAACAGATGGAGTGAGACAACCAAAATCCCTGCACGTGGCGCACAAAGAGCTGAGCCTAGAGAAGACATCTCAAGATCTGCAGTTTGATACTCCTGGGCTTCCTTCGGTCTACGGGCTCCAAAGCGAGAAGACATTCTGCAGCTGTGTGGTCCTGTTTGTCCACAATTTTTTAGTCCCATAAAACAACACTTGGCAAGGATGAGCTCTAAGAGATGCACGCTTCTGGTCTCTGAAAAGTCCCCGTATAAAATCAAGGCTAGTTACAGAGCACTGAGCTTAAATAAGGCCTAGAACATGGTGACTCTGTTGGGATTACTACCAGAAATGAAGTCTGTGCAGAACAATAAGGACACCAGAGTAAGATATCCATCTTCTTCAGTCCAAGCTACAAAACTTGAGGTATAGATGAGACCATTCCTAGCAAACACAGAGCAACTCACTCATCCTGCACAGACATCAGCAGAAACCTGTCTCCTCAGGGATGAACAGGCAACATCATGAACCAAGGGATATTCATCATTGTGCTGCAGCAGAAGGTAAGAGAAGCCACAGAGATCCTAGCAGCAGGACAGTTGTCCAAAGCGATGACCCTGAAGGAGCAGTCCCTGCAGAGTCAGAAATACAGAAAACAAAGATTAACCCACCAAAAGTTCAGGCATGACCCCAAATGTGAATAGCTGGATGGGGTGAGCAACACACATGTTTCCCCCTTCCTCTGGGGCTCCCAGAACAAGCTCCTTGACAAGGTGCCATCACCATTGCTCTCAGGATGAAAACCAGCTTCTGGCCCCTAGTAACACTGAGGCAAAGCCTGTCTAATGAAATAAATGATGTTGTTTACAGCTGGAAGATGGTCTCCATTACACAACATGGCCATCCCAGCCAAGCTTCCAGGGAGAAGCTGTTCTTTGGGGGGTTGTTGCTTGAAAATATGAAGAAAATAACAGAATTAGCTGAAGCCAACAAAGCTATTTACCAGCACAGGAAACCTAATCTGCTTCTGAATAGATCTGCAAGTCTGGGGTTTGGACAGAGCTGGCAAAGCAGAGGACAGAAAGGACACCCAATTCTGTAAAACAAAAAGAAAACAGTTGAGACAAACCAAGAAATTTAGAGCAGAGAAAGGCATCCGAACACATGCTCTAAACATATTCAAACCATAAGAAGCCCAACAGAAAGCAGTGAGGGGGAAAATAAAAATTAACAGAGTGAGGAAATAAAAATGAAGAGCAGCTTCCATGTCTCTGGTTGCCCTACTGACACATCAGCTGTGATGCTGGGTCCTTTTGGTATTGTAAGCAAAATACTCAGGCTGAAGTTTGCTGATCCCTGGCTGCTGGGTGCATCAACCAGCTCAACTGCAATGTAGCTTCTCACTCCCAGTATAAGATAAAACACAGGTAGAGGCCCAAGGACACAGGCTTTTGGGGACCCAAGCCCAGCCTCAGCTGTGCAGTGGCACCTCAGACCTGCTGGGAACAGGCAGGGTGCTGAGAAGGGCTGTTTCAACCACAGCGATCATCTTTAACCACTCAGTGGCTCAGGGCTTATGCAGAGAGGCTCTACCAGCACAGAGCACTCCCACACACATTTCTGGCTGACATCTTCAGAGAGTGTCCCATTTTTTTGCAAAGTCCCAGGCACTGGCAGAGTTGTGCTCAGAGCTCGGGCACAGCTCCACTTTCCTTGGCACCTGGGTCACCACCTGAGCATCTGCCAGCACATGCAGTCACATCAGGGTGATGATCTGTTACATCTGGACGGCACAGCTGCTCTCCGCTGCCTTTGGTGAAACCCTAACTATAGAAAAGTACAAAAATTCACACCAAAACCAGGGTTTTTTTTTAGCAAACTGCCAAGCAGATGCTGAGAATGTTGATCAATACAAGAACAGAGGCTTCTCCCAGACATATCTCCAAGGGAAAACCTGCTGCTGCTCATTGCAGAGAGCAGGAGACAGGGAAAACCCACTGTCAGAGTGTGATGCTCAGTTTAGCAATCTCCCTGCCTCTTAGTAATGCTCTTCACAGCAGGCTGGCACTTAATCGGCTTTTAGCCACCTAAAGACTTGATTCTCATTGGTCTGCAGCAGCAAGGACAAGCTAATTTCTTTTCCCCATGCGCCAAGAGCACAGCCTAAGCAACCCTGCAGTCCTCGTGCTTCACCCACCCAAAAGGTACTTGCTCCTTTTCTCATCTCATTCTCTACTAGTCTGCTAGATATCAGGTATTAGATGCAGTGGCTGACTCGTGGCTGGTCATGTTCTTTCTTGTTATATTTATATTTACCTGTGCAAAGGCTGGGCTGAATATCTCCGATTCATGCCCAAGCATGTGCAGATGTGCACCTGAGGAGATTATCCAATGCAGCAGAGCTGGGCTGAGAGCCTTCCCGGGAGAAATAGCAGCATCCACCATCTCTCTAAACCTCTCCAATAATTATTTGCGGATTCTCACCACCAACACCTTTAGAAACCTGACTTTTCTCCACAGCCTCTGGCTAGATGGAAACAATCTGACTTTCCTTTCCCCAGGGACCTTTCATGCTCTCAGCAAGCTGCGAGAGCTGCACCTCAGCAGGAATTCACGCCTCACCTACCTGCACGCAAATACTTTCAGAGGACTATTAAACCTCATCAGCCTCGATTTGTCCCACTGCAATATCTTTGAAATCCACCCACTTCTATTTTCACACCTGCCTTCTTTAGAAAGTCTCAATTTAGCCTCCAATAACATGCGGTACATTCCACAAGCCTTTAGAAACCTCTCCAGCCTCACAAGATTGTCCTTGGAGGGCAACCACATCGAAGCCATTGGCAGAGACTCCCTGAAGGACCTCGAAACCCTGTATGATCTGAATCTTCGGAAAAATCGGATATGGATCATTCAAAACGGTGCTTTTGCAAAGCTTCTCAGGTTGGGCATGTTAAATTTAGGACACAACTTCATCACTGATTTGCCTAATCAGCTTTTCAATGGGTTGATCCAGCTCAAGACCATGCACCTTGAAGCCAACAGAATCACTGCTGTCAACTGCAATTTCAGATATCTGCTGAACCTGAGAAACTTGTACCTCAACAATAACCAGATCTCCTCAATCTCAGACTCTGCTTTCCTGTACTTAGACAAGCTGCACTTCCTTCACCTGAGCAGGAACAACCTCAGCTCCCTCCCCATCCGCTTGTTCGCTGAACTGCCCAAACTGAAGTACCTGTTTTTATCCCACAACCCCTGGAAGTGTGACTGCAAGATGCTCTGGTTCTGGCAGTGGGCTGCGACACGTAGCAGGGTGATCGAAGGGCTGCACTGTGCCTTCCTGGGCCCTCACAACACTACGGTGCTTGACATCTCCCATCCAGGGGACCTGACGGTCTGCACAGAGCCACATGAGCTGGCAAGCGAGGACAAGTGCAGAGCGACCGGTACCAGCATGGCTCCCAGACCTCCTGCTCCTCCCAGCAAGGCCATCCTACTGGCACTTGTCTACCACATGTGCCACATTTTAAGGAAGTTCAAATTATAAAGTGAAGGCCACTTATTTATGTCCTAGCTATTTGTTTGTCGATGAAGTTTTTCATGACATGTGTGGTTAATACAGAAACAGAAGGATTTTATTGTACAGGAATCACATGAATAAATGTTTTCATTCACGGACAATGCTCAAGTCATATCCAAATCCAATGAAAACGTTCATGTGCAGAGAAGCACCTCATGTTCGTATGTTCAAGGGCAGCACTTGTGCTGGATGATGCAGGGACAGGAACTGCAGCCCCACCACAGCCTCCGACCTCCCTGTTTCCTAACTGAACGCAGCCATGTCTCGGGGAAGGGTTGTCTTTCTGCAGTCGGCCCACACTAGGAACTCTGAGTGCTGCTGAATCAGGAAAACAATGCGTGTTTCAGCACATCTGGAGGCCCTAGAAAAGGCTCAGTCCATCAGCAGTTCTGTGAACGTGAGGCTGCTTCCTGCAGCTGGCCGTGATGCAATTTGCTGTTAGTGTTGGAGGAGTGAGTGAAAAACATCACCCAGGAAAACATTTTATCCTTCAGTTGCTCCTTGCAATACTGAGCCTCAGCTAACACAACTGCATTCACCCCTGTAGAAAGGTCCTCTGTCTCAGGGATGGTCTGTGCAGGTTGTGTCTCCTTGAATCTTGTCAGTGAACTCTGGCACAGCATCACACCAACGTCACAATCTACACTTCTCATGTAGCCTAGGATATGTTTGGCCTTCTGGGTTGGAATGAACATTGCCAGCTCACGTCCAGCTTTTCATCCACTAACACCCCCATGTTTTTCTACACAAGGCTGCTCTCAACCCTTCATCCCCACCCCCCACTCCTTCAATCCCACCCCCCTGGGCCTGTAATGACACTAGGTGTTGCCCCAACTCAGGTGCAGAACCTTGCACATGACCTCGTTAAACTGCATGAGGTTCACATGGGCCCATTTCTCAAGTTTGTCCAGGTTCTTCTGGATGGCTTCATATCCCTCAGGCATATCAGAACCACAATGATCGGCTTGGTGTCACTGGAAGCTTGCTAAGGGTGCACTTCATCCAACTCTTTATGTCACTGAAGAAGAAACTAAACAGGACTGGTCCCAGCACGGACCCCTGATGGACACCATTTGTCATTGATCTCCATCTGAACACTGAGCTGTTGACCACCACTAGTCAACATGCAGCCATCCAACCTCATTCACTGAAAAGTTCATCCATCAAATATCTCTAATCTAGACAGAAGAACCATGTCAAAGGGCTTACAGAAGTCCAGACAGATGACACCTGTAGCTCTTCACTTGTCCACTGATGTAGTCACATCCAGAAATATTGAGTATTTTTGGATGCTTTTTCCTTTGCCAGATCGATCTGTTCCTGGACAGACCAAACACTTCACTGGGCTAAACTCCTGCCTGGCACAGAGTCCATTGCAGCAGAAAACCTCTTTTCTCTGCAGAAAGCACCTCCCCATGCTGGGTCACAGAAGCAGCCCCACAGCCTCCAGAACCAGTAGTACCATTTGCTGATGCTCAGCCCAGTTGTCTGGTACTCACAGTAATGGTGGGGGCACATCCTGTCCTTCAGACACAGTCAACACTTGACCAACCGGGTTGCACCATAGGTAGAATGAGTAAATCTGCCTGCAGAGACCTGTCTGGCAGAATTAGCTTGGTCTTTCTTTGCCTTTGGCTGCTGGTGTTCAGAAGTCATGATCTGCACAGACAGTGTTTGTGCTGCACAGTGTCTCTGTTGTTGACTGTTGGAGGCTCCAGGAATTCCTTAAGCCACAGTGAGTAGACCCCTGCTGACCATGGGTTCCTCCCTAGATTTGACCTCACAATCCGCCACGTGGGCTGGTGGCAGCACAGCCATGCCTGAGGAATGTGGTTTTTTACAGCTCTTTGGCTTTTTCTGAGATGCTTTCTGTGATTATCTCTCATCTGATTTCTAAAATGAAGAACACCTAGATCATATTGAAGAGATGAGCCAATTTTCAGCCACTTTTCACTGAATAAACACTTGCCACAAGACAATCTAATGTTTACCAAGCTCTAACAGAAGGAAATAACAGAACATAGGCACACACATTTGTCCCTGTCCTTAGAAGAATTGCCCAAGCTGTAGGAGGTAAGAGAAAAATCAACCTTTGCTAAGTGCTGAAAACACACAAACCAGCACATTTTGACTCGGGGAAATCTGACACAGAGGGCAGATTGAGACCACCATTCACTGTTGCACCAGTGAAGGGATCACGGAACATTAGCAATTGGAAGGGACCTCGAAAGATCATCTAGTCCAATCCCCCTGCCAGAGCAGGATCACCTAGACCAAGCCACACAGGAACACATCTGGGTGGGTTTTGAAATGGGACAGCACAACAAAACCACACATGCTGCATCTTCTTGGTTATCAGACTTGTGATTGGATTGCACACAACCACAGAACGGGAGAGACCTCAGGGATCATCTGATCGAGGCAGTTGCAGCCCACGGCTATGGGCAGGGGCCCCTCTCAGTAGATCAAGTTGCCCAGAGCCCCATCCAACCTGGCCTTGAACACTCCCAGGGAGGGAGTGTGCGTGCAAAGTATTCAACGGTCAATACATTTTTGCTTAATGTAGTTTGTGCTGGTCCATCACTTTCTTTGTGCATTCAGCACCATCCTAACCTTCCTCAGCTTCGCATACTTCAGGAGGTAGTGGGGAAAAACCCCTCCAGATTGTTTCTTGCTTTTGCCTCCCTCTTCTGCCTTAGAAAAAGGCAGAAGTCAAAACCAAGAGTGTAAAAGCCACCAGAGCCATTTTTTAAGTCCCTACAAAGTTAGAAGTTTTTTTCCGTTGAAAATGTGAAGTGGTGACTATTCTATGCGAAGGAGAGTCTTGTCTCTGCTGGCAGAAAATACTCCTTCCCCTTTTCTGCCACCTCCTGGTCACCTATTGAACACAAGCACGACTAAAGCTGTTTCTATGAAGGTGCATGCTCAGGCCATGTCCGTGGAGATCATATGGCTACTGATTTTTTTAAATCCACGAGAAAAACCAAACTTGACTTAATCCGAGAAAAACTTCCATAAAAAAAGCCCCTGCTGATTCAGCCTGGGCGTTGAAAGCCAGTTTAAGGAGATCCTTGAGGTTAAGGACAGTACACGCTTGGGAGTGCAGCAGCAAGCCCAACTGCATAAGAAATACCAGTGTGAACAAAGCTAAAACAAAAGCATGTAATTTAATAGACGCCACCAAGTAACTGAATAAATAAAAGCAAATAACTGAACACACAAGAGCAAAGAGACTTCCAGGAACAAAGGAACGTGCTACAGCTTACGTCTCTGGCTCCTGTTGGAAACTTGCAGGAGTGTTTGACAGAACAAACTATTTTAACACTTGCTTGCCCACGGCTTTCTTTTGAGAAAGAACTGGGGTTTGTCCTGTCTGCCTTGCACTGAATTATCACTGCTTTGCTTTGACCCAAAACTTTTGAGCTGACTCGTTTCTTGAACATATCTAGCACAAGGTGAAGATACTTCCCCATTCAGCAACTGTCAGAGTATCCATTTTCCCCTTTTAATGTCCTACCAGGAGGAAAAAGAGGCACAGGTACAGGGTCATTTCTGAAGCCTAAGAATTCCAACCTTAGTTATTCTCTTATCTCCAGCAAGTTCTATAAATCACTAGACCGCTTTTTCAGCCAGATGGATGTGATTCCACTTATAGGCTATCACTCCATCTTCAGTGGAAATGTATGCAATTTCCTGTGTAGAGCTTTGTTTACATATTTGCTTATGAAAAAACAGTACCAGTGGAAAGTTCCCAGCTGGCTGTACACGAGGCTTTGTGCAATAAACCACTGAGGAGGTATGCTGATGTTCCTGGCACTCTAAGTACACCCTGCTGAGGCTATTGCAACCGAGCCCTGCACCCTGTGTGTCTCCTCTCATGTGCCCTTTACAGCCAAATGTCTCCCTTTCACCTGCCTTGTTTTCACCCACTACCCATAGTAATATTAAGTTCCTATCACTCAAACAGCCTTCATGATGCTCACATGCAGATTAAAGGTATAGAAGCAGCTGCTGCTTCAAATAAGCATGTTCCTCCTTTGCCTTTGATAGAATCACAGAATCATTACGGATTGGAAAGGACCTCGAAAGATCATCCAGTCCAATCCGCCTGCAACAGCAGGATCACCTAAACCAAGTCACACAGGAACACATCCAGTCAGGTCTTGAATATCTCCAGTGAAGGAGACTCCACAACCCCCCTGGGCAGCCTGTTCCAGTGCTCCATCACTCTCACTGTG
>VXBP01005118.1:281091-322529 GCA_013400115.1 Rhinopomastus cyanomelas | reverse complement strand
CAACAAGAGGAAGACAGGAGAGAGAAGCAAGAAAGAAACATGACCTAACAGAACAAGGCGGCGTCTGCAGCCCTGCCTGCTCACCCTGCCTGTGCAAACTGCCGTGCTAACTGCCTCACTATGATCCTGTTAGCCTACTCCTGTTTGCCGTGCTCCCCTGGAGGCTCTTACCCTTAAATACTGGAAGGAGAGTCGCACCGAGATTCCTCCCTTCCGGCCGCTGCAAAGCTCCTCGGGAAATGAAGGCGCTTCGCTGCTGCCGCACGGTTTGAATGTGGCGCCGAGACTCCTCCCTGCCGGCTGCTGCAAAGCTCCTCGGGAAATGATGTAGCATTCCCTGCCGTGCTCTCAGCAGCACCAGTCTCTCACCAGCTTTGAAGGACCAGTGCCCAAGAGCATATTTGCCTCTGGCTAATAAAGATGAGGAAAGACGGCATGTGCCATTGCAGGCCAGAAGCACCAGATGCAAGAAGGGCAGCGGGAGGATTTCTAACCAGAGATGGGGAGCGGAGGAGGTGGTGTCTCACTGACTAGCATTTTCAAACCAAGCAAGGAAAATAAACAATCTTCTGAGCACTAAACACATGCATCTCCAAGTAGCAGCATCCCCACTCTTTCTTGTCTCAAACTTGCAATTCCCAGTACCAGAGCTCTTCAAGTGTGATTCCCTGTCCTTCACAGTGCAGCTTCCCCAAGTTTTCCTGTCCCCCTGAAGCTGACCAGGGCACCCCACACCCAGGTACAGTTGGCTGCAGTAGCGAGAACCTGTCTCTGGATGGCAGCTCAGCCCCAAGTTCAGCGCCACTTCTCCCATGTTGGGAGAAACTGCTGCTGCACAGGAATTGCTGCACATCTGGAGAACCTCTGGTGGAGTGGAGGCTTCTGCTGCACAATCTAGGTGTTGGCATTGCCATCACCCGCTCCACTGCGGACTCATCCAGCTCACACAGACACCCACTGCATCCCAATTCACTGCTAAGACAGAGCCCTGCTGATCCCAAATAATCTTGCCACTATGCCCACACTTACATTACCTAAAACCAAAAAAAAAAAACAAAGAAGGAAACCATGCAAGTCTTACCATGGGCTCCAGACATCTACATAACATCCACTTCCACAGAAATCACTTCCCAACAGGATCTGCTTCTGCAGCATTCTCACAGAAGACAGCATTGCAGTAAAAGGATCTTGAAGTTGTTCTTGTTTTCCTCCTTGCTTTAAACAGAAGTGCGGATACAACCTTGTACGTGGTTCAGGAGCAGTGACAATACAGCACTGGAACGGAGCTCCTTCGTGTCAGCAGCTTAATGCCGTAGGCTGGTTTGGAGCATAAGCTGACCAATGACATATTTGGTAGTTTGGTTCCTCCAAGCATTTGGCTATAGCAGGAGATTTGTAGTAGCTTAAGCTCACAGCTGTACCACCTTGTTTGCCCAAGATGATGGCCAAAGAGAGGCCAGGCACCAGCATGTAAATGAGGTTAACCCACACAGTCATCCCTTCCCACCAGCAGACAAGCTGCCCTTTGTGCCTCTTGCACAGAACACACCTACCTGTTTCCACCACTGAAAAAAATAATCCAGGTCAGTAAGGTGGTCAGAGGTCAGGAGACTGACAGCCTGGGCTACATTTATTTAGTTAAGGGTGCAGAAGTTGTTTATATGACACCAGTCTCACACAAATTGTTCTTGATTCTCATTAAAGCCACTGGTTGTCCTAGGGCTGCCTGCCCTGTCAGGCCTCAGTTTCAGCAAAGTTCACCAGATGCTCAGGCTCTTACTCACAGGTTGCATGAGAGAAGAAACTAATGCATTGGGACCACCACATCCTTCCACAGCGCTGTTCCAGCCTTGCTGGACGCAGCAAGTAGGCAATTTCCCCCAACATCTAGTGGCTAGCAGTCTTCCCCACCACAGCACCCCAAGTCTAAAATCATGCCAGACTTGTGTCAGCTGCCACAATCCTCCAGACCTGTGTTTTTTTTTAAATGAGCCCAGATGGCATACCCTCGACACAATGAGCAACTTCTCACCCATCTTCTGGGTTTTGCCCTGTCAAGGCTTTTCCTGACATCCACAGACCTCATATTTGGTCACACAGCAAGACTTCGAGAGTGAGGTTTTACAGAAGCTACCATAAAGGCAAGGCCTTGCTGAAGAACAGGTTGAGAATAACTGCACTGCCAGTGCTCCAAACAAGAGCTCCTCAAGCACACCCTGATTTTAGGCATCTTACAGATCAATGGACCTCAAGCAGAACAAAAAGATAAACCAAGGCAAAGCCAAAGGCAGCTGGGAACAGACTGCCATGCTAGGTCACTGTAAACGAGGACAGAAGTGTGTATTTAAATGTTTTTATTTCAACTAACGCTTTGCCACCATATTACAACACTTTGAATAGCTTGTAATAGCAGTATGATCTCAAAATATAGCAAACAGCTTGCCAAAGCAAGATAATATTAAGTCCTATGGATACAGCGTCTTCCTTCTTTGGCGACAATGCTTCCTTTTATCTGTAAAAATAGTGTTATGTTCCAGCACGTTTGCTGTTCAGTTTACTGAACCCTGCTGTTTAGATAATTTGTCTCTTTCCTTCACAAAACCTACCCGCAATGTAGTACAGTTTTATATCCAACAGCACTTTAAATAAAAAAGTTATAGATTTGATGCAGATTCTTGTAAAAATTATGTTCTAGGTGCACAGAACTGAACCAAGATGCATACAAAAATGCATTCACTTCCATTCGCAGCTGTAACCATGCCATCAGCAACATGCTACCATGTTCCTGTAAGAGGTCCAAGGATGGTGGTATTCTCACATATAGAATAACTTCAAAAAAAACCCAACAAAACAAATAACAAAAAGACCCCTTTTCATAAGCAGCAAGAGAAAAAACTGCTATGCTTCAATTGTAGTCAAAATAGATGTACAAAAAAGCACCATGTACAGAGAATACCAGAGGAAGATCCATCTTCCTAGTTATACATTTCTCATCTAGCATTGTGAGCTGGCCTGCAGGTCCCAATTTGTACTGTAGCTTTTACTTGCAAAGCTAAGGAAGTGGTCAAACCTACAATATGCTTGGCCTATATGACAGAAATTACTGCAGACATCAATCAGAATTGTTTCCATTACAACTCATACCAACCACCTTATAGCCCTCGGGGGTAAAAAAACCCCACACGCCAAGTATCTAAGACGTAACGGAATGAAAACAGCTCCAGAGCAGTATTGCAAGATGCAGGTCTGTTATGAATGCATTTGTGTGAGCTCTTGATAAGTTAAACTTTCCTTTGGGAAAAGAGCACATCTATTGGTTAAAACTCCTCTCCCTGAGAATTTTGATAAGAATTTGTCTTGCAAAGCAAAACAAAGTCATTTGAACTTCAACAGTTCCTTGGCCAACAGCTTTTCAACATGGTCACAGCTGATCTGCTACTCATGCACCCAGGGTGGCAGGTTGGGTTTTTGTTGCGGTTTATTTTTTTTCTTTACGTGGATCAATCCTTTTATACTCGCTTCATTCCTCTGCCCATCAAACAGGCAAACACGGTCATGACCATCTTCGGTTTCACCTCCACGAGATCTTCTGGAAGAGCATAAACTCTGGCACCAATTCTTCTTGCCATGGACACAGCATACCTATTCACCATGGAAAGACAAGCAGGTCAACACGGACTATCAATAATAAACGACAAATCAGCCCATGCCACCTCCACACAGTTTCACCTATTCTCCTCTGTATTAAGAATCAAGATGTGCAGCAGTCCAGTCACACCACAATTAATCCACCTTTTAGTGGTTTCTGATCTTTTGCTGTATTTGTTTTCCACAGTAGAAGAAAGGGCCTTTAATGCACAAACTGACCTTTGAATGTGAAGTCCACTTTAACATTAGAATTGTGATTAATATTTGTTAAAGCTTACAGCATGCATAACCAAGGACTAACCAGCTAACATTTACATGTCCCCTTCTGTTTGCTCTGTAAGTGCAATCAAGTGAGACTATCATTTGCAAGAAACTTTACTGACATTCTGCCACTGTAGAACAGTCACAGAACACACATTTCAAAGACATGCTTTCACAGTTGTACCTGAAACTTGACGCATTGTGATGATTCAATGAGACATGAGACATACAAGGGTTAATTTCCAAAGCCCTGAGTCACCAGCTGAGCACTTTAAGTGCCTGAACAAGCAGGTGAGAAAGAGTATTATTGCCTAGAACCATTTTGGCTGTTCTGCATCTCTCAATAAAGAGATTCCAGTTAACTATTCCCTCCTTCTTTAAGGGCAAAGAGAGCAAAGCAAGTTCAAGAAGCTAAAAGACATGAAAAGATTGAAAACTACAGCAAGAAATGGTGGTAACACCACCTGCAGCCTAAGACCAGCACACCGAAGGAGCACTCAATTCAATGAAAAACAGCTCTGGAGATAGCAAACTTACTTAGCATTATTTTGTTTGTCATCTTCTGATAGCTGGCCAGTCTTTACAAGATCATAGTTGATACAACCAGGCTGTATCGCATCGATTAAATCCACAACTGCCAAGCTCGTGCTAATAGTCTTGTCCTAGAGAATACAGGGACAGAAAAGTAAAGATTAGTGTCTAAAAGCATTCTTAAACGGTACTTCTCAACTCATCGGCTCTGCAACATGCAACAAAACAAGCCAGTCCAAAGCAGCAGGGTCAGTGACTATTCCCAGCTGGACCACAGGGAAAACCAAACTGCTGCTTCACCTTTGGTAACAGTACGAGACTACTGGCAAGTGCTCTGAAAATACAAAGCAGTAACTGATGGGCAAGCAGCAGGTCTGTCCCACTGATTGGAACCCAAGGGAAAGCACTCACCTACAAAAGCTCACCAGCTCCAGCCCACCTGCTTGCCAGCATCGCAGTTCCCACGCATGCCCCGGAGCCTGACCACCCTCTGCCACCCCATCATCTCAATGTATGACCATCTGATCAGCATAGCTCTGCCTGTGCTATTCCCCACCACAGGCCTTGCTAAAAATTCTCCTTCTAGCAGTTTGAAGACACAGGCTGGGGTCATTCTTAGATGCCTCTGGTGTTCTTCCAGTCAAGAAGTATTTTTTTGGGGGACTCCTTTGGATGCAATAGAGGAACCTGCACCTTGAAGTTCTGGATGGAGGTGGACTTGCCAGCTTCTTTCAGGGTCTGGTTTACCCAGCTGACTATAATGTCATCATTAGCTTTCTGACCATCACCCAGGTCTTCAAGGACATTCAGCGTGTACCTGAGAACCAGCAATGAGAACAAGATTAGGCACAGAGCCAGCACAAACCCCTCATGAGCATGCAGCCCAGATGCAATGCAAATCCATGGATGCTCAGAGAGACGTCACATAGTCTCATCTGTGCTTCTTTTCTTTTAAACTTCTCTAGCACGAGGTGAAGAATCATCTATTTTTTCTGAAGTGTGATTTCTGTCACAGATTTAGCCTTTCTAGCCTTTCAAGTCCTTTAACAAGAGCTTAAAGTATTACCTCAACTGCTTCACCATCGATGATTTGCCCCATAGGGGTAACACCATCGGGTAATTGTAAAATGTATGGATCAACTCTCAAGTTAGCATGCTGACCTCTAATGCCAAAGAACATGCTGCTGTTTTGCAGACATACATATCTGGATCACCTTAGAATTGTTCAGAAATTCATAAGAAGACAATCAACTTTATCTGTTATTAAGTTTCTCCTTCTCTCCATTCTAATGTAAAAGGGGTTTATAAAGCAGCCCTAGAAATGTTTCTCCCTCAGTTTTGAATTAAAAATTAGACCATAACAGTTGGGTAAATGGTCCTGGTTAGGGTTTCTAAGCCTTGAACTGGCAAAAGAAAGGTGATCCTGGTCAGCAGAATGTTCAGTTATACCAGTAGGTTCTCCAGAGGTCTCTGCTCCACAAGATCAGCTCTGCTACAGTTTTGTCAAGCTGTGTCTCAGAAACCCCTCAAGGAGAGGTTTTACAATTTTTCTGCTCCATTGCTCCTGCAACAAAAACCTGCCCAAACTCTGTACTCTATTCGGAAGTTTTGCACATTTGAGATGGGTCCTACCTTCTCATCAACTGCCAGACTAAGGCTAGTGTCAGTGTTGGGTTTCCATCATTCAGATCCTGTCCTCCGATGCCAACCAGGGAGAATTTAGCTGGATGCTTTCCCAAGTCTACAGCATAGTTACAGTTTTCAAGCTACACAGGAAGAGTTTAAACAGAAGGTCACTAACACAAATACACTCAACTGGACTAGAAGCCTTAAATAGGAATTTTTAGTGCTCATGGTTTCTTCCAAAAAAGCCTTCTGAAATGCTTACCTTTTTCATATTTGCTCCAAGCTTAGGGTATGGAGGCTTGTTAACCTTATTCCAGTCAACAGGAACTTTGATTTTCTCATATAATTGTAGTATTACCAGTGCATCTTGGAGATCGCTAAGGCAGAAAACATCGATTAAGCCTAACGTTTCGAGATGTAAATGCGCTGACTTTGTCACATCACAAACAATTAATATTCTTTACAGGCTGCTGCAATTTCAACAACCCTAAAAAGCAAAACATTCCAAACGTTTTGCAGTTTTCAGGTTGGGAGAAATGCTCCCTGCATAACATCAGCTAGCTGCTGAGCCACAGCAGCTATTAGCACGGCAATTATCAGCAACAGAGCCAGAGAAGAATTTTGCTGGATAAAAGTGGACACTTCTCTCTACTGACTCCAGGGATGCGGATTATCTTGTCTCCTAACTGCGATGCCTTGGCTAAGCTCTAAAATTAAGTGACATGGAATTTAGTTCCACTTGCTCTAATGCAGTTGCTCAAGGTACTAACTCACATAGGATAGGGGAAAATAAACTGCCTTTAACCCTTAAAGGCAGTTGCTGGCGTGCTCAGAAATCCCTGTGCTACAGGCTGCGAGGAGGGTACAGCAGGTGTCTCCCACTTCCTGCAATCACCCTTTCTCAAGCAATTTGCTCAGCACTGTAGGCAACAGGACACCAGTGTGGGCACATTTCTAGTCTGATCCATTTGGGTCTTTCCCAAGAACCTAACCCAGAACCTACCCATAGAGGTGATTTACGTGGGGGTTCACACCGAGGGAGTTCATCCAGTTGCGGAAGGTCCGTTCCTCACGTGTCTCTCCTAGATGAGAGAAAAAATGTTCATGCAACATCTGTAAACTCAGAACTGTACAAGTTTTTGCACCTCACAAGGTAGGGAGCTTTAAGCAGCATAGCTCATTAATAAGGTTTTCAAGAAAGGGTATATTTTCTATTGCAATTTTTTCAAAGGAAGAAGGTTGCTCTGAAATCCAGTTTTGGATATCTGTTTGAGTTCTCTAGGTTTCAGAAGAACACTCGTTTGGGATTGTCTGCAAGGGAAAGTACCAAGAAGGTCTCTTCACACAGGGGTTAGCTAACTCCTGTGCAGAGCACAAGCTGTAACCCCAGTTCTGACAATGACTAGTGCTCCCAAGAATATCTTGCTGTCCTGTCAATGGCAGAAAATGGCAAAACTAAGGTCCCCATCCTGCCACAGACACTGACAGGCTGCTGGCAGTGTTTCTACAGGTTTGGGCTCCACGTCAGGGTCAGAGCAGCTGAACAGGCTGTCAGGTACCCTTCTCATCTGCAGCAAATGAGTAAACAACCACTGCAGCACTGAAACCTCAAATCATAGGTGTTACTGCAGTGGAGCTACCTCCACTGCGCACAGCCCTCTTGTGACGCAAGTGTTTACTTCAGATTATTCCCCCTCCTGTCAATTTTGTGACTGATATGGCCATCACCTTCCAGAAGGGTCCAGTCGATGTCCTGGTTTTCAGGTTTGGTAAGCGCAGGGTACTTGTTGAACAGGTTGGCAACGAAGGCCAGGTTCAGTTTGGGATTGCCACTGACCACATCAGCTGGCGTGACAAACTGTCGGCAGCCAAGGCGATCTGCCTGCTGAAGCATGTACTCTGCTCTTCTCAAGTCATCCTTCTCCTGCCAGGGATGCAACGGATAAGGAGCTGTCATGAAAAAGACTCAATAGATAGGAAGCTCCTGACTGCTACCTGGGGCAATGTCACAACTCCACCTGCCTTCGTTAGGCACCGCTCACTAATCAAACAGAGGGGCGAAGTATGCATGCTACTCTGTGCTGCTGTGAAATTAACCATCCTGCATTTTCTTGGTGTTTTTTCCAGCAAGGTGCTTTCCAATTTTTTATGCTTTTAGAGGTTGGTGGTTCAAAAGCAGAGTCAGCATGCTCATAAATGGAGCAAAACCACAAGTGATTTCTCAATCATTTATGTTAATCAGCAAGCAGTGATCAGGCCTGCAACAACCACCCATTTAGTACATACCTGAGGCACATATATGCCCACTGACACTTCACACACTCTAGAAATTAAGACACCAGGTTACCCAGATGTCACAGGACAATTATAGGGTATTTGTAGTTCATGCCTGTGCTGTGTGAAGACACAGCAGCCTGAATACTTACGTTGAAACCCGACATGTTGATGTCGATCTGAGGCTCTCCTTCCTTCTGCCCTTTAGGTGCAATTTGATTGAGGAGGTGAAAATAAGCTCTGGAATCCTGAAATAGATGGAAAATTCAGGTCTCCCACAAAACAGCAAAGACACTACAAACATTCATATCAGACTCAGCTTTAAGGAATCACTGTGTGTAACTGGCTTATGTACCTTTACCGAATTACCAAAGTCTGTGAGCTTAATGGTAGAAATCCAGGCAGCAGGAAAGAAAACAGAGGAAAGGTCAGAAATATTTAAGATTAAAACTATGGTTTTTAACAGTTTGAAAGTTGCTGTTACCACAAGCTCTAGTGTCACAGCCTCCTCTCAATGGTTGGAGGAGGGAGTAACCACATGCTCTTTGCTCTCTTGGACCCCACAGCCAGATGCCACAAGGCACTCCTAACCCCTAAACACGGTAGCCATTCCTACTGCCACAGCGACAACGAAAATGGCTCAGTAAAGACAAACTTCAAGCAAAAGGCTGATTACAAGAAATATGAATGTTCTCTTCAGTGCTCACTCATTAGCTAGAATAGCTTAAAAGAGAGAAGGGATGGCCATGAACTAGGAGGTAACTGCAGTAATTATTTACCAACAAGTCCCTTCAGTGTTCAGCACCAAGAAGGACCTCAGCATATCCTGGCAGCCTATGGGTTGCACCAGAAAGACCAACAGCTATTGGCAAAATTGCATGTTTTGAAGTTGGAAATAAGGGTGGCCATAACACACAGTGGAGCTCTGGGCTCCTCATGCACGTCAATTATCTATCTGCTCTTTTGTTACCCCAGTAATTTTTTAACCTGGAGTCCACTTCAGTTCTCTTTCTCCTCCCCAAAACCACTGGCCATGTGAATGAGCTGCAGGAACCTCCAGAGACCAGTACAAAAAGTCTACACTGACCAGGAATCACCACCCTCCATCTCACTGGTGCTGAGAGGAACACCACGCCCTCACATCTGAAAAGAGCTGTAAGAGCCCCCACTCCCATTTCTGTTCTGTACAGGGTGGAGCATAAGGGGTCGTCTTCCTTTCCTCTCCTGAGCCCACAATGTTTTGGATGACATGACATCACCTGTCAAGACTGTGTGGAAGTCAAGCTCTCCAGGGATGCAGTTAAGCATTTCATTCTGTCTGAGTGAGTTGTGTGCCCTTGAAAATGATTTCCATCAAAAGAGACAGATTAAGAATACCTCAGAACATGAGGTGTCCCATTTTCCTACTTGATTAAAACATGCAACTACTTTGCAGCACTAAGTTCAGGGGGCTAAACCTCATGGCAAGATAGAACAGCACTGTGGAACCTTAAACACACACCAGCCATAAAATCCCTGTTGAGCCCACACAGTGTATTAAGGCTAAGGAAGGTCCTGTCTGTGGCTGAAGGGCCTCATTTACACACGCAAACACAGCTCTGACTATCTCTCAGCCTCTTCCAGGCACGTGCAAATCACTTCCCATACCTTGATATCAGAGCTGAAGTTATTGATTTTGTGCCAGCCTGCGTTTTCCAAGTGGAAATTGGCCCATCTTAGGAGCAGCTCTTCTGGAGATAGTTTCATAAGGTCCTCCAGAGTTTCACCATCACGAAGTAAGGCAGCCAGCGCTAGAAGAAAAATGTTTGTGATGAAAAGGAAGGAGTTGTCAAGATGCATGCCAGGATTAGAGCTGCAGAAGCATTTCAGGGTGAGAAGGGGAGGGACAATACCAACTACTGATTAAGTAAAAACATGGGTATTAGCAGACTTTTCTTGCATTGGTTGTTACACAGATAACAGTGCCAGTGATCTAGAAAACTGGGTGTAAAATACATTTCCCATTTTCTTGTAGAATATGTACGACCTCTGCTACACCAATGCACAGCAAGGAGGACTTTGGGGTAACCAAGTCATTGTGAACACATTCCCAAAGAGCTAAAGATCATTTTTTGTTGTTGTTTTTAGTTCCCCGTGAGGAAGATGTGCAGCTACACCACTTACACCTATGGCTGAAGCACTCCAAGAAAGCCTGCGTAGCCTGAGGCATCACAAGCCAACAGGCTCACTCATGCTGCAAGGCTTGAGCCAAGACGCATCTTGACTTACAAATGTCTGTTCAGCCAGTTCTCCAAGGCAGGGACGCGTTAACCAGGATGGCACAATGCACCCATCTCACTCTGCTGCACAGCTACAAACAGGCCAGAGAGCAATGGGCTTGGGAAATCCCCTGATGAACCCAAAGGCAAGTACATTCCTTTCAGCCTCAGAAAGGAGGAAACAGGCAGTGATGGGGTTGAAGATGACAGGAAAATCAATGCAGTGTTCATGCTTTAGAAGTAATCACTAATAGCTTCATTTACCTTCATTTCTGCTGAGCTCAATGTCTGCAAACAAGCCGATCTTAATGATCTGCCAGAGAAGCCCAAGGACCAGGTGGGGTTTCCCTTCCCTCAAGTCCTCTGCACCAATGTTAACAACATGACACCCGATGGCAGATGCAGAATTCAATGCCAGGTTCAGGTTCTCCTGCGAACAACACAGCCAAGTGAGACAAAATCAGGGGAGATGCTGCTTTGCCTTTCATCCAGCACCAGCAGGGTGAAGATATCCTCTTTGTTCTTGCTTCAACAGCAGCAGCTCAGAGCAAATGCTCCCAGCCGCTCTCCAGCTGAAGTTATACTGTGGGGGCAGCAGGCTGAATCAATAAGAACTGAACTAGGCACCAGGGTTTAATTACAACTTCTGGTATTTAGTTTCAGTCTCTGAGTTCAGTGCATCTAGTGGCATCAACAAGGATAAGACTAGAGAAGTGTGACTTTAGACACACATGCGCGTGTAGGCATCTCTCAGAAATAACCTGCTTTACTATGAAACGACTCATAGGTAGCCAATAACCACATTGTTTTAAAAAGGCAGCACTGTAAATAATCACTGCAGCAGGTGCCTCTAGCATTGCAGCTCTTTTACCCTTTTGGTCATCATTTAGTATCTTTCTCTTTTGAGCTGTGCGTGGAGCACCATCAGTTGTGCTACTAAACCATCTTTAATACAAATGATAAAACTCGCTCCTTTCTAGAGCTCCACAACAATGCCTCCAGCCACCGTGTTGTTTCATTACTTCCACCTGAATTTCCACTAAACTACACACGTGTACTATACCTGAATGATGAATGGTGTGAGTTTCTTCTTGTTAATTGCTCTTTCATCAATTGTGTCCGGAACAGAAAGATTGATCATTTTGCTGACAAGAGGAAAAACAGTATTTGAACAATGTTTAGCATTTAAGCCAAACTCAACTCATGGCTACAATCCTCACCACAGAACATTTCCTTTTGCCTATTTGGTTTTGAGCCTTCTTGTTTTGAAAATTAAGGTTGTGTAAATCAGAAGTTAGTATTTACATTCTCAGGAATGTATTTGTAACTAATAGCTAAGCCTGAAACCTTAAACACATTACTGGCCACTACTGATGCCAGCTGCTGGAGCAAAAAGAACACATGAATTATTTACAGCACAGTCCCTGAACTAGCGAAGACTCATTGCTCTGTTGACACCCAATGGAGATTCTGCTAAGACAACACGCTTCCTCCTATAGTAAAGGTATACTGCTGCTGGCAAGAAAAGCTACCCCAAAAAGACACACACACAGAGCTCAGGTGAGGCACTTGAGTGCAATTAATTCATGGTCAATAGATAACACACCAAGTTTTTACTCTTTATTACTGATACTATTAACTGTATATGATTATTATTTAAATTATTAAATACTTCCTATCAGTTCAAAAGACCTGGAGTACTGAACACCTGAAATACTTGAAAGTGGACAAATAAAAAAAATAAATCACAAGCTAAAGAAAAAAGGCAATGGGAAGCCTATTAAGCACCTTTTGCATATTGATAGTGTCTCACCAAAATCCCAGGATGATCTAGTTCTCCAGTATATTAATTTACTTACAATAAAAATAAACCTAACACCACCAAAACCCACAAAAAGAAAAGAAAACCCATACACAGAAGGTAGCTGGCGTTTACCAGTCCTAGATTCCTTCTGTTTTCAGCACACAGCAAAATAAGTTAGTAAAGAAACTTAGTGTAGCTATCATCAAAAGAAACAAAAACACTTCCAGAAAGTCCATTTTGGGGTTAATGAGCAAAGTCGCTAGCGGTCCCACAGAGGTGACTCTGTCTAAACAGTCAAGAAAACAGACTATTTAATCATAGAATCATTTTGGTTGGGAAAGACCTTCAAGACCATTGAGTCCAACCATTAATCTAACAGGACCAAGCCTACCACTGAACCATGTCCTTAAGCTCTCCACAACTTTTGAACACATCCAGGGATGGTGATTCAATCTCTCCTTGTGCAGCCTGTTCCAATGCCTGGTGACTCTTTCAAGAAAGTCTTCCCTAAGGTCTAACCTAAACTTCCCCTGGTGCAACTTGAGGCCATTTTCTCCTATTTTATAACTTGGGAGAAGAGACCAGCACCCATCTCTTTGCAATCTCCTTTCAGGGAGTTGTAGACAGCAATAAGGTCTCCCTTCAGCCTGCTTTTCTTCACACTAAACAGCCTCAGCTCCATCAGCCGCTTCTCACAAGGCTGGTTCTCCAGACTCTACATGAATCTTGTTGCCCTTCTGTGGACCCACTCTAGCACCCCAACATCCTTCTTACAGGTGCCCAGAACTGAACACAGTATTATATGAGGTGTGGCCTCACCAGTGTTGAGTACAGGGGAAAAATCATTTCCCTACTCCTGCTGGCCACACTATTTCTGACACACGCCAGGAATGCTGTTGGCCTAACATGTATGTCTGTCCCCAAGCTACACATCATCATGCTGTGTCTGCACCAGGCAACTTCTGCTCCCACAAGACACCTTCTTCCCTTCAGCAAATTCAGTCTCAAGCCCCAAAACACACTACACAAAAATATCAGCTTGTAAAGTTGGCATCAAAGCTGAAGCATCACACAATGACGATGAAAGGCTGGGTGACTGAGCCCTTTTTTTACACATGCAAAACATTATGCAAACACACAAGTCACAAAACCAGCCTATAACAGGATGAAAATTCCCCTAACTACAATTACTGGAAGGTAATTGGTGAATTTTTTTTTAGTAAAATTCCAATTCATGAGCCATCATGACTTACCATAGCACAATCCCATCGCCCACAGCTTTGAACAGGTCATCTGTATTTGGGTTCATTGGAATAACATGTCTACAGTCAGGATCATTTTCCAGGGCTTTGTTTATCCAGTTTACAAAGGCATATTTTTCTTCCTCTAAGACAACCAATTGTAAATTAAATCAGGCTTATTTATAACATAGCAAAGATTTACCTAGAAGAACCAATATACAATAACCCAGGAAAATAAAAGCTCCACTATCACACTATTTTTTTAGTCACACAAATTTTAAAGAAATTAGTTTCATTTCCAGTTACCAGAATATTCCTGTTAATTACTTGTTACTCAACAACTGTATGATAGTCAGTTGTGACACAAGGACTTCATCAGGCACAATTAACCAAACAGAGGCACATACATCTAATTTATACACTGCTAATTGCATTACTCTCTAATTCTGTCCTGCTCTCGCCATTCCGTGAGATCGCTCAGCTACCTAAGAACAGAGCAGGGCAGCAGCAATCTGCTATTTTTGGCACATGGCCTCCAGTCACCCAAGAGAAGAGCTGTAAGGTAGAGTAGTACCTGAGTAGGAGTGCTGTGTCCCCTCACTGGAGAGCTCAGAGGTTCCTCCGATCGCACAGATTCCTTCCTTCCGGTTAATTGCTTTTCTGAAGGTTTTAGCGATATCACTGCTCTTCACCTCTTGGAAAATCTACAATTTAAAGTATCATTAGACAAGAAAAACTCATCTTCACAAAATGAAAGGATCACTGAAGAAATTATTTCTTCTCAACTTCAAAGCAAACTTTGTATTACTACAATAAGCAAACGTGAAGGGTCCAGCAAGGGTGTCGTGGGATTAAATTTTACACCAATAGCGGACATAGTTGTCCCACTCAAACACAAAATAGTGCTAGTGTCTGCTGAAACAGAAGCATCAGGCATAAAATACCTCACACACCTTTTTGTGTAGATTTCAGGAGACCACAAGGAAAAAAACCTTGAAACTTTGCAGCCTGAGAGCAGGGACACATGCAGCAGTTTCCACAGGACCAAAGTCAAGAAAGCTGTTGTGCAATTTTAACCTCTCAGTGCTCATGTGACTGTGACATAAACTCACACAGAGGACTTTATCAGCAATGCAAGAAACAATTCTCCCTAAGTGTGCGACAATAATGTGTGATGATGACTGCTCCAGGTAAGGATTCCCCCAATCCTGGGGGCTTGGGCTGACAAAAAACACCTTCACACATTTGAGGGCGGAAGAGATGCTTCAGGTTACTCGTATCATTTGCACAGGTTGTGTCTTATTGGTAGGGGGCCTGAGGTCCCACAGAACTGAGCAACTATTAGAAGAAAATTCACTAAATGGCTTGAAAGCCTATAGTAGCCTCTCAGAACTTTAAGAACCGAGTTACAGTCATGCTGAAAACAGAAACGAACCAGCTCACTAAACACTACCCAGAAAGAGGACGAACAATCATTGTAAAGCAGACAAAGTGCTTCTGTTAACAAGAGAGATGGGTATTTGTCTACCTGGCTGCACAGGGGTCACTGGAGTGCTGAGCTGTCATGCCTTTACCTTCCCCATCCCTTAAACACTAGGAAGTTGGCATAGTTACACCAGCTACAAATGGCACACAGAGGTTCTGCTCATCCCAGTGATCAGGCAGAGCTGAGTGAGAGTCCAACTGTTTGAGGTTTTCTAATTGGTTGTAAAGATGAGGATTTGAATACAGATTTATTGATTAATATCTGCTGTTAATGTCTACAAATATTTGAGGGGTGGGTGTCAGGAGGATGGCACTGGGCTGTTCTCGGTGTCATGTAGTGATAGGACAAGGGGCAATAGTTGTAAGCTGGGACATAGAAGGTTCCACATCAACCTGAGAAGGAACTTCTTCACGGTGAGAGTGACGGAGCACTGGAACAGGCTGCCCAGGGGGGTTGTGGAGTTTTCTTCTCTGGAGATGTTCAAGACCCGACTGGATGTGTTCCTGTGTGACTTGGTCTAGGTGATCCTGCTGTTGCAGGCGGATTGGACTAGACGATCTTTCGAGGTCCCTTCCGATCCGTAATGATTCTATGATTCTATGATTTGCAAAGAACTTATGTGGTGTTATGCTGAAGTACCATGAAGTCACTTGTCCCTAACCCCAAGTGAATTCATGCCATCCTTTGTACCATAAACCTCAGCAAAAGTGCTCAGTCAGAAAACAGCAACACTCCTGTTTGTAAAATTCCTACAATCATTGCTTCTACTGTATAGCTTAGTTGCCCATAAGACATTTCATGGATCATTGGTACTGTTCAACTGTGACAGATTTATTTCTTCCTTCCTAGTGCAAAGCTAAGGTTATGGACAAGCTCAAACCAACAGCTAAACCATGCACCCAGCATGCAAGTGTTCACAAACTACAGACAGACTCCAACTTACTAGTTGACTCCGAACTCAAAAAGTTCAGAGGGTCTGAAAACAATAAAGGAACAGAAGATGAAGGTAAAATAAGAAATATAAATAATAGTTGACATAAAACCAGCTCCCTCAACGTACTGCATGTACTTTTATTATTCTTTCAGCATTCAATCTGAAACAGATGAAGGGATGGATACTCAATCAGTATCTCAAAAGAGCTGTGCTTTTCTAAGGCTAAAAACATTAAACTTTGTGACCTAGGTCTAGCCTTTCTAGCTGAAGGCCAGACCCATCCTCCAGCTTCTCCTTATTCCTGTTCTTCCCTTTTAAGGCAAAAAACAGATCTGAGTTTTCCTAGATCAGCATCTAGGACTAATCTCCAAGTGCATCTAAATCTTTAGCAAACACCTATAGTCCCATTAAACTGAAAAGGGAAATTATGCTTCTTCACCGGGGAAAAGGCATTAATCCGTGTATCTGGAAAAATTAAATAGCTTCCAGTCAGTACTGTCAGCTTGGAGAACTGGAAGTCTCTTTTTCCAGTGTCATCTCATGTGGAAATGACCTTTTGAAGTTTTAATACAGGAAAAGCATTTGGATTCTTCTTGGTTTTTTGTTTAAAACCCAACATATTTTCCCTCTGTGCAAATCTAAAGGCTGCTACTTAACAGCACAAAAGGTTGGCTAAATGCAGAGATTTGTCCAAAGAACTGATCTTTAAATGGCAAAAACTTCAATGTGATCAGTTTGCAGAAAGAAAAGTAGGATTTGGATAAGTGGCCAAGAAGCTAGTTCAAATCTTTATACCCCTTTCCTAGAGTTGTCTAAAAGGGGACCCCAGGCTGATAGAAATGCAGAAATACCACTTACATAGACAAACTCTTCAAAACTAATCTTCCCATCTTTATTCTTGTCACCATCAATCATGAGCTTCTGGATGATTTCTCTCACTTTGTACCCAGGGAGAGGCAGGTTGGCTTCCTTAAAGAGCTCGTGCAATTCGTAGTCACAGATGAACCCATTGCTGTTGAGGTCTGGGAAAGAAAAGAGGTAGGAGAAGCTTTTAGAAATGTGCCAGTACCCCAAACAGAACCAATGCCCAACAGCAGGGCAGAAACACAGCCCTCATGCTCAGAAGTGCTTTATGGAGAGAAACCTGAGCACTGGGGACATCTACAAGTCACAGGGGAGGAATCTGCTGGTGTGGTCTGTGGCAGCACACCTCTTTTGGGGCCACATGGTGCAGAGCATTCGTCTTCACTGAAGAAAGGATCTGTGAAAGACGAACACACAGCAGTAGGTTCATATGCCAGGCCCAAGCAGTACACTGCTCAACAGACACCACTGAGAACACCCCAGGGATCTCAGGCACACAGCAAACACACAGTCACATCCTCAGCGAGGGCCCCAGCACAAGCAGCGAGATCCCTCCAGCTTTGAGCGACAGCAGCCTCAAAGCAGAGATGACAAGGAAGGTTCTGGGCACAGCTGACCAAGTCTCTTGTATAAGTTTTACAACAGAGCATCTGTGTTTTCATACATGATCTCCAGAGCATTTCTTCTTCCATCTAACCGGGGCAGCTGGCCTTGTTGCTTCTTGGTTTGAACTGCAAACTCTGTCAGCTCTGCATTTGTGTTTTCATCATCTTGATAATGGTATTATCCATTTATCATTGACAGAACATTGCAGACAGATATTTGAATGCTGTCCAAGCATGCTCTGCAAGGACATCTGCTATGACAGTCAACCCCTGGGCCCCAGCACACTTCATAAAGACATTATCACCTACTAGATTTAGCAAGAAAGAAAACAGGAAGTCTAGCACAAATCTAGCTCCACACACCAACAGATCCCAACACCTTTGGGGATGTCATCATGGCTATTGACTACACAGGACAAATTCAGCAGCTCTAGACATTCTTCAGACAAGTGAGATTTTGCTGCCTGCACGGATAGCCATGGTTTGGGTGACTTGTTCCTCAGGAAGCACTTGACCAGGATGGGCACAGAGCACGGGTTGCAGCATGCCTGGTACCCAGGCTTCAGCAGAGTTGGGTCCAGGAGCTGTCAGACATTCAGGCAGTTGAATGGCCTAAATTCACATCCCAAGGCATAAGCATGACCGTCTAGTATGTTCAGAAAGACAGGGATCAGGACTACTGTGCTGTACCCCGCTGAATAGTGATGTTAAAATCCCTTTGCTGTAGACAAGTGGTACAGACAGCCCAGGGATGTTTATTCAGCACTTGAGCTATTGTCTGCTCCCAAGGGCTGGGGATGTGGGGCTGTACCAGCCCTGGGTTACTGCTGCTGCCTGGGAACACCTGGATGGGCTCATGATGTGAAGATTTGGCAGTCTCAAACATTTCATGTGCTTCGCTGCAAAGTCAAACAGTGTCTGTACTGAAAACATCAGCCAAACCCTTCAATGCTAAATGAGAGCAGACTTTGCCTGCATTACCTTCTCCCGGTGACCGCCACAGCTCCTGGCACTGTGACTGGGCACTGCCGAGAGCAGCTCACCACCACCCACTGTCAAAACCACACCACGCCACAAGGCACCCAGCTGCTGTTCTGCCCATATCCCAAACAGGAGGACTTTTCTGCTACTTGTAAGACAGCAGCCTGTCCCTAAGGCCATAAAGTCAAATTCCACTCAGGCCACAGCTTCTGCTGCCCAAACACCCTCACAGAGTGCAGGCTGCTGCCGGGTCCCCAGGCTGCACCATGGAAAAGCTGTGTCAGCCCCAGTATTTGCTTTTGTTTTTGTTCAAGAAAGAAGGAATCGCACACCACAGCCACTGGCATCAGTATTTATGCTTAAAGAGAGAGACTTTCAATTAGAAAACAATCAGGATAGCTCTCAAGCATCTTTTTATTTAACAAAGTTTTCAAGCCTATTAACATTCAATGAGGTGACAATGGTGGTTTTAAGTTTCGTTTCACAGCCCTGTTCCAGCAGGCAGGATGCCCCATTGCCACGCAACCTTCTCATTCCCCAGATTCATGAGACTTTAAAATTGTTTTTACAAGAAACCTAAACTCGAATGCTTAGTGGCAAAATTCCAAAGTAACACAGAGCAAACCTGTACACCCTCCTACAATTCAATCCCTGGTCTCAATCTAAAGAACAAATTTCCAGCGGATTAATAAACACCTTAAGCAACCTTATGAAACATCTGTGTTTACAATACTGCCTATGAAATAAAGTTGTTTGGGCCAATTACTAATGATAGCAACAGGTTGTTGCCTGGCCTTTGATTTTAGAAATTTATCTAAAAAAATAAATTCAAGCTTACAAAGGCAAGTTTTGTCCATCAGCAAACTATTTCCCTTCTAGATAAATTACAGCCTCTTCTGTTAGCTTTCTTGTTACTAAATCTGACCCCACAATATGCAACTATTCCCCACCTCATAGCCAGTGAAGAGAGTGAGATAAGACAGAATTTGCCAATCTCCAGGACCTGTGGACCCAAAGCCCTTTGCTTTCACCCTCAGCATGCCTACAGCAAACACTCAAACCTCTGCCACGCTGCCAAATTAAGCAGGTAAATCCAGAAACACTTGCTCATCACCACTTCCAATAAATCCACCACCTAAAAACTACAGTTTACGTCTACCCAAAAAATAGTAGGCAAAGGGCAGAGAAAAATAAGTCTTTAAAATACGTATTGTATCCTTGACAGTTCAGTCCATGGTGGTTGTGACCTTCAATCAGATTTGGCAGAAGTTTTCCTTTTGTCATTTCTAGCTTAAACATTCAGCACGATTTCTTAACCAGGCCTGCGTGTACCGTATCTGAGTCTCTTCAGAAGCAAAAGCAAAAACACAAAGATGCATCTCATGAGGCAAAAACTCGTTGGGCGAGACAGCAGGGAACCAAGTTCCAGAGCCCCATCTCTTACATTGCACCTTGGAGGAATCCAGGTGTACAAAGGATGCTTAAACCTGTTTAGAACTCAGTTCTGCATAAGAAGCCCTGTGTGTCTTTTAAGGCTATAATCTCATTCAAGGAATTTATCTCCAGCCTTGCATTTATGTTGGTTTGCTTGCAGAACAGAAACTATAACTTAAAACTGATGGAAATGCAACTGAAGCGCTACCCCGAGCCATTGTCTGGTCCATCCACACTCGCTCAACAGGTCTCAGTCTCTGGCTGAAAGAATCATGTCTAGCTGCAGGACAGATCAGAAATTTACTGGAGCAGTCTGGGCCCATATTTGCTCACTCTGAGGGTTTCGTTCACTCTTAAAAAGAAGTATATTCCCAGTCCCCCAGATATGGCTAATTCAGAGAAGGGTTATTTCTACTTGCTAAAAAAAAAAATAAAAAATTACCAGCTCTGCTGCACTAGAGGCATCTGAAATGCACACTCACGTGTGCATGCAGCTCAGGAACATGGTACCAGAAAGGTGCTGCCCATCAGGAGGAGCTGCACACCAGTACCAGGCTCAGACAGGACAGATGGGACACAGTCAAGTGAGAAGGACAAACACACTGTTGAGTAATGTACCACAATTCACTCCAAACCCTTGGGTCTCAGGACGTAAGCTCTTCCAACTCATAACAACATCCCAAATACCCATCTAGAAGAGTTACTGCTTCATAGTGTCCTTGGGAAAAAGATTAATCACTGATTTACTACACAGATTAAAGAGCATGTCTATCCTTTGGGACACTTTGGGAGTGTGATTTATGAGTGAGAGAGGTCTGTTGGCTCAACTGCAAGACCCCATACCAAGTTACTGTTTTTGCAGTAAAATTGCCCTCATTTTGAGTTTTAAATTTGTTCTTCTGTGAGCAAGAAGTTAAGTCTTACAGCCTGGTGGATATTCCAGCCCATGGTTTTGAGTTGGATGTAACTTTAACTAGTGATTGTCTGTGGGGTGGAATACGGACCCATTCTAGAATCATAAAGTCAGCAAGGTTGGAAAAGCCCTTCAAGATCATCAAGTCCAACCACCTACCTTACAACCCCTGACCACTAAGCTATTTCCTGAAACGCATCAAAAGCTTTTGAACAGGCCTAAGACCCCCTACACCATAGCATAACCACTTCCCACTGTCTCTGTCCCCTCTCTGTACATTTGATTGTAGTACCAAAGTAGCAACATTTTTAAAAGTATGTAAAAAAAATTATTAAAAAGTAAAACACCTTTTCAGCACCAACAAGTTCTATAATTATTCCCAGCATTACCACAGACCCACCATATGGTGCCTTGCTGGATGGATGTCCTGCAACACAGCCAGACTTCAGATGGAAAGTGGTCTAAAATCCCTCTCTAATAAAATCTGAAATGGTATTAAACAGCCAGAGAGGCTGTCAAAATAGAAGCTATCCCAAATGAAATCCTTCGGCGTATAGCCCAGAATTACGAATGGAAGAAAGCAAAATTGTTTTAACAGACAAGCTGCAGCTTGAATTCATTATAATCTGCCTGATGGAAGGGAAACTATAGCACATCTGAAGTTTCCTATTTCTACTGAAAGATGCATGTGTGCCAGCATACTACACCTCGAAAGGGTCACGGTGGTGATGCACAGCAACATCTTCTGCCTATAAGCAGGTGGCACAGCAAAGCCACAATGAACAAAACCCAAAAGCTGCTTCAAGCTCTGGCTCAGCTTCCTCCTGACAAGTACTTAAAATAGCTTAAATAACAGGATGCGAGAAGGAAAAGTAACCCACATGCTTCCTTTTAAGGCTATATGCTCGGCAGGACCCGCTCCAGCAGGATCACAGATTTGCCTTCAGCTAACATTTCAGTGTTGTTTTCCCACCTTGCAGCACTGAACAAAGAGTTCAGCTGGCTTATGATTTTTAAGTACTTAACGTTTCCAGAAAAGATGCTTATCGCTGCTGTTGGAAGCAAGGAGAAGGAACACAAACAAACAGCAATTCTGAAGATTTTGTCCTGCCGTGCCCCTCCCTTACCAAGGCCCACTGTTTGGCCAAGTCCATATACACACACACCACACCTTTCCTCCTGAACAAATCCTGAGATAGCTGGGCTTTGCAGCAACCTTCTCCAACTAATCTGCAGACCGTTCAAAGCCAGATCATTCATTTATATCCCACTTGACTTTTTCAATTGATGAAATGCTTTTTTCCCCTAATGCTTATACCCCATATAATTACTTTTTAAAACATACGGTAAAATCCTTTCCCCCCCCCGATGCTCTTTTCCACTTGGATCACTTCCAATACAAACACCTGGTTGCAGAAGAGTCTGTAGATGGTGGAATCCTAACCTGGGAGATGCTTGTCTGAGCTGTAGCTGACTTCAGTGCTAACTTGAAACTATTATTTCTCACCTGTGGACTGCTTCTAGTAAGCAGCAGGTAGTATGTGGGACTCCTGCCTTTTGCTGGATGTTGGAGAACAGCACACCGGCTGCACGGGAGAGGGAACACCTTCAGGTGACATGGACAGCAAGTGGTGACAGAGCACACAGTCACACACCTCTCTACCTTTGAGTATCACCAGCCTTGATCTGGTTGCATAAAGAAATGCTGGTGAAATACCAGACTCTCCTGGTCTGAGTTAGGATAGAATTATTCCTATTCAGGGATTTTACTTTTCAGTGAAGTCTCTTGCTTTCTGAAATGAAAGGCGTATTTGTGTAGACAGCATCTACTAAGGACTAGAATACAGAAAGGCTACTGCTTATGCTTGCTTCTATAGAAACCAAGGTCACTGCTCTATCTTGGGTAGCATGTTGGAGGTGCAGTCAGAGGCCGCACTTGTAGGGAGCAGCAGATAGGACAGTTTAGGGGCCCTAAACTGACCAACAAGTTCTTTCCATCCCATAGATGTCCTACGAGGTATAAAGTTTAGAGACCACAAGGGTCTGTCTCTCTTCTTTAACAGATAGCAACTGAGTTCTCAGCCACTCCTCCTAAGACCTGTCCTCCAGGTCCTTTACCAGCTTTGTTGCCCTTCTTTGGACCCATTCCAGCATCTCAACTGTCCATTCTGCCTTTGATCCCAATCTGTGCATGCCTGAATCCAGTTACTATCTGGTGGTGATTCCGGTAGGGAATCCCTCAGTGTCTGCCTTACAGCATTCAATAGTGATGGCAATGCAACTGAATCATAGAATCATTAAGGGTGGAAGAAATCTCCAAGATCATCAACCCCAACACCACCTTGCCCACTAAACCATTTTCCCTAGTGCCACATCTACACACTTTTTAAACACCTCCAAGGACTGTGGCTCCCCCACTTCCTTGGGCAGCCTGTTCCAATATCTGACCACTCCTTCTGTGAAGAAATTCTTCCCCTGCTACAACTTGAGGCCAATTCCTCTTGTCCTATCATTAACAACATGGGAGAAGAGACCAAATCCCACTTCTCTACAGTCACCTTTCAGGTTGTTGTAGACAGCAAGAAGGTCTCCCTTCAGCCTCCTTTTCTCCAAAGCAAACAACCCCAGTTCTCAGCCACTCCTCCTAAGACCTGTCCTCCGGGTCCTTTACCAGCTTTGTTGCCCTTCTTTGGACCCGCTCCAGCACTCCAGCATCTCAACGTTCTTGCATTGAGGCGCCCAAAACTAAACAAAATACATAAGTTCTCACTGCTGCTGAGTACAGGGCACTTCTCTAGCACTGCTGACCACAGTATTTCTGATGCAGACCAGGATGCTGTTTGCCTTCTTGGCCACACTACTGGCTCATGTTCAGCGGGCTATCAGTCAGCACCCCCATGGGCCCTTTTCTGCTGGGGTGTGTGTGAGTGGTCTATATTGGTTTTGTATATATTTCTATTCCATAAGCCCCGTCTCCCTTATTCCCTTACTCTTTCCCCCTTGGAAAGGTAGAGGAGTTAATAGAAAGCATCTGTCATTTGTCTAGCAGCCAGCACAGCCCTAGCCCTTGGCACACACACCTTTGAAGTGTCATCAACCTGCATATCCAGAGCAGGATTTTGACCCAAGCTGGAGTTAAATCAGATTTCCAGGAAACCAATTCAGCCATGCATTGGAGTGGGCCACATCTTGGTGAGCAGAAACCACCCCATGAGACAATTCCTACTCCCCATATATCTCCTTTATGACATCCTAGAAGCTAACCAGTTGCACTTTGCTATGAGCATCAACTTCAGCTGTATTCTGAGTCTTCTAGGTAGTAGTGAGACGAAAGAAAAGCCTCATTTTAAATAGCTGCCTTAGTGTACTTAGTGTAACTTCTCTTCACTTTCACTAGAAATTGTATCAGAAGTTTCCCGTGAAAATCAGTCACCCAATTTCTGACCAGTTCTATATCCTAGGGCAAATGTATATTCTTTAAGCAATAGAAAAAATTACAGGATCAAAGACACTGCTGACACACACCCCACAGCAGTGCTTGTAGGTATGTCCAGGTATTATTGAGAAATGTGGTAATTAGCCTCAGTTTTGGCACTGCATGTATCATTAAAAATAAACCAGGGACCCATTCCCTGAGGAGGGTGAGCACACCAGAGGGCTGTGCTGTCATCCAGCACAGACAGGCTGGAGAGTTGGGCAAAGAGTAACCTCATGAAATTCAACAAGGCAAGTGCACACTTTGCATCTGGAGAGGAACAACCCCATGCAGCAGTATAAGTTAGGGGTAGTCCTGTAGGAGAGAAAGATCTTTGAGTCCTAGCAGCCATGATGTTGACCATGAGCCAGGAATGTGTCCTTGTTGTCTAGCAGTTCAAAGGTATTCTGGGCTGCATTAACAAGTGTGTGGCCAGTACGTCTACAGAGGTCATCTTTCCTCTCTATTCTGCCCTGGTGAGGCTGCGTCTTGAGTGCTATGTGCAGTTCTGGGCTCTCCAGTTCAAGAGAGACAGGGAACTACTGGAGAGAGCAGAGAGCAACAAAGATCACTGGGACCTGGAGCACCGATCTTATGAGAGAAGACTGAGAGGGCTGGGACTGTTTAGCCTAGAAAAGATTGAGACCAAATCCATTTCTATAGATGTCAGAAGGGTGGGTGTAAGGAGGATGGAGCAAGACTGTTTTCATCTGTGCTCAGTGACAGAACAAGCAGCAGTGGACACAGAGGGAAGATCCATTTAGATAAGAGGAAAAACTTCTTTACTGTGCAGGTGACAAAGCCCTGGAACAGGCTGCCCAGAGAAGCTGTAGAGTCTTCTTCTCTGGATACTAAAAAACCCACCTGGATGCAGCCCTGTGCAATGTGCTTTGGGCAGTCCTGCTTTAGTTGGGCATTAGACTAGGTGATCTCTAGAAGTTTTTCCTAACTGCAACAATGCTATGACTCTGTCTCCTAAAACAAACCAAACTTGTCATGGGTTTCTGTGTTTCCAGTACAAAGGCAGCCAGATAACCTAATCTTGATCATTTCCACACACACTAATGACAAAAAGCCACCACATTCCAGACAGATTAATCGTGTTAAGTTTATCCAATGACCAAAGAAGTTGCCTGCATCCCAGCCTTATTGAGGTTTGCTGCATTCAAGGCAACAAGTACAATGGTCACTTAGGTCCTGCTGGAGCAGCTCCTTTCCACCTGCTGGAAAAGTCCAAGGAAGAATGAGACAGGAAAGCAAAATGCCTGAGATGCAATTTGAAGCAAGTCCAAACAGGGAGTCACTTGGTTTGAAATCCCTGTATCTCCTTGCAGATTGCAAACTTAAAGCAAATGAGAATTGCAAGAGCTGCCCTGCTCTAGAGGGCAGTTCACCCATTACAGATAGGTGCAGATTGGTAGCCACCTCACATTACCAGCACTCAAACAATCTCAGTGTCCATTTAGGAAAATGAATCTGTCCTTGTGCAACTTGTTCCCAGCCAGTGCCAGTCCAGGGTGTGGTTCACCAGCTGTGCACGCTGACCTCAGCCCACACTGCTGCATTGCACCTCCCAAGCTGCCCCTCCCTGGCTTCTCTCTGATCCAACAAGCCTTATCGGGAAATTAAAACAGCAGAAAACAATTTTCTCCATTATGTCAGTTTTCTGCCTGTTTCAGCTTCCTGAAGCAGCCTGCCAGAGGCTTCTACAATGCCAACACAGAGGAAAGCTGGAGGGCAGGCAGTGCAGTTCACGCTGTGCGAGCCCAGGAGCATCATAGACAGATGAGGGAGGTGAGAACCAGAAGAAGAAATAAAGCCACCAGAGGGCAACACACAAGCGCTGTAGCCACAAAGCATCTTATTTTCATCCCAAGAGATCATTGTTTCACAATGGCCAGGTAGGCAGACACTATGCAGGTTTTGCCTGCAAAGCCCACCACAGTGCCTCACACTCACCTGCACAACCAGAAACTCAGCACCAACGCTGCCATCCTCACAGCTCAGCTAGGCTACCAAAATTCAACATCACAGCCAAGCACTGTGCAAGCCCTGAAGAGATGCCTGGGACAAAGTCATGCAATACCTGTTTGGATGTTTCTTCTGCCAACAGGAGCCAACAAAGCCCACCCTGGAGCAATAGGGCAAGGCTGCCTGCCAGTGCTCACCAACAGCCAGACTGCCTGTGTTGCTTCCTTTGTGCTCCTTGGATAGGAGTGACAAGCCAGAAGCAAGGGATTCCTTGGCATCGAGAAGATTACAAGAGCAACAGAATCCTCATATCCTGCTGGCACCAATGTTTACATTGGGACGGGATAAATCCATTTCAAGTGTGGGCCAGACAGGAGCAAAGTACCTTTCTGCTGGAGAGGGTCCAGCATAGGGCAACAAAGATGATGAAGGAGGTGGAGCACCTCCCTTATGAGGAGAAGCTGAGAGAGTTGGGTCTCTTTAGCTTGGAGAAGACTGAGGGGTGACCTCATTAATGTCTACAAATATTTGAGGGGTGGGTGTCAGGAGGCTGGAGCTGGGCTATTCTCAGTGTCATCTAGTGATAGGACGAGGGGCAGTGGTTATAAGCTGGAACATAGAAGGTTCCACATCAACCTGAGAAGGAACTTCTTCACAGTGAGGGTGACGGAGCACTGGAACAGGCTGCCCAGGGTGGTTGTGGAGTCTCCTTCACTGGAGATGTTCAAGACCCGCCTGGATGTGTTCCTGTGTGACTTGGTCTAAGTGATCGTGCTCTGGCAGGGGGATTGGACTAGATGATCTTTTGAGGTCCCTTTCAGTCTGTAATGATTCTATGATTCTCACTGTGACTTACCAACTTTGGCAAAGGCTTCCTTGAGTTCCTCCAGCTCATCTTTTGAGATTTGCATGGTGTTGGCCATTTCATGAATTTAGGGAGTACCTAAAGACAGAAAAAAGGACACTGTGAAATGAGAGTGCATCCAAATGCTCATAGCTTTGAGCAGCAGCATAGCAACAATCAATATCGAGGTCACTATAGTTCCCAAAGCCACATTTACCTTTCCACTAAGAAAACAGATGTGCGAAACTCAAGGTGCACGTATCCCACCTTCTAGCAAAATCCCATTAGCCTTGTTAATATTTAGCTCTCTGTGTTTATTTTATGGGCTATACTGCTCTGCACACATCAGGGTACCTACTGCCAGTGTGTTCTGTACGTTAAGAAAGCTCACGCATCCAGTGATTTTCCACCACTTTGAATGAAATCATAATCCAGAGCTGAAATATTAATGCAAGAGATACTGAATGCTTTCCTGCCTGTCTGTCCCCTGGGACAAACAGCTACCAATCCCAAACAATAAACTCTGAACAGTACCTACAAAGTGTACTAGTGTACCTCATGTTGATGCCAGAAGAGGGTAGTCTGCTTTTCTACAAGAAAACTGTTTGAATAAACACGTTTCCTGTCAGTCTCTCAATAAACTGGGCTGGTTGCACTGTCACCCTCAATCCTCAGGAGCAAGGCACAGCAGGAACACAGCAAACAAGCACAGAACAGTAAGCATGAGACACAGTCAAACCACAAATACATAGAAGCTCTGCTTTGATTAGAAACAGGATGAAGCATACAGTTCCTAGACCTGTCTGCTATAATCTTCCTTTGCAAGCATCGATTAGGTGCCATCTGGTCAGCCTGGGCAGGAGATACCACCATAAGGGATGGAAAAAGGCCAGTGACTGGCCGACATCTCCTTCCCAGGACATTTGTGACCACATCAGACAGTCTGCTGGCACTTTGGTCAATATGACCAAGAAACATTAGCAATCGATGGAAGAATGTACAAGCAAGAAAGGTTGGAGACACTGATAAGCACAGTCTGGCACACAGGCTAGCTCTTAGCTCAGCGTCTTTAAGAATGGGGAACCGGGCAGGTTTGGTACAACAAACGAGATTTGCATCCCATGATTTTCCAGCTCCCACCTTTGTTAGCTACAACTGCTGTGAACTGCGAAATAAAAGGTTCCTCCTCTGCCTATGGGAACAGACACAGCTGCCTCCTCCCCTCTAAGGAAAAGCTTGCAGAGTGAATTCAGGTTTACAGACTGTCAGATGCAGGATCCTGGACTGGCTGGCTCATTGCTCAAGCAACAGAGGCTCTCAGTTTCACAAATGCCTGTGCTCTGATTAGCAAACCTCTTCTGTCTGAAGGTCCCTGCTGCCTCCAAAAGCACTTATTACTTAAAAAACACAAGAACTGCCGGTAGCTGTAAATATTCATTCTCTGTAACACTTTATTCAGTCTGGAAAGAACTAAGCTGTTAGAGATGATAGCAATGGGCAGGTGTGGCAACCTGAGAAAGCAGCTTAGACAGGTGGTAGCAGCTGAGAAAGTCAACAGTAATTGCATCACTGCAGAGACATGAAGGAAAGCACATCAGACTCCACCTCCCAGTGTCTGCAGAGCTGCCAGCAGACATAACAAGATGTTTGTCAGTCAAAGCCACCAGCAGTTAGAGACAACTTCACTGTGCTGCACTGCAAGAATGGGCCCAGGGGAGGAACTGCAGCAAAGCTTCATCAAACTGATGGAGACAAAAAAAAAGCACCATAGTAAATTCTTTATACTGTGTCGTAGATGGCAAGTTAGGCTGATTGACCCGAGGAAATGTAGGTCCTGGCAAGATGTGAGAATGCTGTGTGCAGCACTGCCCACCTTGCTAGATGCCCAGTTTGCCAGTCTGGGATCTACCCCAGTTTCTGAAGCAGACCTCTCCCTGTAGCTCTCACACAGAGGCCTCAGCAGCCCAAGCCTCAGAGCCACAAAAAACCCCAAAAAACCCCAAAGCCTGGCTGTTATTTCCAGGGGATAAAGGAGTTGCTGAGCAAGAAAGTCAGCTCTGAACAAGCTTGGTGCATGGTATGAGACATGGATTTCACAACTGGTGGAAACACTTGGGGAACACTATTTTTGTGGTTACGCAGGCAGGCAGGTGGCATGAGCTGTCGGGAAGGACCACGGGACTGAAAATTCAGCCAACCCTCCTACACAAGTTCTGCCTTCTTCCTAATCCTCATTTGCAACAACTCATTTTCAAACCATGAGGATTTCCCTTAAAAAGGTTTTCCCAAAAGCATCATTATCTAACCATATTGTAAATTAATTTGCTGCTGACTATCACTTAGATCACCAAAACAAGCAGAGGACATCACCCTAAATCAAAAGCTTTTAAAAAAGGGAAATATCACATCTGGATATGCCCTGCATTTGTTTGTGTGGGTCTTCACTCAAAACAAACATTTGTCTTCCAGCCTCTGTGTGCAGTTCACCTCAGTCAGTAAAGTCTACAAAACAGCTTTAGCATTCAGTTCCCACATTGTTTCTTCTTTCTCCATTTCTCTTCTTGAGAAGGAAGAGGAAGAATTTGAATGAACAGAGAAAAACCAGGCACCTAACCCTTGCTACTGTTGTCTGGGAAGGGGAAGGACCCCACAGTATATAAAAAGGTCAGTGGGCAACGAAGTTACAAGTTGACAGGGGCTGCTGAGCTTTCAAAGCGTTTTACAGGGTTTTATGCAATGGAGAAGTACTGCGTCAACAACAGCACCCTGGGCTGGGGGCCGGGGCACCTTTTCAGGTTTTTTGTTGTGTGGGGATTTTTTGTTTGTTTGTTTTTAATAGCTGAGTCTAGGGCATTCAGAATTGTGCTTTTCATTCAGTTGCACTTTTAAACAAGAGGCTTTGTCTTCACAGACATAAAAAGCCCTTTTATCACGGTGGCATGGGGATCACATATCAGCTGCCTCACTCAAAAGCCCTGTGGAGATGCAGCACCACGCTACTCACGCCTCACATCACATCACATTCAACTCTACTGCAAGCAAACGCTCTGCCAGAGCATGTAGTGACAATCAGAGGCAAATTCACATTTAAAGACCCACCTCAGAGGTAGGAAGACAGAACAAGGGGAAAGAGGAAACAGAAATGAGCTACGGGTCACACACACCTGTTTTACCTCCTGGTGGCAGCTGGTCCATCAGTCATTACACACATACTGGATAAGGAAGCAACTATTTATCCAAGTCCCTTTTTCTCCTGCCTTCATCCCTCACCTCATAAGAAAAAAAAGCAAGAGGCAGCTCTATAACTCTTCGATGCACAAAAGCAGCTTCACAGAGGAGAGTGGCTGGCAGACAGTGCAGCCCATTTCTGTCCTCTGAAGATTCCGCTCTCTGCTACAGATTGGAGTGGTTTGAAGTGCATCTCAGGTTTTCAAATATCAACTCCCTTCCCAGAGAGGGGCTGTATAAAGTTTCTACTCTAAACACATGGTAGACACTGAATGAGGGGTAGTTTATTTGCTCTCCAGACAGAACTGCTGTAAGGAGGAGTCAAATGAAGTTGTCCCAGCCTGTGTGTTTTGACAGCTGTAAGGCACCTGGAGACGCCATCCCAGCAAAGCCTGTTACCAGAGGGGTGCCTCTGCTGAGGTACCCAGCAAGTCCAGAACAAGTGCTAGAAGCTAACCAGGATATTTGGGTGGATTAACTGCTCAGACAGCAACTTAAAAACACTCAAGTCTGAAGAATGTCACCGAAACTCTTCCTCAAAAGAGGAAGCCCCAAGAGCTGCATCATGCACGGAGGATCAGTGGAAAATGGGACATTTGCACATGTCCTTGAAGGCTGGAGGACTAATTCAATTTTGAAGGTACCCAGCAACCAAATATTTCCTGAGAGGCACTTGAACACTTCCAACAGAAACAGGAATTTGCTGCTGATCCAAATGGAAGTATTTGCTTTCTTAGCAGCTCTATTGGTCTGAAAAATCAACCACTCCATTCCTCACAGACCTGCCCTGCTTTAGTATTTCTACAACTGATTGATTAACAGCATTAGTTTAATTAGTTTACTCAAACAGGCAAATGCAGTGACACACTAATGTGTAAACAAATACATATTAATACATCCTTTTTCCATTTTTAAAAAAGAGAGCCAGGCCCAGTCTGGAGCAGCAATTCACTCCACACACATTCCTCTTTCCAGAGGAACCTGTGGTTTTGCTGCCTTTTCATGACAAAGACTCCAGACAGGAGAAGGCACGTCAGTCAGCACTAGCTAATTAAAATTTACGTCAAAACTCCGTGTATTTCTGACCACTAACCCCACACATGCCCATCTACTTTAGGAATAACAAGCTGGACAGCTAGGCACTTGGTTCCCACAACCCAAGTGCCACAAACCCTGGGCTAATTTGGAGGGAATCCTAGTGGTTCAGCTGACTGAGGATCTGCCCCCCCGCAGGCTTCCTGTGGCTCATCCCATCTTCCTCTTCCCTGTTTTGCAGGTATGGCTGGGCCCAGCCAAGAGCTGCATCAGATAACGGGGTGGCTATCCCCACTGCTTTGCTTCCCTCGCCCCATTCTCATGCCCAGCTCCCTTTGCAAGTCACGTGAATCTTGGTCACCAGTCTCTGCCTTCTGCTGCAAGGGCCTCTCTTCCACTGCCACACAAAGCCACTCACCAGGGCTGGTAGCATGTGCCCATCCCAGAACAGCTGTGGAGCTGCTGGACCCTTGCAGGGTGAAGCGGTGAGAGAGGCAAGTCACTGGTGAGGGCTCAAAGCCTGAGTTTTCTTTGCATACCTTTCCAGGCAACGGGGATGCCTCCTCTACAGATACTGGCCAAGCTCTAAGCTCCATTTGGAAAGGCCTGCAGGCAAGAGACCCCACACTCCACCTCTGGGTGTGCTCTGAAGCTTTGGTGGCTCCTTTTTCTGGTCCAATCCAAGCCTTTGTTGTCATACAGACATCTTCAAGGGACACAGCAAAAGGGAGAAGTGAAAGCTTGCAGTGCACAGCCTTGTTCTGGTAAGTCCTCCAAGAGAAACACCACTGCTTTGTGGGCAGACAGGGAAGTTTAGGGATGGATGGCTTGTAAATGAAAACCTATCATGCAATCTATCCTCTCCTGCCCATCAGCAGTCTGTATATTACAAGCAACGTTTTGTTCATCAGATTTCTCCAAGACAATACCCACCTGTCACATGTGGTTACTGGCAAACACCAGGCTGCTGGAAGCACAAACTTTTATTTGGTAATTACCTTCCAGAGAGTCACCAGTCAAAGGCACAGGCTGAAACCAGACCTTCACACCATGCTTTCGTCCTTCCGCAAGGTGATAGGTGCCATCCTGATAAGCCCAGTTATTAGGAGATGCCACGCCGTCCACAGGGACTGTGGCATTGCAGTGTCTCACACCCTGCCAACAGCATGACTCTGCTACAAATCACTGTTCCCCAGAAACTCCTTTCTTCTTTGCAAGAACACAGTACTATTCATGGACACAAAATAGCAAGGTCTTCCTATCGACTCAGTCCGCCCCTTCTCCTGCCTTGGGAGGAAAGGGGTCTGCAAAGCTTTGAGCAGGTATTTCTGTGCAGTAGCAGACATGGGCAAACAGCTGCATCTCTCATCTGTGGCTGTTTCCTTCAAAATCAAAGGAAGCTCTCCCAGCTTCAACACCAATTACAATCCATCTCTGCTCTCAAGATCTGTAATGCTTTAACTAATGAACAGCTCTGGGCTGGAAGACCAGCAAAGCAACCACCCAAACCCTGTTTTATTTCACTGTTAGTCCAGCTTTCCTCATCCATGCTCAGCACCAAGCAACTCAAGAGGCCAAAGACCTCTTGACACACAAGTTCAATTTTAATACTGAATTTCTTTAAGCTTGTCTTACTGCTTCAGTTGACAACCTCCCAATTCTCCAGCTTTCTTGGCCACTGCATTTACACGTAGTACTTCCAGGACAGCAGAGCACACACTCGACTCATCCATGCTGTTATAACCAGCCACTTACTGCATCGCAGGGAAAGGTCACAAGATCACAGAGTGATTTCCCCTGCACAGGCATCTCACAGCTCTCACTTGTTCTCAGCTCCATACAGACATTATCTCAATCTGCCGTTTCTGAAGCCTCTAAATCAACTCAAGTCCTGCTAGTGGATTTTGCTTTGTATTCCTTCAGACCTCTAAAACTATCAAGCTGGGAGACACAGGCTCCCTGCTATCCTTATTTTCACCTAGGAGCAGACTGTGAGACTTTGCTCTTGTTGTTACACAACTGCTGCTGCAGCGGAAAAAAATCTGTGAAATCCATCAGGAACAGAGAGAAAGGCAGGAGTTGGCCACTGCATTGGCTTGTCAACAGCTCTCTGTGGACTCAGAGGCATGTCTGTATGCAGTATACATCTCCAAACTGACAACTGCCTCCAGCAGGTCCAGGTTAAAACCCCAGTTTCTCCTAGCTAGACCTGGGTAAGAAAAATGCTAGAGATTTTCCTGAGTAGAGATCTGCAGCAAAGGTGTGGTGTCTCCAAGAGTATAGAGACAATAAAATACAGCTTTCCTAGACTTAAACTTTAACCACTGCCACAGCGACCATGGACAGCCTGCACAACTCTGTTCTTTACCTTTTGCATGCCAAGTGTTTTCTCTCCCTTCAAGACAGAACCGGAATCAGTAGCTTTGATAATCTTCTAAGAGAATCTTAAGAGCTGAACCATCAGCCAGTTCACAACCTCTGACTCCCCTGCACAGAGTCAAGGAGGGTTTTTGAGGTGTAGCCAGGACACATAATGGGCAGCATGCTCAGCACTCTGACCCAGAACTGAGCTGTAGTTGGTACCCACCGAAAACCCAAAAGCAGCATCACGGCCCTTACTAAAAGCCCAGGAAAGCAGTGTCCTTCAGGACAGTGTCTGAAGGACACTGAAAGCTGACGTCATGACACAGAAATTTGTAGGGATTTGAACACACAAATCTCTGTGTCTCACAAATACAAAGAGAGTGAGCAGCTGAGGATGCTCGGCCATGTGATATCTAACTGTCCAAACGCTGGAGTGGAGCACAAGTCAGAGTAAGACAAATGCTTACACTTCAGCTGCACATGGGAGGGAAAAAAACTCCACTTTCCCTAGCTCTCAGTGCAGTCTGTGTGTTGTCAAACACATCTCTATCTGGCCCTGAAGGACTATGAGCCAGAGCTGTCTGTGACACATATTAAGAGGTGACACGCAATCTTGGAGTACATGGATGCTCGCTTACCTTCACAATCCGTTGTTTACCATAAGGAAGCTGAACCAACACAAGTGTGAAACTGACTTGGGACTCAATTGGAAAGGAAAAAATCACAGAATGCTTTCTGCAGATCTACATTCTTCTTGGAAGGCTCCTGACGTGGAAGATCACAGACCAAGTGGACTGTACAGAGAGTAAAAGCAGTAGTGCTGATTTTCCAGCAAGAGAGCAGCCAGGTACTGTACCATGTGCTACACCAGCTCCGGTGTACCAGCTACCTCACTGCTCCAGCTCTACTATGTGTACACACGGGGTACTCATAATCTGCAGGGCATAGTAGAAACCAGATAAAACAGTACTTTGGGCACTAATGAATCAGGGTCCTTAAAACCTCTTCACCAAATACTTCAAATGCTGCATTTTGGCACACCTTCAGTTTTAGCAGGTACTTCAGGACTGGAGCACATTTGAGACTGTAACCTGATAAGATTGGTTCAACTCACTTTTGGATTTCAATAGTTTGCTCAGATCAGTTGAAACAGAAGAGCAATATTCCCCTTTAACTAATCAGTACAACATAAAGCAGGTGATAGTTTAATTACCTCTCAGGAAAGGAAGAGCTGAACACTCATCCTGCCTGGAACTTGCAAAAGCAAATAAATATGAGTGATAAACCTAAGTGCAAGAAGGTAAAAAAGAGGGGGATGGGGATCAGATGTCAGCTAATGGACTGAGACTCAGAAGGTTTAATTTAAATTCCTGGCTCAGGCACAGAAAATTCATGCTAGCCTCTCAGGAAATTCTTATGCTGATAGTAATTCTTATTCTTGCAGTCTCCCAAATAAAAAGCAGCATTCAACACTTTCTTCTCCCTCCTTGAAACCTTAGTGTCTTCAAGAAAGGATCCACCTCCTCCACTCATCCAAAGTGGGATAAAACATCCCTCATTTTGTGACAGGATTCTCAGAGAGATGACGGGAAAGCCCGTGGGTTCTCTGTCTGTAGAAGTGAGGGATGAGATGACAAGGTTGAATCAGTGCAAATTTCCTCCCCCACAAGTGATTTGGACCTGCAGGCTGAGACCTGCAGTTTGCCTTCAACATGCTTTATGCATGTGTCTCTCTCTATTTCACAATATTCGGCCCAAAAAGAGCCAGTTCCTTACAAGGGAGAGTTGCAGACCTCAGCCTATGATTTGGCCCCCAACAGCTGGATAAAGCCCTTCAAAGGCTGAAGGGAGCCAAGGCCACATAGACCATATCCATTCCCATTCTACCAGCACCTCCAGTCTCTGCTCTCAGATACTGCCTTTACCTGGCAGATACAACAACTTATGTTCAATATGCCATGATAAAGCAAGAACTGTTAAACCTTCCTTCCATCCAGGCAATGGAACCAACCCTATCCCTAAATTAAATCACAATAGAGTGTTGCTTGTCCAGTGACAAGCCAAACACTCAGTGTGACAGTGCCTGCAAAGCTGGACAATAGGGAGTTTCAGCAATTAATTTTGGGAGAGTGGGTTTCGTGTGACCTTTTACAAGAGGTACAGCTGCATTTCAGCAATTTTGCAGACTGTTTTATCAGTCTGAAGGTAAACAGAGCTGTCCTGAAATGGCACAGCCAAGACTGAAACCCTAGCAGCCAAGAGACCGATGATCCCAGATGATAAACACTCAGCGCAGTGTGTCAATGGATGTTTTCTTCAACAAGAAACAAAATACTAGAAACTACAGACCATACACTAAGCACTGGAATCAGGTCTCAAAAACTCTTGTAAAAAAACAGGCATTTCAGTACCTGATCTCTTATTAAAGCAAGCTACTGACAAAAGAAGAAAAATCTTCTTTCATCCCTCCCCTGCTGTCTGTACTTTTGTTTGAAAAACACAGGAAAAGAGAGAGAAATCAAAATATTTTGATTCTGCAATGAAATTGGTGCTGCTGTAAAGCTGTCCTAGCTGTTTTTGGAAGGAGAAAAAAAAAATCTTATAAATTCCACATTTATTTTCTCTACAGAAGCTGGTACAGATCCTATTCATCCTTAACAAAAATCTCAAAGGCTAATGTGAGACACCCAGACTTGCAAAAGAGCCACTGTCTTTGCCTCCCAGGAGGCTACAGTGAGAATGAAATCAGGTTCAGTCTGACAGCAGGGTGTTCCACACACTTCACTGTAATTTAACTTAGCATGGGGAGGAATGGTAGGGAGCAAAAGGCAAGAGTCAATAGTCCAGGATGAGGCAAACTCTACTCTGTGACTCTTGGATTTTGGACAAGCATTAATCTCTGCAAAATCACCCTAATTAACAGGCTTCAAGGCCAGGCAGGACTTCCACTATGCATCCAGTGTTCCTGGAACCAAGTACCAAGTTATCATCGGAGCTGCTCTGCCTCTTCTCCTCCATCTAAACTAACAGTGCCGGATACCCCTAGGACAGATGTAGTGGTTAAAGAGATGTGTTCACTAAACAGCACACAACCTCATCGCTACTCCAGATTTCAGGAGGGTGTGAGAGTCCTCCAGCTGTGTAAATCTTCCTTTACAGATAAATGTCTTGCAGAATAAATGCAGAGTAAGAGTGAAGTATAACTAAGCAGAACCTCAATCCAACACACTCAGCATAAACAAAAATCAGGACATGAAGAAGCTACATTAGGTCTGTTTTACAGGTTTTTCAGACATACAGTCTTAAGTTTTTGAACCACAAAAAATTAAGTATTTCAGTGCAACACTTGGAAGTACTTGGTACACAAGTGTATCAGCCAGTAGCAACTGCTAAAGTGAGGGTCTACACCAGCTTCTAATATCAAGTATAGTCAGCCTTCACCAGAAATCATAGCAAGCAAAATAAACTGCTCAGTTTAGAAACTCCTGCCAGGCTGTGGTGTCACACTCCATTCCCACCAGAAGAACAAAGCAGCACCCAGAAACCAGCCTCTCCGAGAGAAAGAGCCCAAAAAGTTAGACAGCCATGACAGCTAGCAGCCCACAGCTATTTCCCAAAAGTACTGGGAGCTCCTCTCACATTCTGCAAGGCAAAGGTTTAATATTTAAAACCCTTCTAACATGCAGGTTCAAGCAGCTGTGCTTTTTAAAAGCCTGCTGCAGCCTGCGATGGGTTAAGATGTGTCCCACACTGAGAGGTCCGGGTCGGCACACCCTTAGTCCTTGCTTGCAAAATTCAATGCTGGCTGATGCAAAGTCAGTTGCAGCACTCTACTGCTGCTCTGTGTCTGCATGTGCTGCTCAGCCAAGGTGCACAGCTAAACTCCAGCTGAAAACAACACTAAAACCTGAAGTTAACATTTTGGGTCTCTCTACTGCTATTCCCATGCACCTGCTACAGCATTACATATCTATCACTATACATTTTGCAGAGAAAATAAAAGCAAAACAAGCTGCCACAGGGCACACTCTGGCATGTTCCTGCAGCCAGCCGGCAGCGCAGCAGTCGCAGAGATGGCAGCATCCCCGAGTGCAGCAGAGCCCAGCCCCCCTTACCTCTCCTCTCTCCGGGCAGCACAACCCCACGGAGCGCTGGAGCGTCTCCCAGCCGAGAAGCTCCAGCCGGGTCCCGGCCCCATCCCCGCCCAGGCAGGGGAGGTCCTTCCCGACAGCCAGCCAAGGCACCGGGCACGGCGCGGGCGGCTGGCAGCATCACACAAACGGAGCAAGGATGGGGGATCCTCCCCCAACAACAAGCCTCTGTTCTTTGATAGTTGGGGGACAGGAGGTAATAAAATATCCAGCTTTTAGGCAAGAAAAAGAATCTTTTTCATTATTATTTTCTTTTTATAAAGAGGTGTGTGTGTAAATGTATTACCTTTAATGTCTTCAATTAAGTGCTTTTTGGTTTGGAGCTCACAGCTTGTCCAAACTACAATGTGGAGCTTGTTGTTTGGTTTGTGTACTTATTGATATATTTGAAACTGCCAGAAGCTCACAAACAGAACAGTGAAGATCCAGGTCTATTTGGCCCCAGTCTGCACTGAAGTATGATGCTGTCTGCTATTTCAGCCCAGTTCCTCAAAGGAAACAAAAAGAGTGGTCTGAATGGATGGTAAATTCAGAGTTTGGAGTGGGTCCATATTGAAATATAGTGCATTACCTCAACAATTCATCCCCGTCTGTTCCAGATGACACAAGACATATCTGTTACTAACCAGAAAGACAGAAACATTACATAGTGTGTGATTGCTTCTGCAACACACACACACAGAAGCAGAATCGGTCACCAAAAAGGTTAAATAGGAGTTTAATCATGTATTTCAGAAATTCTTCTGTTAAGTACATGAAGTGTGAAGGTGTCACTTACTAATAAACGAAATATTTGAATTAGTGGAGAATTTGAAGAACTCATGATCATTCTAAAAAATTACAGTATCATAGGATTACATTATACCAGGTTGGAAAGGACCTTGCAGATCACCTAGTCCAACCCTTTCAGCTGAAGAAAAACAGTTTAAATGAGATGGGCCAGCATCCTGTCAAGCGGTGCCCTAAAACTGTCTAAAGTTGAAGAGTCCACTGCTTCTCTTGGAAGAATATTCCAAAAATTTAACCAATAGGCCACTAGGTTTTGTTACTTTGTAATAGTTACACCTGCCAGTAAAGGGAGTCATCACCTGCTCCCATTTCTTGGTTATCACCTAAAACAGGGGTCCTCAAACTTTTTAAACAGGGGGCCAGAGAGATGGGGGAGCCGCCTGCCTCAGCCCGGCCACGCAGTTGGCAGGAAGTCATCTGCAGCTGTTTGGTTTCTGCCCCCCAACCCCCGGTGGGGGTAAATACCGGTGGGCTGCATTGGAGACCCTGGGGGGCCATATCTGGCCCGCATGCTCGGGTTTGAGGACCCCTGACCTAAAACTTTAGCGTACTGATGTAAAAGTTTAAAATCAGGTATAAAAAAAACCCCCCAAAACAACAAACCAAAAAACCCTGAACCCACAACCTGCCACCTTCCTCAGGATGGTAAATATATTGGAAACCAAAATAGAGGACTTCACACCCAAAACTGCAGCTGCAACTTAAAATTTTGGTGGCTTGAGAAAAACTATTGCACTGCACCAAAATCAAGTTGCCTGTCCACCACAAGGGTTTTAGGGGAGCTCAACTTAGCATCAGCAACCAACTTCAGCATCACATTAGCCCCTGGGTGTAAGAAGCACGTCATGCTGCTCATCATCCAAACCAGTGACTGTGTCCTGCCTGCGAAGTGTTGGGGTAATGTGCAAAAAAACTGAAGAAAACTTTTCAGGACGTTTAGTCCCCCTACTTCTCACTCTGTATGTGAACACGCTTAACAGTATAAATTCATCCTCTGTGGTTTAGAAGTGCTGAGACTGGGGCTTGACAGATCCTGAGGAGAGCATACTGAAACCCAGTTCCCAAACTACTGTGTAACAACTTCTATCAACAGCAGTCATTGCAGGAGCAATGTCTGCTTTAGGGAGGGAAAAGGAAAAACTCCCCCCTCACACCGTCTCTGGCATCCATGATAGAAATATTCTGTCTGTGATAGAAAAGCAGCACCTGCGAGTGTACAGGTGGCAGATTCATGCTGCAGAAGCAGAATCCTACAAGCCACCAGCCCATGGATCTTCTAACGCTCTCTTTTCAAGTAACTGAAATGCATCCTGCAGGGCTAACAGATACTACTGTTCCCTAAACTGTGACGGGAAAGGGCATGGTTACTGCTTGTCAGTCAGCACAGATCCTCAGCAGCTCCACCACGAGGAGAGGAGACCAATGTGCACAGAGTGCATGTGAAACTCACCTTCCTCATTTGCAAAAGATCAGTGATAGCCAGTTTTTCCACAACGTTAAGAGTACTCCTCTCCAAATAATCCTGGATCCAGTCCTGTCAGTTCAACCTACAATTACACTCAAACCTAAAATAGCACTTCAGTAGTGCCAGCACCACCCATCTCCACGTCATGCCACAAACTCGTGGCACCAGTGGGTGTGGTGATGGCAGGGAGTGGACTCACAGCTCCCTGGGCACTCCCAGCCATTTCCTTGAGCACAGCTGGTCACACACCACTCCCCATGCTCTTCCAAAATAGGAAGTTTTATGGTTGAGCCAATACACCAGCATATTTTCGTCTTCCTCCCACTTCAAGAAAGCCTTTTAGGGATGCACAGGATGCCTGAGGTACTCAGAAGTTTCTCTGCTCATGTGACATGTTTGCTCCTTTGCATCAAGCTTCAGGATGGAGGTTTACACATACTGATTTGCAGCACTGAGAGGACCCCATCAGCACATTGTTGCGCAAGGATGCATCTCCTCCCCATCTCCAGCTGCCAAGTTTCGCCGAAAGGCCACAGATACCTATTTGCCAGCAGTTACTCAACGATGGCTGTGGGAGTGGCAGCTGCTTCCTTCCAGGTGAGAAGGTGCAGAGAGGGTAAATCCAGGACTCTGCTCATCCCTCTCCTCTCACCACTAGTTCTCAAGAACAGACCCTCTGGCAAAGCTCTGGGGGAGGAAAAGAACACATCCAATGTGCTGGCCTCCAGCTACAGCGGAATTTGCAGTCCCACTGCTCTTCCCCAGTAAGCCCCATTGCCCGGGTGAAGACAATCACCTGATCATGGACACCCCAGCTTTCCAGCCTACTCCAGTCGTAGTCTTTTCTACCTCCAGCTACCAACGCCCAGAGATGCCATGCTAATACTGGAAGCTACACAAGACAACTAACGAAACTCATTGGCTACACAAACCCGACTGATTTTTGTGAAGGGTTTTGCCAGTAGACACTCCTAGCTCCTGCCTAAAGAAGCTGTTTGGTGAAGTATAGTCAGCTCCGCTGTCATCCAGCCAAGGGGGTGTAAGGCATACTGGCATCCTCCTGCATCCCCATGCTAGAGAAACCCTCAGGGTCATAGAGCTGGGCCATACCAGATTCAGGAGATCACAGAATATCAACAAGCCTCAGTGGGCTTCCAGGAGCCATAAATGCAGCTCAGCTTCATGCCTCTGCCTGGTCCTCTCTCCTCTGGTGCCACTTACCAAGCATTTAAAGGAAAAAAAAAAACCCTCTCAAA